>NDFZ01005406.1:553950-700160 GCA_002192655.3 Mamestra configurata
TATATTGGGGTCGGCTTCCAGTCAAACCGGATTCAGCTGAATACCAGTATTTTACGTGGAGCGGCTGCCTACCAGACCTCCACAACCCATTAACTGGGTAACACGGTACTCCTTGGCAAGACTGGTGTCAGATTATCTGGCTTCTGACTATCCGTAACGACTGCCAAAGATCTACAAATGACAGCCGGGACCAACGGCTTAACGTGCTTTCCGAGGCACGGAGGAGTCTCGGTATGTTAAGATGGTCACCCATCCACAGACCAACCTCGGCAAGCGTTGCTTAACCTTGAAAATCGACCCGTGCGGCTGTTATTATTTAGCCACGAGCGTTTAAATATGTGCCAAATAAACTACTACCTTTCTTTTTTTTCTGATAAATGCTAGTTCCAAAAAAATAGTTTTTCAAGCAGTCTAATGCGGTTAATTGCTATAAACATTAGAGATACAAACGTCAATTCGTAAAAAAAAAAATTAAGATAATCTGGTTTCACATAGATGGAAGAACACAGCAGTTATGTTAAATTTACCATTAATCATCATACTTTTTATCTCCTTATTCGTGTCGCTGGTACGATATTTTGAATTGGGTAGACAATTTTGAAAGTTACAGAATGTTTCAAAAGTGCGTAGTATGTAATATATAGTACGAAACTTTTTTATTTATTTTTTATTTTATTTCTATTCTTTATTTTCGGTACATCAGACACTAAAGATGCTTCTTCAATATGACCACGCACTTTTAAAGCATTCTGTATAGCAGAGTGGACAAGATTGAAAATTAAAGGGTTGTTAAATGATAACAGGTGCACGTGTTGTCGATCTACAAGGGTAAGCAAAACTTGCCGAGGTTACTCTGTGGATGGGTAAAGATCTTAACATACCAAGTTTCCTTCGTGCCTCGGTGAGCTCGTTAAGCTGTTGGTCCCCACTTTTATTTGTAGATCTTTGACATTCTTTACGGATAGTCCTTCTGACCATGAAGAACACTCAGTGTTCTTCCTCCTCTCTCCTACTTGTTCTATGCTGTGCCCGACAGGGTCCATAATTGTGACTAATAAAATTATTTCCTAACAACTTTATTACATTATGGTACGCAATAAAGAATTGAGAATTGAGACTATTGTCGACAGAAATCTGGCACTATGGTAGGCGCCAGTTAAACTTGCAATTAAGTACATTGACCTTTCCCTAATATCCCTTCGTAGATACCCGCACAATAAATTATATATTGTAACGCCGTTAGCGGGTTATTTTATTTTTAGAAAGGGAAGAACAAACTGCTACATTATAAAAACAAAGTGTAATAATTACTGAAAATAGAAACTTCTTAATAAAAAATCCTCGTTCAATAATGGTCATTTAAGCTAATTGCGAATTCGCATTCAATTACGTCAAACAATAATCCGTTAATGTCGAAGCGAATAATCCGATCAAATCCGGTTTTATCTATCATCCTCCCACACGTATCTCAATTTATTTGGTCTATCTTCTAAACGTTTTATTTTTAATTGATAAGCTCGCGTTTGACCACTATCCCACCTGATGGTAAGCGATGATGAGGTTGACGATGGAGCACGCTTGCCTAGAAGTAACCTATTCACTCTTCACTAAAAAGAACCCCCTGTAGCTGTCAGGAAACAATTCCACTTCTAAGCTATATTCACAAATAGTGCTAAAGAATAACAGCCGCACGAGCCGATATTTAAGGTTAAGCAACGCTTGCCAAGGTTGGTCTGTGGATACACCTATCCCACCATCTTAAGATACCGAGTTTCCTCCGTGCCTCAGAAAGCACGTCAAGCCGTTGGGCCTGGCTGTCATTTGTAGATCTTTAGCAGTCGTTACGGATTGTCAGAGGCCAGTAAATCTGACTCCAGTCTTGCCAAGAACTACCGTGTTACCCAGTTAATGGGTTGTGGTGGTCTGGTAGGCAGCAGCTCCACGTAAAATATTGGTATTTAGCTGAATCCGGTTTGACTGGAAGCCGACCCCAATATAGGTGGGAAAAGGCTAGGCAGATGATGAACTAAAACGTTTTGTGCGAACGGGTGGTATGTCCACCATGTGCCGGTGGTGCATCGCTGTACGTCTTGAAGTCCGATGGTGGATTGGATGATGATCGAGTTTTTGTCTGATCATCCTTCACACAGTCACTCTGTAGTTTTTTTGGTTTCTTGTAGTTTTTTTGGTTTTCCTTTATCCCTATAATCATCTAAATTCATACAAAAAACAAATCCGAAGACAAGTTAATCCGGATTAATCCGCTGAAATAATCCGCCGTGTGTAACGAAAAAATTTAAGGCGAAAATCTAAGTTGAGATTTGTGTGAAACTTGGGCCCCTCTTACAAATACTTTGTATCAACGAAGAATACCGATCGATCAATCAGTTTAGCTTCTGTTGGTCTTCTAAAATAATATGTCACAAGTTTTAAACTTGGATTTCTGGTGACGATAGAAGAAATTCGTCGGGGAGTTTTTTTATCATTTATTTTTAAGATGTTCTCTTTAAGGAAAAGAAGTTTATTACAAATCAGCAAAAGGCCCTTTGAAATGAAGAAAAAGAAAACCATTTTTGACGTGACAACGTCTAATAAATCGATGAACGCTGCACGCACGAAGAAGGATGACTCATTGTAACGTTACGATCATTTCATTAATGTTTTGTAATGACGTTGTCACGTTCCAACCAATTTTTTATTAAAGCTTATTTTGACGTTTTCGGATGGATACAACTTGTCAGAAAATGTAAAAAAATATAATAATTATTAAAAATCAATCATAGTTTATATTTGTAAACTCAAACAACATTCGAAAGGTAATCTACGCACTGATCGGGATCCAGAAATTATTTTACAGATAGAAAACTATTCTAACTTTGCTATGGAAGAGCGGGGCTTCTCAACACAGGCATTACTTGCTTAAAGGGAAGCTCCAAACACTAAAACATGTTTATTTAAACTTAAGAAGCAATAAAATATTTTGTATTTTTAACTACTTATTATTATTTTTTAAAATGAATTATATATTTTATAATTTTAATTTAATATATATAGCGTACTTTAATTTAAGGTTAAGCAACGCTTGGTGAGGTCGGCCTGTGGATGGGTGACCATCTGTTACATAATGCGTTTCCTCTTTTTTTTACTTTGTATATTACTTGTAAGCTGTTCCAATAACATGATTACTCGACATTAATGTGATTTTAAACAAATTTTTTTATGCGTCTATTCTCTATAGACAAAGAGAAATATAACTTTAGAAAATCCTGAAAAATACTCTGTTGTCATCAAACTTAAGGGTTAGAAATAGGGAGGGATAGTCTCCCTCCCGATTCCTACCCTCACAATTTCTACTATTAAGCGCCAATTGTTTACCTAACCAGTCCAATATGCTACTATCAAACGAGCAAATATTATGTTCTCCCAATAATTTAATATTGAATTTGTGATAGCTAATTAAAAGTAAATACGCAAGTTAAATAATGTTAGTTAAATAGTTACTAAATGATAAATTGTATTTATTTTGCAAGTAGTTTAAATATAACACTTTTACACCAGATTAATATTAATATGATCAACCTTACTAATTATCACTTGAGTATATAAAAGAGCCACACGTACCTTATTCCTTTAAAAGTTCGGCAGTGTAATGAAAATTTAAAAGGTTTACTAGCATAATTTTTCATGACCTTAAACCGCTTAAAGGGTCAATTTTGTACTCACCATTACGAAAAAGTTTTACCATAGAGCTGACGTAAATCGCGAGAAAAATAAGCGATCACATTCAGCCAGATCCGGCTCGAAGGATTTATTATTATGCTGAGTGGCAAATTTGATGTTAGCATTGCGAAAACGCTGCAATGTCGCATTGTCGCGTCGCCCCTGTCTTCTGAGCCTTTTTGTGAACACAGAGGTATAGTACATCTTATTTTATTTCAACGTATAACTACTGGCAACTTCGTTCGCATGAAAAATATTGGAACTGCTTTGTATGAATTTCTAAAGAAGATACTTAACAATACAAGTCCGGGTAAGTGACCGACAATCGCTTTACAAAATTATAGTGTAAATTGTATTTCTACACACTTATGACATATTACTATTTTCAAGATAGGTTTGGTCCTCAAAGGTTCCGTACATTTTATTGCATACAGAATGCCAATTTCACTCATTTTCAAGCAACGTTCTCATTCGTATCTCAGAAGCAATCTGTCAAAAATGTATGAAGAATTTTTTTTGAATGATTGCGACTGAAATAATAATAATATTTTTAATTTGGACAACCATTGATCCATAAAATTTACATTTACCTAGATTTTTTTTGCGAATTGCCAATTCGAACGTTGCTTAAACAATAGTGAAATTGGTATCTGAGAAGATATGATGGATTATTTATTAAAACTTTATGCTACATTAAGATTCTTAAAATCTTAGACATTCTCTACCAATCAACCAAAGATAGAGAAGAGATAGATACCGTTTGGTTTAGTAGACTTATTTTTTTCGTGAATTTTTGTGGCTTTAGTAAAAAATATTTGAAGGTGCTTATGTATTAAAAGAGACTTCTTTGTTAAAAAATAAAATAAACGATCATAATCGTAACACATATTTTTAAATTTGAATGTATGTGTCATTTTTTTGGCCAGAAATACAAATCAGATTATGAAAATGGTTTTACCGAATGCCATGGGCTAATTTTTAACCGACTTTCAAAAAAGGAGGAGGCTATTGTTCGACTGTGTATTTTTTTTTTGTAGGTTCACCGATTTCTCCCCTATTTGTGGACCGATTCTCTAAAATTATTTTTTTATATGAAAGAGTATACTTCTGAGGTGGTCCCATGGGCACCAAGTCAGGATCTGATGATGAAATCCCAGGAAAATCGAGGGCAACCCTCAAATTGCAAGGTATTTACAATATTCTTCATATACTTTTATAGTGAAAAATGCACGATTTTTGTAATAGAGACCGCGTTAAAAGCTAGTAGTGATGAATGGAACAAATATTTTTTGTATTATTATAACACAAATCAATCTCATCTGACGGAAAGCGATGACGTTGTTGACGATAAAGCACACTTCCCTATAAGTAACCTATTTACTCTAGACTTAAAGTTTAACGCTAAACGTTTTTGGAGTACTGAAACCATACACTACGGAACCCTGACAACATTTAAGAATAAAAATGTATGCAATCACAAGGCCAATGTCCACCATTTATATAGCTTAATAAAAATAAAATACTGAGATTCTTCCTATTTCGGTATATTGTTACAAGTCCTTCTATTTCTTAACTGTTGTTGTTGACATACTATGTGTCAAATCATCGGTCACTTGGTGCCATAAACTCGTTAAAAGTACACGTTAAAATATGACAGTCTTATTTGTTTTATTACTGAATTCGATAAGTGAGTGTGTGCTTTTTTATTGGGGTCGAAGAAATTGTGAAATAATTCTTTTTTTTTGTGTTATCCTTTGGAGCCAATGGCTAACCGGTGAAGAACCTTGTGACATTAAGTCAACCTATGCACGTATCTACTAGGACGAGACAGGAATTTATTTCATAAAAAATCGGAAAACGGAGCGACTCAGCGAAGCGGGGAAGCGGAGGGGGGAAGCGGAACAGAGAAGCGGAAATACTGCTGCTGCTACTACTCAAAGTACTCGTCGCGTGAACTGGGATTAGGTCCGCACAGTCCGCAACTCCGCTCCGCACTACCTCTCTCCGCATCAATGGACAGACACAGTCCGCAACTCCGCTCCGCATTACTCCGTTGCTCCGCTCCACTGCCTCGCTCCGCGTCAATGGACAGGCAGCCTTAAACATAACTTGCGAAATTTGGTTGAGACACCTCTGCTTAATCTTTTGAGAAGTAAAGTCGTGATGTTAACTTTCAGATGTTATTATAGCAGAAACTTTACCCCCTAAGGATATAACAACGGTAGATATCGTGATAAGTGGTCTAAAGGAGCAATCTTGGAGTCAAGAGGAAAAACCATGTTTTGACCAGACTTTAACAGTTTTGACCAATGTGAGGAATTACACTGTATGGGCTATTTGGAGTAAGTATGACCATCAGACTTCATCATCATCATCAATCATCATTGGAGTTGGAGTCGGCTTCTAGTATTTAAGGATGCCGCCATATATCAGTATTTAGGCCGTTTACTACCTGACCTTATTAAGTCAGTGACTAAGAGGATTTCCTGTTCAAAAATATGGCTTATAAAGGGCGGTTTTAAATAATCTACCTTAATCAATTTCACAGACTTTTACTTGAGGAGCTCGTTGCTGACAGCTGCTTGGGTCAATCATTTAGGTTAAGCAAAGCTCGCCCAAGTTGATCCGGACCCAATAATATATTGAGACTTCCTCGTGCCTTGGAAAGCACGTTGGCTAAGCCAGGATTTGGGAGATATTATTGATAGCCAGAAGGCATACAATTTGATAAGAGGTGACCCATACACAGTTACTGGGTCGTGGAAGTCAGATAGGCATTCGCTCCTTGTAAAATATTGGAACTCAGCTGCATCCGATAAGACTAGATACGATGCCAAAACTATTGGGGAAAGGCAAGGCAGACTGATGGCACACACTAATGGGCTTAACCTCAAATATTGCTACATGACCGTTGAAAATGATGACGTCACAAATTTTTGATGCACAAAAAGAAGATTAATTTCGTATTTTCATGAATCATGCACAATGAGATACATGCTAATTAACCATTCATTAAAAACTTACATTTCCACAATTTTTCAGTATGGAATTCGATGCATCATCCCGTTGGTACATTTTACGGGGCTGAATACAGCTTGGGTAACTACGATCAGTGTTTAAATGCACCTTCAAAGGTTGCAGTACCCGGAATAGTAACACAATATTGTCTTGCTGATGTTATTTTGACTGGTGAGAAGTATGAAGAGGGACATCGAAGCGTGCTGGGGTCTACTGGACCTTATGTTGCCGTAAGCACTGATCTGAACTAATATTATAAGGAAGTAAGGATATTTGTTAAATGATATTTATTTTGTGAGTAGGTTAAACATAACACTTTTACACGTCAATATTTTCGGGTATGTTAAACTATGTAGATGAGGCTGATGTTCCCTAGCTGACTACCCTGAGAAGAAACACCGATAAAAACTAAGAGGTCAAAGTCTCTTTTAAAGTCCATGCAATCGTACTGGTCAAATCATATGGGAACCATGTAGGTTAATGTCTGAAGTGGTCTTTTAAGGAAAGTACCACACAGAATTTAGTGGACCTGTCCAGACAGTGCAAGCATTTGTCACTTATCGGGTAGCTCAAACTTAAAACTTTAAGGAGCTTAAGGTATTCCCAGTGATCGAGGGCATGTTTTCGGATGTCAGAGTGTTTCGACGTTTAAGGTACAATTCTGTGCATAGCGGCCAATCGCAACCATGCGCGCGATTATGAGAAAAAAATAGAGTGAGAGTATGAGAATGCATGGCGCCGTTTCTGAGGTCTGCGACAGACGCGCGCGGCCGACTGCGGAAGTGGTTCCATACATTGTCATACTTTGTCTATTGTCGCATCAGCCGCGCATGGCTGCGATCGGCCGCGATGCACGGAATTGTTCCTTTAAGTGTATGTTGTAAATTTTTACTTAGTTAAGTTTAGAATAAATAGCTATTTATATTTTAACAGTAATACAAGTCAATGCCACATTAGGCAACTAACTACTAACTTTTACAGACTAAAACCCCCATAGGCCGAAACCTGAACAAAATCATCTGGGGTACCTGCCTTCCATCTACCTGCAAGCCAGGTTCAGTCTCCAAGATTCTGAAGACCATATACCTAACAAATCCCTTGACTCCATCAGAACCTGAGATTAGTGTTGAATTCTGTGAAGTCGCTGGGAAGACGGTGGAGTACAGTTATGGATTGTATGCTTTCATGTAAGTTACACTTACTAATTTCTTACTAATATAATATAATAATATATTATAATATAATATCTTGGGACAACTCACACACGCGTCATCCGATCCCAAACTAGGCAGAGCCTCTGCTATGGATAGGGGTCTTTCAAGTGAAGAGGGAATAGGTAAGTTACTTCTAGGCACGCATGCTCCATCGTCGACCACATCATCGTTTAACCTTCTGAGAGATACTGGTCGTTGTGAACAAAGCGAGTAGCAAGAAGAAAAGTCAAAAGAAGTCTTGATACTGATGTATACTGAAATGATGATGATGATGATCAACCGAAATACGAAAATAATTAGATACCATTAGCTTAACCCACGTCCGTAAGAACCAGTTTTGACTGCTTCTATGAGAAAAAAATAACCTTTGCTTTCAGATCACTCGTAATTTCGCTTCTTGTTACATCACTTCTTTCAACCATTTACCTTGAACACTCTCGAACCAAATCTGGAGGTAAGTCCTACAACTTACAAGATATAATTACTTACAAACTTAAGATTTTGTAATCTAATGAGGCTGTCTCCCTTATGTAACTTAAACCACTTACTGTAAGCAAAACTCTTAAGGTTCTAACACCACTTGAAGTTGCTACATTACTTAAAACCACTGTAACTTTGGATCTTAATTCTTCCCGAGGGTAGAGTGACTTAAATATCAAAATGAAGTTGATCTTTGAAGCCCTCGAACCAAAATTACATGTTTTATAAGGCTCAGAAAATCTCTGTCTAAGAGTCTTTAAAAGCCTGTACAGATGAACCATCGTTATGAAGTTTCCTGAGATCAGGGGAAGGAAATAGGGCTTCTTTACATCTTGACTTTTGTATTAGAAATACCAAATATCAAACAGGCAAAATGGTAGAAAACTTTTAGCCGAAATATATTTGACACTGGTGGAACAGGTCCCTTTTATAACACAGCGAAACAACCACAGGGGGGTGTACGAAAGGAGCCTCCCCGAACGGAGCTACGGCAACGGCAGCAACGGCTTCTTCATCCACTGTTTCTCAACCAGAAAAGAACAATAAAGAATAATAAATTTACTTATGATTCCAGTGGTGCACAGCATAGCAGACTCATTCTCGATGAAACGGAACTGGACATCATTGACCAAGAAATCAAATGAAGAGATAGGAATCCTGAATTTGTTGAAAGCGGCCCAAGCAGCTTTTTTAGTCGGCACTCATACTGTTTTCTTTGAAGTGATGGGACCGATCAGTAATGGGTTGCATTTTGACGAGGCAAGCGTATTTGAATTGATAAATGAAGGTTTAGTAATTGATTCGTTTGTGGGTTAAACTAGGCCAGATATAGAGGAATAGAAAGAAAAAGGGAAGGCCTTTGCCAGCTGTGGGACACGAATAAGGCTAGTAACAAAAAGAAAAATCCGTTCAAAATTTTTAAGGATCATGTTTTTCCTATTGCAGTTAACTGCTTGGAAGATGCCTCTTCAAACGGCCAGTCTCAATAATGTATCTACCTGGCCTTGTACCAACTGTCAAATTAGCTACCAACAGTAGCTGAAATATCACGTTTGCCTTTCAAACATGACGTTTCAGCTACAGCTGGTAGCTAATTTGACAGTTGATTAAAGGGAGATACGATATTGAAACTGGACATAGATAGAAAAAAAATAGTGTCGTTAGTCTTTCTAAATATTTTAACTTTCTTTCAGTTAGGTTATAGTACTAAAAATTATAGGTCCTTTGGACTCCTTATTCTAAACGAATTTCCTTTCCACTTTTTTCAGATAATTTTGGAAACAGAGATTCCTTTACTGAATTCCGTTAAGCACGTTGATTTACCAATTGATAACTTTCTCATGGTGTCAGGACTTTTACTCGTTAAAAGTTTGATGGAGAAGAAGAAGAAACCTATGGTCGCTTTAATTAACCGTTATTTTAGGTAAGACATTGAATGTTTCGAAATGATTTGATTATATCGAATAGAAAAAGGTGACAATCAGGGAGGAACACTGCGACACACAAAATAAAATAATTTTCCGAAGTTAGTATTATTGCAATAGTGAACCTGCAGTATTTTCTATCTAGCTAACTTTTTGACTACTCAGTTGCCTGCCCCAAATTTGTCCAGGTATTCTTTTTCTTAGCCAAGTTAACCCAAACCTGTTTTACCGCTAGTTAACATAATAATGAAAACCAAACTTAGCGGCAGTGGGCAGGGTACATTTATCGTAGAGCAGATAGTCAATTGGGTCGAAAAGTTCTGGAGTGGTGACACTTTGGAGGCGGCCTATGTCCAGTAGTGGATGCATTTCGACAAAACTGAAGATAATGATAACTAATTATTTTTCCAGGCTAACAGCTTCATTCGCTGTAGTAATTTTCTACGTAACATCAGCATCTATGTATACCGGCGATGGTCCTATTTGGCAGAAGTTTGCAGGTCGGGAGCAGGAAGCTTGCGCTACGAACTGGTGGCTTGGTCTTTTGATGCTCAATAATTATTTTAATAGCGAGAATATTGTAAGTATGGTATTGTCTTGGTATGGTCATGTGAAGAGGAGGGATGAAACGCATGTTAATAAAAGAGTAACTAATAACAATGTACATGAATGGAGAGGGTGAGTAACGCCAATGAAAAGATTAATGGATTAAGTGAGCAGTGATATGAAAGAACAGAGAGCTAATGATAGCGTGGCGAGTTACAGGACTGGAATGAGGAAAAAACAGGGCAAAGGACATCCTCCATTTCTTCCAATTCTTAAGAAAAAGAATGTTTATTGAACTTTTTGCCTTTCAGTGTCTTATGGTAGGCTGGTACATACCTTGTGACTTCCAACTAGCAATCATGGGAACAATACTGTATTTAATATGGCAGAAGAACGTAAAATTGGGAAAAATTGTTACTACTATCACAGCAATTTTGGCCATATTGACACCAGGGCTTGTTACATATTGTAAAAAATTGCCTGGATTGATATTGCATCATGATTTAGAGTAAGTTCAGTAACCTTTATTTTCTGTGAAATATTTTATTTTAACAAAATTCTTGGGCAAAAGTTTGCAAACGTCTCATCAACATTTGCCTAGCCTGTCCTCAGTAATGGTCGACTTTCAGACTAACTCGACGCAGATTACCAGTATTTTACATGCAGCGACTGTCTCTAGGGAACGTGTAGGAACTACAGGTGGCATCACAGAAGTATCATTGCCAAGCATATTTTACTTGTAAGTTTCGATTTTGCAACGCTAGATAGCAGCCTACTTCATGCACGTTCCCCTAAACTGAGCGTGCAGGAACTACAGGTGGCAGCACTGAAGTATCATTGCCAAGTACATTTTACTTATTAGTTTCGAATTTGCAACGCTAGATGGCACTGTCTGTATGCACGTTCATCTAAACGGAGCGTGCAGGAACTAAAGGTGGCAGCACAGAAGCGTCAATGTCAAGTATTCTTGACGTTAAAGTTTCAAATTTGCAACGCTAGATTGCATAGTCAGCGCAGTGCACGTTTCCTATCTGACTTCCGAATCCCTAACTCCTGTATTGACTGGTTGCTACACTTTCTGGCTTCCAACTGCCTTTAGACTGTAAATTTCTTCAAATGACAGCCATTACCAACTGCTTACTTGTCGCTGATGATATCAAATTGTGTTTTTTTTTTTCAGAAAAATCCTGGACTTCAGGAAAAATGACGTATACTTGGACACTTACATTAGAAGTCATAACCGTGCCGGACCTTATCTTATTGGAATGGCTATGGGATATATTCTATCCGTTTATAAGCCTAATAACTATAGAAATATCATTTCTAAGGTATGGATGGATTAGATTACCATTTTAAGTTATAACCCCCGACCAAAACGAGGGGTGTTATAAGTTTGGCGTGTGTTTCTGTATAATGATCCTTGTTTCAGAAAAGATTAGCTCTTCCATTTGCAGTCGCCAGTATGGTTGCATATAAAGTAATAACATCGCCTGTGTCTTGGGTTACCTTGGAGTATGACCATCTGAGTTCAGCTTTATACGCAGTTTTCAGCAGAAACCTGTGGGCTTTAAGTACATGTATCACCATTGGCATTGTAGAATATGGAAATATCGGTAAGAAATATAATAAATGCGAAATCGAGTTTGTTTGTACCGCTGTCACGTCCAAATCACTGAACCGATGTTGATGATTCTTGGTACATAGTCCATTGTGCATTAACGGCACATGTGTGAGTACTGTGCCTTAAACTATATTTTTTCTTTGATTTGAATGTGCCCTGGTGGTTGGGAGTGTCATGCTCACTTAAAAGTCTGGCTGATGGTTCTGAATCATTTGGCACTTTGGTACATAGTCCATTGTGCATTAACGGCACATGTGTGAGTACTGTGCCTTAAACTATAATTTTTCTTTGATTTGAATGTGCCCTGGTGGTTGGGAGTGTCATGCTCACTTAAAAGTCTGGCTGATGGTTCTGAATCATTTGGCACTTTGGTACATAGTCCATTGTGCATTAACGGCACATGTGTGAGTACTGTGCCTTAAACTATAATTTTTCTTTGATTTGAATGTGCCCTGGTGGTTGGGAGTGTCATGCTCACTTAAAAGTCTGGCTGATGGTTCTGAATCATTTGGCACTTTGGTACATAGTCCATTGTGCATTAACGGCACATGTGTGAGTACTGTGCCTTAAACTATAATTTTTCTTTGATTTGAATGTGCCCTGGTGGTTGGGAGTGTCATGCTCACTTAAAAGTCTGGCTGATGGTTCTGAATCATTTGGCACTTTGGTACATAGTCCATTGTGCATTAACGGCACATGTGTGAGTACTGTGCCTTAAACTATAATTTTTCTTTGATTTGAATGTGCCCTGGTGGTTGGGAGTGTCATGCTCACTTAAAAGTCTGGCTGATGGTTCTGAATCATTTGGCACTTTGGTACATAGTCCATTGTGCATTAACGGCACATGTGTGAGTACTGTGCCTTAAACTATAATTTTTCTTTGATTTGAATGTGCCCTGGTGGTTGGGAGTGTCATGCTCACTTAAAAGTCTGGCTGATGGTTCTGAATCATTTGGCACTTTGGTACATAGTCCATTGTGCATTGTAACCATATCATTGTAAAAACATTGATATAAAAGAGTGTCCGTGGAGTTTCTTGCACGTTCTTCTCCATAGAGATCTACGCTTTGGAACGTGTAATTAGCTTCATCTCTTTGGACAGACCAACCTTGACTATTCAAAAGTGCCTGTGATGGTTTCATTGAAATAAATGCTTTGAGTTTTGATAGATAGGTGGGACAATTATTTGTTACTTTAACGAGAACAAAGCCGCGATTAAAGGCTAGCTTTCTTATAACTTTTTGCTGGGTTCGCTCGTTTAATAGACCTCAACGTTTTTCGAACGAGATTGAGGTCAAGTGCCGTCCCATTAATTAATAAAAATGCTGAAGTTAGCAATATTATATTTTGAGAATTATGTTTAAAAGCGATGAGATAAGCCTTTTTTTAGATATTAATCTTAAATAATATTATAGACAGGTAAAATGGTTCTTTATTTTTTATTGTTTTGTAATTTATTTTAAATGCGAAAGTAAGTCTGTCTGCCAGTCAATCCGTTTTTGTATCTGTAAACTTTTTACGTCACAACGGCTAAACAGATTTCGAAGAAACTTAGCATACGGGTAAACTATGGCCCATGTCATCACATCAGCTAAAAGACGTCCACTGCTTTACATAGACCTCCCCCAAGGCGGTAGCCATAGTCGCCACGCTTGGTGTCTCTGTTGCAATGCACAGAAGCATAGAGAATGCTGCTGCCCATTCCCTGGTGAGTCCCTCAGTTGCCTCTTACGACACCCACGGGAAGTGATGGGATGGTGCTATTCTTTTACGTCCGACACCATACAGAAGTCCCAAGTGCCGCGGGCGAAACTGCTCGCGGAAGTCATTTATACTTTCATAAAAAATAATCATGTTGATTTTTAATTGTTTTTCTATTTCAGCCTCCATTCGTAAATTTACAAGCTGGCATGGTTTTACAATATTTAGCCGACTCGCCTATGGAATTTATTTAACTCACTCAGTCATTTTACATCAAAACCTGTATTCAAGAAGGAATTTACAGCAATTCGATTTAGTTTATGGTGAGGTTTGTATCTATGTGAACTAATTATTTGGTTCTTGTTGGGTTCCGTACCCGAGGGGTTATCAACGGAACCCTATTGATAAGCCTACGCTGTACGTCCGTCTGTTTGTCAGCGTGCTGAATTTCATGAACCGTAATAAGTAGACAGTTGAAAATTTCACAGTGTGTATTTCTTTTGCAACAAATTAAATCCAATTAATGACATATACCAATAAAAAACACATTTTATTTCGATTTATCGTTACGAACCCTTCACGACTCCAACTCGCACTTAGCTGGTTTTGACAATATAAGACCACCTGGGTGATCAGAAGCAATGACACGGTGTGCTAAAATATTCACTTTATGACACGCTTTTCGATTTAAAGGGCATCAAAGGGACTGATGACGTCACATCGCTAGTAAAAATTGTAGTATCGTAGTGATGTAACGCAAATTTTCAAGGAACCGTGTCGTCTTAATTTTTTGTTTACATGAAATACATGTACATTTTTTTCGGAAATACATATATGTATCTGACGGAGTAATTATATTATATAATAAAAAATAAACAAAAAAAATTTTATGTGGTTTTTTTTTTCAGAGTTTACACAGCTTCGGAGTCATGATAATGTCAATTATATTTGCTACTTTACTGTGGATATTTGTCGAAGCACCGTTGAATAACATTATTAACATAATCATAAACTCTGGGTAAGTCATAAAATAACCAGCTTCCTATTTCCTGGCTTTATATTAAAACAAGACCCGCGTGTTTGGGTTGCGAAAGTTTGGATGTTTGGACACGTCAGAACGGCTGTATTGATCTGGATGAAATTTGGCAGAGAGGTAGATTATAGTCTGGAATAACACATAGGATACTTTTTATTTCGGGAGTATGTTCCCTTGGCATAATTTTCGACAATAACGCGGACGGAGCTGCGGGCGGCAGCTTACTAATGACATAATGAATTATATATTTAATTAATAACACATGAGTACCTGACAAAAATAAAAGAATTGTCACACGATGTTGTCACAATATTCTCAGCGGTCATTGTACCCATACGTTGAAGTTAAGGACAATAACTGCCAAGCGTGGACCAACACCCTGAGAGCTCTCGTGCGGTCAAGGACTTAGCAGAAAGCAACCGTTTAAATAAAAATAACGATTTTTAGGGTTCCGCAGTCAACAAGGAAATCAATGCGATAAGGGCGCCCCTTGTTTTAGTTTTAAGTTTCCTTTTTGTTTTACTTTTGGTGTACAATAAAGTATTAATAAATAATAATAAGTATAGTTTAGTTAGTTTGTCTGTCCGCGGTTTTGCTCAGATACGTTTAGCACTTAAAAGTCGCAATTTGGTATGGGTATACAATTATACATATTAATTACGCCGACAAAGTGGTAAAATAATATCTTGAAAAATGTAGTTTTTTTTAATTTAGTATTTTTTTAATTTAATATGGGTTTGGTCTTGACTCTAGTCTAGGTCATAGATACCAGAGACAAAGTCGACGATGGAGCGAGCTTATCCAGAAGAAGCCTGTTCACTCTAATTTTGAAGAGATTAGGGTTGTATACGTTCGGAAACACAGACGCAGGCAGAGAGTTCCACTCCTTTGGTGTGTGCATTATAAAAGACGTTTGGAAACGTTTAGTGCGAATAAATTTATTCTTATTCTTACAGTATAATTTTCCTTTGTCGTTACGAAAAGTCAGATGACAGATAACCTGACAGTCCTGCCAAGGGGTATTCATTACCCAGCTATTGGATTGTGGAGGTCTGGTAGGCAGCCACTTCACGTAAAATACTGGTATTCAGCTGCATCAGGGTAGACTGGAAGCCGATCCCGACATAGTTTTAAAAAGCCATGTACCTAATGTTAATAACTTTGCATACTATTGTATAAATTCTGGTTCTTCTAACTTAACAGATAGATGTGTTGCTGAGAAGTTTTTGTGCCACTTTTTCTTCCCAGCTAAAAGAAAAGGAAGTGGTGACGTGCGGGCGTTTTGGGGGACTGTCTTTATGCAAAAGTTTACATTCAAAAAGTGTTGGTACTCAGGCTAATTTAAGGATTGTAGAAGATCGTCTTCTATAGTTTTTGCTTACCCCCCAGGGAAAAGTCGTGAGTTTTTGTGTGTATTGACCATGTTGAAAACTAATCCAATATTTATTTACAGCTCGAAAGACCGGTCGAAAAACCAAAAAACCAAAGAGAAATTAGAAACTGCTGATTTTGAAGAACATATTCCAAAAATAAAACGATCATGATTAACAAAAACTTTTAAATCGTATTTTAAACAACATCCAACCTGACACTGACCTGCAAAATGCAAATTCGTATGAAAATTTAAATTTCACGGACTACCCTGGCGCTTTCACTTTAACATACCGGTTCCGGGCACTATTTTAGTGGAGCCAGCTATAACACTAGGAAGTGGTGACGGGCGGGCGTTTTGGGGGACTGTCTTTATGTAGAACTTTGACGTTCAAAAAGTGCTGGCACTCAGCCTAATTTGAATAAATGACTTTTGACTTTGATTTTTAGTACCCATTCTTTGGTCATCTAAAGATACAGGTTTTAATAACGTAGAACGACGATTTATAAATACCTACATATAAGTATTAAATCTGTAGCCATATGAATAAGGTCCGTTAACTTAAAGCTATTTATGAACATAGTGGGAAACCCCGGTAGTAGGGTAAAACCTATTTTTAATTGATTGTTTTGTTCGAAGTTGTCCTCATTTAGGAATACCAGGATACAGGTTGTGATTGGACACATCAGAAAACCAATAATTTAAAAACGTTCTGTCAGACCCGGGAAAAGAACCCAGGACTTTATGCTCATGCGCATGCGACCACCAGACCACCGACGCAAAAAAATCGAAAAATATCTTCTCAACTTGAATAACTTTTGTAATTTTGTTTATTTTGTTTTTGATATGCGTCATGTTTGGCGCCCACTAACTGTTTTTCTTTCCTTCTTCTTTCTGTCGCTTTTAATAAGTAGTCTGTATCTTTCATTTGAAAGAGCAACAACCTTCCTAACTTGAATAACTTTTATAATTTTGTTTATTTTATTTTTGATATGCGTCATGTTTGGCGCCAATTAACTGTTTTTCTTTCTTTTTTCTATCTGTCGTTTTTAATAAGTAGTCTGTATCTTTCATTTGAAAGAGCAACAACCTTCCTAACTTGAATAACTTTTGTAATTTCGTTTATTTTATTTTTGATATGCGTCATGTTTGGCGCCAACTAACTGATTTTCTTTCTTTCTTCTTTCTGTCGCTTTTAATAAGTAGTCTGTATCTTTCTTTTCAAAGAACAACAACCTTCCTAACTTGAATAACTTTTGTAATTTTGTTTATTTTATTTTTGATATGCGTCATGTTTGGCGCCAACTAACTGTTTTTCTTTCTTTCTTCTTTTTGTCGCTTTTAATAAGTAGTCTGTATCTTTCTTTTCAAAGAGCAACAACCTTCCTAACTTGAATAACTTTTGTAATTTTGTTTATTTTATTTTTGATATGCGTCATGTTTGGCGCCAATTAACTCTTTTTCTTTCTTTCTTCTTTCTGTCGCTTTTAATAAGTAGTCTGTATCTTTCTTTTGAAAGAGCAACAACAATTTTACATCGTACGACGTAAAAGGTATTCATAACAACAAATGATGGTGAGTCATCCATTTTTCCAGGAACAAATTAACTGGTTTTTACGATACATTTTACTAGAACGTATGTAAAATAATATGTCCTGGTTGGAAATACCTCCCACACAAACGTAAGATTTAAGAGTTTATGTGCATAAAAAAAATAGATTTAACGAACTATAACAATATGTACAAGTAACAACTAAATACTTAAACAATTAGACTAATAATGGTGAAATTATGTACAAAAGCGTATAAAAACAAAAAAATCTTTGGGCATCAAAAATTTAAAAATATTTAATAAAAAACTTATTGAGTGGCCGGTATCATTGAGTCCCATCGTAATGGGGAAGGCCAAGAAAAAAAGGTGATTACTGAGTTGAAGACTAGCTGTCGACTACTATCTCGCTGAAGAAACGGATAATATATTTAGGTGCCGTGCTAGTAAAAGAGACACCTATATTTATAGTCGATAGCTGGCTGGTCACACTGCTGGTGAGAACTCTCTTAACATTAGTTTGTCGCAGCGACAAGAGCTATCAAAGATAATACTCGCTCAGCAAAGCTCGCTTGGCGGTCAGAACTCATGCCGAGAGACCAACAAGCGGTCATTTGTACCTAGAGTGCGGGCCGGAGCGACTGGTGCGAGGAATGGCCCGTCGCACAATAGCACTCGCTAATAGCTGAGCGACAAATCTATCGAAACTAGTTATATATCTAGTTACTAGCCTGACTCGCTTCTCGCTGATCGTCGGCCGTGAGACAAGTGTCTATGAGAGAAGTATGATGACTAGGTATCTCAGTAGTCAGTACCCAGTTACTAACTTCTTCCGCTCTGGGTGGAGCGGAAGGGCGTGTCAGACTCTTACTGACTAAAACCCATCCGTGCTCCTTCTAAAGCCCTTGCGTTCCAGGGCCGCGATGACTCTTTCGATCAATTTCCGTAACCCTGGCAGGCTATGGGCCCTGGCGGGCCCCGTCTTCTATGCTGACATCTCTTTGAGGCGCGGGTGGAACACAACGCGCCACCGCCTCGGAAGCATCATCACTTGCAGATGATTTCCAGCCCTCTAGTTTATAATATAACGAACGAAATCTCGTCTAATAATTTTAATTAATATGAGTTTAAGAGAACATTTTCTAAGCAAAGATGCCTCGTAACCCGCAAAATAAAGTTCAAAGTTGTTAATTTGATTAAGACTTGAACTTCCCTAAACTTATTATACCTAATTAGTAAGATTGGGTAACTTTCCTCGGTGCATTTGAGATTACTTAAACTTGAATATTATTTATGTTCCTGCTTTGAGTTGAAAAAATTGGTCCTTCCATCCGCCATTTTACTTTTTAAGCGATGAGGTTTATATTTTTTTTTTTAGGGTTCCGTACTCAAAGGGTAAAACAGAACCCTATTACTATGCATCCGCTTCCCGTCCGTCTGTCTGTCTGTCCGTCTGTCACCAGGCTGTATCTCATGAACCGTGATAGTTAGACAGTTGAAATTTTCACAGATGATGTATTTTTGTTGCCGCAATAACAACAAATATTTAAAAACAGATTAAATATATTGACATGTTTTTTTTGTTGTTTTATAGATAATGGTACGGAACCCTTCGTGCGCGAGTCCGATTTGCACTTGGCCGGTTTTTATTAAGTTACAATTTTGTCACGTATACCTAGTCATAAGCAAATAAAAATCTGACACCAGTCTTGCCCAGGAGTACTGTATTACCCAGTAACTAGGTTATCTATACTAATATTATAAATGTGAAAGTTTGAATGGATGTATGGATGTTTGTTACACAATCACGTCAGAACGGCTGAACGGATATTGATGAAATTTGGCACAGAGGTAGATTATAGTCTGGAATAACACATAGGATACTTATTATCTTGGGAGTATGTTCCCTTGGGACAATTTTCGAGATTCACGCGGGCGGAGCCGGGGACAGCAGCTAGTGTAAAATACATCTGTTGAGACCAGAAGCCGACACCAAAATAGTTGAAAAAAGGGCTAGGTGTTAGAAGTTCATTACGAGTAAGTATATGTACTTTCAATAATAAAAAAATATAATAATTGGTCGAGCCGTTTCCCAAATATATTGGGATCGGCCTTCAGTGTTTTTATTATGGTTAGGCACGCGTCGGATCTCTCATGTCCTGATCCTCACTATCTCACCTGATGGTAAGAGATGATGTGGTCGAAGATGGAGCAAACTTGCCTAGAAGTAACCAATTCACTCACGACTTAGGCGTCCGTTATGCTCATGCAAACGTCAACCAATTCCAAATGTCATGATTGACGAATGATGATGAGTGATGGAATTCAATCAATATTACCGTAAACTAAAAATAATCTTAAATATGGCGACGATATATTACTGGCTGATATACGGGATTCGGAAAAGGACATAGATCCATTCCATAAACATTTAAAAAACAGACCCATTCACTTGAAAGTCGTGACTAATCAAATATCCAGATTTTCGTCAATCAATTTCATGCAACCACTGTCACTGTATTAGACGATAGATTATTCGTCAATCACAACCTTGACTATTTATTTATTTCGCTTCAATTACTCTTTGCACTTACCGTAAGTACCAACACGTATAGAGAGTCATTATCATAATCTTATTATAAATAAGATATTGTAGGATACAGGAGGCTTTCTGGATCAAGCCCTTGATCCAGCTGCCCAACGAGAGCCTCTTTAGATGTTGGTCGAGGCTCGTGGCAATTATGCCATTGGCCGTCGCGACTATCGGCACAATGACTGCTGTGTTCACATCCCACATGTCGACAACCTCGCAAGCCAAGTCAAGATACTTCGTTTGTTTATCTTTCTCAGTCTTCACGAGGTTCACGTCATGAGGGACTGCTATATCAACAATCATTGCGCGACGCTCTAGTCGATCTATCACCACTATGTCAGGCTTATTGGCAATAATAGTCCTGTCAGTGATGATAGACCGATCCCAATACAACGTGCAATTGCCATTTTCGAGAACTGGGTCGGGCACATACCTATAGTACGGTACCTCCGATTCCACAAGATTGTATTTAAGAGCAAGTTGCTGGTGGATAATCCTGGCTACAAGGTTGTGCCTGTGCAAATAGTCTCCGTTAGCCAGACTAGAACAACCGGAAATAATGTGGCGGATGGATTCCCCGGGCCGGTGACATGCCCGACATATGTCAACCGTACCGTCCTTCACAATGTATTTCCGGTAGTTGTTCGTCATCATAACTTCGTCCATAATCGCACAGACAAAACCTTCGGTTTCCCCGAAGAGGTCACCAAAACGCAGCCAGGCTACGGACGCTAGAAAGTCTACATCGGGCCCATGTAGGACCCGGTAAAAGCGTCCGTGAAGCTCCTTGCTCTGCCATACCTCCCTGCGGTCATTAGTATCTAATACCACAGGTTTGCGCCAGTTCTCGTTAGCCAAGGAGAGCGCAGTAAGGCCTTTGTCCACTGCTACCACATCCCGATGCATACCCACGTCGGCCTCTAGGAAGAACTCCCTAAGGCTGCATATCTGCTTATTATTCTTATTATTAATGTTATTTTGATGTTTGTCTTGTGCGAGTCCCAATTAAACATTTATTCTGTCTTCATCATGTGCTCAGTGCTACAAAATATCTTCAACTTTTTGGCAAGTAATATTGTTGGTGGAATAAGTTAATAAAAACTGCCTGACTGTTAATTCTGTAAACATTCTGTAAGTACCCAATTTTGTTTGATTTTGAGTAACAAGGTATATAGAGAAGAGATAATCAAGGCAGCAGATCCACTTCTAACCTAATCTACTATATAAAAAGGTCGGTTAAAGGACATAAACTAATTTGAAATTAGGTTTGTAAATATTTTTTTACATTCGGAAATATCCAATATTAATTGTAAAATGTGGGTAACTATATAGTTCATCATCTGCCTAGCCTTTTCCCAACTATATTGGTGTCGGCTCCCAGTCAAACCGGATTCAGCTGAATACCAGTATTTTACGTGGAGCGGCTGCCTACCAGACCTCCACAACCCTATAACTGGGTAAGACGTTAATTCTTGGCAAGACTGGTGTCATATTTTCTGGCATCTGCCAATCCGTAAAAACTGCCAAAGATCTACAAATGACAGCCGGGACCAACGGCTCAACATGCTTTCCGAGGCACGGAGGAGTCTCGGTATGTTAAGATAGTCACCCATCCACAGACCGACCTTAGCAAGCATTGCTTTACCTTGAAGATCGACCCGTGCGGCTGTTATTATTTATCCACGAGCTCCTCTAATACATATAATGGTATTCATAAAAAGCTTGCTAAACCTTAATAAGTGCGGATAATAAAATATATTAAACGGAAAATGGAGTTATGTAAAACAAAGTTCAAATTAACTAGTTCGTTCAGATAGATGAATATTAATAGTATTTTGTAAAATTTTTGATGAAAAGAATAGTGATCTGTAATAACGTAGAACCACTTGTTTTACCGTGTAGTTAATTAAATATTAGTTAAGTCAAAATATAACAAATATTTGTACGATACTAAGCATTTTGTTTGTTTATTTGTGTGAGTAGTAAATCGTATGGATTTAAATGAACACGCATTTTCCTGGTTCCGTATTTTCAAACGTGGTTCGGTTTTATTTTCTTTAACTTGAGGTATTAATTACCGGATTTTACTTGAGGTGGAGCTAATGCAAGGACAATTTGTATTTGTGCGAAACGAAAGTATAATTATAAAATAACAAAAACGTAGTTTTTGGGGTTTTAAAATATTTTATCATCAGTAAAATAAGTAATATAATAAATATAAAAAAATATTTAAAAAACGAAGATTATTACTATATTCTGTCCGAAATAAATGGAAAATAATAATAATTACAAGAATAATAAGTGTAGCGAATAAAAACTGCGGCTCGTGGTACTATTTTAATACAATCTAAAACATATAACTGTATAGATAGATATTCATTGCAAATATGTAATAAGATACGGGACCATCAGCGATCGAGTGCCACTCCCACTTGACCTTTTTATCTATGGACATGGCAATTGCTGCAATCTGTTTTGCTTTCGGAATGTGCCTTGAGCAACTCAAAAAAAAAGTGGTTCCTGACTGTGACGTCAATCGGGGGAATTACGTCCATATAAATTTAGCGTCTAAAGAGGGCTTAACAAGGCTTTTTCCGTTCATTGTGCATCGAGCCCTTAACCCTATTGGTTCTAAAGTTTTTTTCGAAAGTTAAGAAACAAACTAAATATATTTATTGTATAAGAGAAAACATTTCTCAAAAGTAGAAATAAATATTTCATAATTATATTCTACAAAAAGAAAATGCGTTACATTAATATAACACTACCTACTTTGTTACAAAAATAACCAGATTAATCCATGCATTTAAAACTATACATCTGCATATTATTATTTTAATTCATTAATACAATAAATATAAATATATATTAATAAATAAAACAAGAGCTTGTTAGGATAAAACTGTTTCTGGGACACGGCAGTTTATATACAATTGCGCACGTTATACATGTTTTAGTACAAAACCAATGGTGTGTCAGAAAGGACATTAAAAGTGTTAAATCAAAAACTAATTACAATGAAGGTGTCATGTGTTTTCATTCAAATAGTGCTGGCCAGTTTTTTTTGTAAGTATTTGTATATATATATTTTTTTTAGTTATCGCATTTTTAATGGTAATTTTTTAAAAGTAAGTTTCTTAGTTGCATAAATGCAGCTTTCTCTGAGCTTTTTTCATTTCAATTAATTGGACGATTGTATGACCTGATTGTAGCTTTGAATTCCTTAAATTAAATAGATTAATTTTGAAGAAAAAAAAAATTAGATTATTTTCAAAAAAAAAAAAAAACGTTTATTGAGAAAAAATCCATACACAGACTCATGCGCCCCTTATTTGATCTATCTCTGGAGTAACTAGAGTTCCTTTCTCCTTCAAAAGCTCTGTCAGACTTCAGGCGATGCATATAAATAATACCAAGTCCAACGCATTTCATCGCCTTAAAAAGGTCGTTCTAATAGTGATGTTGTCGACTGATTTTTATTTTTATTTGAAAAAACAGTGTTTGCATTTAATTTATACGTTGACATCAAACATGTATTCCAATTTAAAAAAATATATTTACATATTCATTACTACATTTTTTGCAAGGCCAGATATACGTTAGTCTGTATGTCAGTATCCTAGGTCAGGCTTGTTCGATATAATTTATTATTATTAACTATTATTTTTTTGTGCACAAAAAAAAATTAACAGAAATTTTCAAAAATCTTCATTTAATTTGTATTGCCATTCTTTTCGCTTATTGCAGCTTCCAAATGTTTTTTACGAATTCTCGTAGTATACTTTCTCACTCCTCCCGAACCTTTAGTTCCTGGAGCTTTTGTAGCCTGAGTAAGGAGCCCTAAAGAGGAGCCGTAAAGCGTATATAGAGCTCATCTCACGGATGTTCATTCAGATTAAAATCAGGGCTCCTCCGAATTTTTTTGCAAGCAAGTGTTTATTTATTTTGAGAATAACAAAATAAGGGCGGGCATGTGAATCCTGTTTTGCAATAATAATAATATTATCGTTCCGGGTTTAATTTATGTACGTACTGCAGCTTTATTTCTTTTTAAATAGTAATAAATTTTTGAAGGACATGGTTTAAAACTATACATACATTTGAACGCGGAACTCGCAATAAAAAGTCTTTTGCTCAAAATCAGGCTTTCGATCTGAATTTTTTAAACGTCAAAATTATAAAAGGCAGTCCCCTAACGCCAGCCCGTCACCACTTCCTATTGTTTTAGCTGGGAAGTAGAACTGGTGCAACAAACTTCCCAGCAACACATATATCTGTAAAGGTTGAGGATATTTATTGTAATATCAAAATCAAAATGTGCATTCAATTATTTACGTCTGTAACATTTATTCAACTTTAACCTAATATGAATAAGGTTTATTATACATAAAAGCTAATAAGGCTTTTCTCTTCTTTTTTAAACAAGACTAGAAATTTAATGAGCCATATCTAAATATGCATTACGTTTTATTAATTTGACTGAATACATATTTTAATACACGAATATATGAGTCAATGTTGTTTTAATTTAATTGGTTATAGTACAATATTAAATAATGACTTTTCTGTAAATATCAGGTATGTCTGAAGATAAATAAATCGTTAAAACCTGTTTTGAGGAAGTAAAATCTCGAACATTCTGGTAACCGGTATAAATTAAATTAAGTTTCCTTTTATTTGGACCTATATTGTATCTGTGTGACAAATAAACCCGTTTTGTATCAATTTCTCTTTCTAATATAATTAGTAGACTGATTTTTACAATATATATATAGTAACCTTATTGGGAACTATATTTTCGAGCCGTTTGGGGTTGAAACCCTCGGGCCGTGGGACCCTTGTGCTCACAGCCTTTTCGAAGAAATTTCGAAAGGCTGGTTGACACTTCCCGTGACCCAAGAGCTGGCTTTTACTTTGGCCAGAGGCTAAGTATTGCCATTCAACGTGGCAATGCCGCCAGTCCCTTGGGCACAATTTCTTGATGCTATATTTTAGTTTGGTGTAAGTTTAGTTTAGTTTATTTATTGATACAAATTGTGTAGGTATGTCGCATAAAATTAAACCCTTGGAAATTTAACAGCAAGTATAAAATTAGATGGCAAAAGACATGGTCCTTATAAGGTGTGACGTCAATTAACGTCAATGAAAAAAAAAAGATTCACCAAAGTTATTTTTAGTTTGTACCTTTCCGAGTTTATTATTAGCCTCCCTCGGTTATTGACGTGTATGGGCCGTTATTTTGTTACTGGTCTTTGAAAAAATAAAAAGAGATTATGCGTTCGAAGATTATAGGTAGATTACTTTTTTTTGCACTCGTTGACCACTGTCTCGCCTGATGTTAAGCGATGATGTGGTTTAAGATGGAGCACGCTTGCCTTGAAATAACCTATTTACTCTTGACTTAAAGACTCCCAGGTTGTAGCTATCAGGAAACACAGACTCTGGCAGGGAATTCCACTCCTTGCTGTACGCACAATTTATGTGTTCCCAAAACGTTTTGTGCGTGTGGGTGGGATGTCCACCATGTACCAGTGGCGTATCGCCGCACGTCTTGTGGCGCGATGATGAAACGGGCTTGATGGAATTAAGCTATGCAATTCCGTCACACACTCCCCAAAATGCAACCGATAGAAAACCGACCAGCTAGGAACTCGGCGTCGATGCCCAAGACTTATATCGAGTTACGTTCTGGCTTATGAAGGTCAGACAGGGTGTCGCACCATTTAAAGCTGCATCCGGTTAGACTGGAATCCGAGTCGTACGTAGTTGGAAAAGGTTAACAAACTTAACAAGCATGTGTTGCTTTGGGAAGTTGCGCCACTATTTCCCAGCTACAACACTAGGAAGTGGTGACGGGCGGGCTTTTTGGGGACTATCTTTATGTCAATTTTGACGTTCAAAACATAGTTGAGCTCCTTAAAGTTTTCAGTTTGAGCTACACGATAACTGACACATGATTGCATTTTCTGGACAGGTCCACCCAAATCCGTGTGGTACTTTCCTCAAAATACCACTTCAGACATTAACCTTTATGGTTCTCATATGATTTGACCAGTACGATTGTATGGACTTTATAAGAGACTTTGATCTCTGAGTTTGTTTCGGTGTTTCTTCTTAGGGTAGTCAGCTAGGAAACACGGGCCTCATCTAAAGATTGACGTGTTATGTTTAACCTACTTGCAAAATAAATATCATTTATCATAATCATTTGATGATTCTCAGCCTAATCTAAGTACTTTGCCTACCTTTGATTTTGATCTGTCAATTCACTTCTTGGAAAGTATTTATATTTATGCACGTGCAAATATGGGGTTTTCCTTATATTGGTGATCAAGTTCGAATGACGCACGTGCCCTTGTGACCATGATTGAACCACCCACTCATTTTAAACTGGAAAAAAACTGTTGCGATGTGTAAAATCCGTAAACACTACTTCTTAAAAGCTTGTCATTCTTAGTCGTTCTTCGTCATGATTACTATGAATTCTCTTAATCGGTATGATTACATATTATATATCATATTTTTTAGTTTATTATTTTAGCATATATATGTATTTTATTAGTATTATATATATTATATCTGTATATTCTTTCCGAAATGTTAAAATTCAATTTTGTATCTTAATTTTATTTATTGTACACCTACCACAGTATAGTCTTAATAACCCAAAGGTTGACTGGTAGAGAATGCCTTGATGCATTAAGTCCGCCCATGTACCACTATTGTACATAAAGTTTAAATAAATAAATAAATAAATATANTCTTAATCGGTATGATTATTATATATCATATTTATTAGTTTATTATTTTAGCATATATATGTATTTTATTAGTATTATATATATTATCTGTATATTCTTTCCGAAATGTTAAAATTCAATTTTGTATCTTAATTTTATTTATTGTACACCTACCACAGTATAGTCTTAATAACCCAAAGGTTGACTGGTAGAGAATGCCTTGATGCATTAAGTCCGCCCATGTACCACTATTGTACATAAAGTTTAAATAAATAAATAAATGTGTTTTACCGCAATATTGTAGTTTTGTGGTATGAGTTTATTTTTTATATTTATTATTATTTATTATATACTTTATTGTACACCTCATAATAAGCAGCTCCTCCTAATATTATCCTCGTTATATTAACTTCTTAAAAGTCTGTTTCGATAGTGTAGTGGTTGCATATCTGCCAGGGTTGCGGAATTTGTTCGAAAGAGTCACCGCGGCCCTAGAACACTTTAGAAGGAACACGGATGGGATTTAGTCAGTAAGAGTCTGACACGCCCTTCCGTTCCACCCAGAGCGGAAGAAGTCATTTGATGATTTCCCAAACTTAAAGAAAAAAAAAGTCGTTGCATATGCGGCTTCTGAGATTAAGGTCCTGGTTCAATTCCCGGGTAAAGTTTAGTGTGTTTCGTCAGTTCCTTAGAAATTTCTATAGCTGGAGGTAGAAAGAATATTCTCAATGTGGAGTTTAAATTTTTGTCAGGTTTACGTGTGACTTACAGAACTCACGAGTCACAGTAGCTCATGGGAACATTTTTTTGCCGTCGGAAGAAATCTCAAAATGGCGCCTGGATTTTGAGGATACGGCAGTTAAAAACTTATAAAACTTATCGATCGTCGATTGATGGTAGAATGGGTTAGTCGACGTCGATCGATAGTTTCTACTACACCAATCAATCGATCGACGATCGAACCATAGCTTGTTGGTAGAATGAATTTCAAAAAGTTTCTTCTTCCGTCTTCGATCAGCCATAGCTACCACACCAATCGATCGATCGTCGAACGATGCCATCGATCGGCGGTCGATCAATTGTTTATCACCCGGTATCCGTCGATCAGCCAAAGCTACCCCACCAATTGTATGTAGTAACACCCTTTTGTTATTCTTAAGGATGGGAAATCATCAAATGACTTCTTCCGCTCTGGGTGGAGCGGGAAGGCGTGTCAGACTCTTACTGACTAAAACCCATCCGTGTTCCTTCTGAGTCCCTTTACGTTCCTGGGCCGCGGTGACTCTTCCACACAAGTTCCGCAACCCTGGCAGGCTCTGACCCTACCGGGCCACGTCTCCTATGCTGACATCTCTTTATAGTAACACCCTTAGTGTGGCATCGCCGTTTGAGGACAATATAGGACTAATCTATGCTTATATTAATATTTCAGACACATCAGCAGCTGAATATTTAACGCAGAACAGGAAGACAGAAGTGGACATAGTCATAGAAGGGTTGCAGGATCTAGAGTGGAGCGAACAGGAGAAACCATGCATAGACCAAACATTACTAGTACTTAACAATGTGAAGAATTATACTGTTTGGGCAGTTTGGAGTAAGTATTTAACTTTATTATCTACATATTATTACATTATGCAAGTATTAAAAAAAAACGGTTAAGTGCGAGTCGAAGTCGCACGCAATATATTTCGAACTAATCATAATCGGATCAAATTGGCTGTGACGGACAGACGTTCAGCCAAACAGGAATACGAGTGATCCTTTAAAGGTTCCGCTTTTACATATTGACGTGCGATACCAGCAAAAGGTATACTTAATTAGCAGCTAAATTAAAAGAGTTGTTTCTCTTTAAGAAGTTAAAATTTAGTGATATGAAGAGAATTTAGCAAGGCAACAAGTTTTTGGCTAGATAAAACATGTGACTTAAATCATTATCAAAATTTAAATAGAATCAGTAACGATATCTATAAAGGCATATTAATGCGTCCCTCCTAAAAATGTGGTTTAAATCATAACCAAAATTAAATTGTATCAGAAACGATCATCTGTATAGAATAATTAATGCGAATCAATTTCCGTTGCGTCTTTATTTTATAGATAGACCTCAATATGTGTATCAAACTAGAAACCACCCTGGCTTCGCACGGGTGCAAATTATGCACACAAAACATCCTCGTTTATCGCTCTTTATATGAGTTTAAACCTGTAAAGAGGAGGTGAGACAGACAGAGGCAATTTCAGAGTGCTTCATACTTTTAAGAGCTTTATTAATTTCTAATCTCTATTTAATATTTCAGTATGGAACTCAATGCATCATCCAGTGGGTAGTTTTTACGGATCCAAATACAGTTTGGGTAACTATGACCAATGTTTGAAAGCACCTTCCAATGTTGGCGAACCTAAAATTGCCACACAGTATTGTTTATCTGATGTGAAACTAACGAATAAAGAAGAGAAGGAATTTGGCGGGGCTGATGTGTATGGACGGACAGAAGAGTATTTGAATGTAAGTAACGTTTTGGTAGTATTTGATCACAAAAACTCGCAAATCTCTGAAGACTGGCAAAATATAATAAGAAGCTGAGCATAGCCTAGCAAGGAGAAATTTATAACTAAGATGATGATGAAGAATATATGACATGTTTATGTAATATAGTTCGTTCCAGACTTCTAGTGAAGTTATTTTAAACAGTAGTCGAACTATTGCATAATCAGAATTGCAAACTGGAAGATGACTTAAACAATCCTAATTAAAAAATAGGTCAACCTAACCTAATAACGATATTAACATCAAGCGTGAATTTCCCGGAGATGAACCCATTGTGCACCAACATTCTACAGTAATTCCAATATTTCAGCAACCTAATATCAACCTTAATTTACTTAGCCAAAGGTACTAAATGCAAAATCTTAGCTTACATGAATCCCTTTCCCCAGATAAAATCCAAAGAAGGCAGAAAGGCTGATACAATATCGTGGGGAACATGTTTACCTGCAGTGTGCAGCCATAAATCAGTCTCCAAGATCCTGAAGATTATATACCTGCTAAATCCTATCACTTCTATGGACCCTGATATAACTGTGGACTATTGTGAGAAAGCTGGAGTGAAGACTGCGTTTAGTTTGAAGTTTTATATGTTCATGTGAGTATTCAATAATATTTTTGTGGAAGTCAGGTTACCAACTTAGCCCGAAAAATCGTCAAACGTAAGTGGCAGGGCACATTGCTCGCAGAGCAGATGGTCGATGGGACCCAAGTTTTCTGCATCGTTGGAGGGTCTCCCACAGGGTGTTTCTATACCTGGTGAAGGCCACGAGAATTCGCTGGATGCGAGACGTACAAAATCGGTCGATATGTGACACTTGGTTGAAGCCTATGTCTGGTGACGTCTTTCGGCCAAAATGACATGATGATTTATACATTGTAAAAATAACTTACATGGGTTAAAAGCCACTTGCGACTTACACTCTCTTCTTTTCCATAACTTTATCTATTTTAGGCACCTTGTCATCTCCATTCTTGTTGAATCATCTTTCAAACTATCTTAATTGGTTTTCGTATAACCGTCCAAAATCATTCTTATACTTTCGTCAAGACATTCCGAGGTCATCAAATTATACTATAAAATGACTTGAATATTTCCACGTCTCAATTTCGTTATAACTTTAAAATCAAAAGGTTTTAGGGCATCATGTGTTATTGTCATTATACATACATATATTTATTTACATCAATCCAACTTGAATAATAATCGTTTTAGTCAGCACACGTGGGCAAACACTGACTTAATCAAATATTGTCCAAACATCCTCATTCAGTTTGTTTTCATAATTTTAAGATTTTTTATTTGTTTAATTAATAGGCTCGCGTTTGACCGCAACCGAACCTGATGGAGAACGATGATGTGGTCGTCGATGGAGCACGCTTACTTTTTCTTATATTTTAATTAATCTTTTCAGAACCATCATGATAGGATTAGTTCTAGCAGCCATATTATCCACAATCTATCTAGAATATGACAACACAGATTCAAGACGTAAGTCATCCTCAGTAACTATATTATTATATGCATAAATAATGACTGATTTCGTGATTACTGGAGAGGCAAGATAATAACAATATTTACCGCCATTAGACTACTTTAATATGATAATTATTAAAGTGCTCGCATAGACCTTTGAAGTATATACATAGACAGTTGTCATTATTTAAGTGTAAGTGTAATGTAAGTATATCAACACCAAAAAATAATGCCATTGAATTACGATATGGTAAAATACAGTCATGACCCTTCCAAATTAGTTCCTTGGCAGTGTAGACAAATGTAAATTTTCAAACCTAGACCAAGTGTTGGTTGGGAAATCTGTGAAAAGGCAAGTAAAAAAAATTCAATAATAACTTAGTGAGTACCTACACTGCGAAGAGGTTAATTCAAGCGATGTTTATAACAAGCTTGTTTTTAATAACACTACACTAGAACCTCGAGTTGGTCATGTGGGTGTTAAGTATTAGTAGTAGTAGTAGTAAGCTTCTGCCAATGGCTTCGTCCTCATGAAAGTCAAAAATTATTCCTAGGAAACAAACAGTATACTATGTTTACTCCAAGCCATGGTCTATCGTGTGTGCCAAGTCTCCTTCAAATTCGTTCAGTTGTTAAGACGTGAAGAGGTAAAAACAGACAACAAGAGTTATTTTTGCATTTATAATATTATTAGTATGGATGCTTAATACATTTTTTCTTTCAGTCCGAAGAATAGCCTACTCCTTCAGCATCAAAAGGAACTGGTCTTCATTTGTCAAGATCACTGACGATGAGATCCCAATCCTCAGTTTCACGAAGACTGTGGTCCTAAGCTTCACAACTTGCCTCCATGTCTTCGTGTTCATTTTCGTTGGTTCTATTAGTAATGGACATGATTATGATCAAGTAAGTTTCTGATTATATAGTTGGATTCATTTGAATTTTGGTTCGTCCTCTTTTGTTTTTGTTAAGTCATCTTTGGGCTTTATTTTAGACTAGGTGTTAAAAGTCCAAAATGTTTATTGACGTGACGTTTGGTACTCCTTGTTAAATCTTTGACCGTTTTGAAGTTTTTGACGTGTAATGTTAATTATTATACATACTATTGTTTACATTCAAGTTATTAAAACTTAACGGCGAGATGCCGAATGTTTGTTTTATTCTATCATTTGTTTTGTGTTTATTGCTCCACTTGAAAATGTAATATTTTGATTCCTATTGTCAATCCTATTTTATAGGCTTCGTAAACCAACCGTGCTAACCAATTAACTATAACAATTAGTGATTTAGTTTTTGCTCTCATTTACATTAATTGGTCTTAATTTAATATTCTAATTACTTTAAAAAAAAACTTATGTAAAAAGTTAAAATTCTTATAACTTTGATTTCAGATGATAAGCGTAAAAAACAACACAATAGGCAATACATTCCAGCACTTAGATCTTCCAGCTGTGGAGAACTTCTTTGTCATATCAGGTCTACTGCTTATGAAAGGTCTCATGGAGAAGAAGAAGAATCCCATCATTACTTTGTTGCAGCGTTATGTGAGGTAATTGGCATCTCTGTATTTTCCAAGCTTTTTTTGTTGCCTGGTGTACCTAAATTAAATATTATTGAGACGGCTATAGTGCAGTTTTAGTGTACTTATTGTTAGATTATTTTTTTTTATATTTTGCTAATTTAAACGTGAAATAGTAATCTGAAATCTGATGTTTAACTAAGTAATTTAGAAATTAAAGTTTCTATAATTTCTTTTCCAGATTAATAGGCTCGTTTGCAGTCTTAATATTCTACACGATAGCAATATCAGAGTATGTCGCGGATGGTCCACTCTGGAAACGAATCATGGGCAGAGAAAAGGAAGCTTGCTCCAAGACTTGGTTCCTTGGTCTACTTATGCTGGGAAACTATGTGGATAGTGATAATATTGTAAGTAATTTATACTTTGTTGATTATAATTGGATCTGTTTTGGAATTACCAGCCATATTGAACATTGTTTTGAAATCAGCTGCTATATTGAATTTGACTTGGGGTAGATCACTTCATAGCAAATAACAGTCCAGTCGTTTCTATTAACTGCATAATTATTTTTGCCTAGACAACACCAGTTTAAAAAAAATATATATATATATTTAATATGGGTTTACTCTTGACTCTAGTCTAGGTCATAGATGACAGAGATAAAGTCGACGATGGAGCGAGCTTACCCAGAAGAAGTCTGTTCACTCTAATTTTGAAGAAATTAGGGTTGTATGCGTTCGGAAACAAACTTTTCTAAAGAAACAATATTTTAATCTTAGATAACAAAATTTTTATAATGGGTTATTGCTATTTTATTAAGTTTTGTTGACACAAGTTGATAAACGAACAATAATTATCTGGTTCCATGTTATTTTCTGCACCTATGTTATCAATTACTACATCAATTAAAATGTCTTCAACTATATCCTTTTTCATATTACTAAGCTCTTCATTCAATTTAATTTCAGTGTCAACAAGTATCCTGGTACATCCCAGCAGACTATCACTTAGCTATCATGGGTACCGCCCTATTTTGTCTCTGGCAATGGAACAAGCGTATTGGCAAAATTGTCACCAGCATTGTTGTCATATTTTCGGTGGTCATACCTGGTATCACTACTTATACCAATGGGTTGAATGGAATCCTGTTCTACGATGTAGAGTAAGTTTTTTTGGCCTAGTTCGAGAATAATTGCACGGGTTTTGTTGTTGTAAACTTTCATCATCACCCTTAAATGCATGTTGTTGCATAACTGCAACATGCTGTTCTTGTTTCAATATTCTCCCAGCATTAGTATGAGCATTATTACAACATTCTTTACTTTTTTTTTCGGTAAAACAAATCATGTATTCAGTTGTTAAAGGTTAACATTTATTCATTAATCGCTTGCGCACATTGGTGTAATAAATATTTCTCATTACTAATATTATTAGATTGGCACTAGTATTTCTAGTGAACAACTAAGGTACCTACATTAAACTAAGTACGTCAGCCTTGTGTTTTCTTTGAAATGAGTTTACGTAAATATTGTAATTGACTAACAAGAGCTTGTTGATTCGACTCACTTGAAGCTACAGATTTGATCATAATCATTGGACTTATGTATATTGATCGATTTTTTTGACAGCTGTTAATAGTAACGACGTTTTTTCTACTGATTAAGCGCGTGATTTATTTAACAATTCATGTTGTATTAGCAGGATGATGCAAATCATTCTTACAATTTATGGATTTTACAAAAAGCTTGAGTGAACAAAAGGTAAAAAGAAAAAAACGCGATTCCAATTGTTTTCTGATTTGCAACAAATCACCCCGTGGCGTCAATTAAATGAATGGGAAAGTCGTTAACGTTTGCGTTGAAGCTTATAAAAATCCAATTTCAGTTGATTGACGTTTTTACGTGAAGTTTTGATTTAATGAGAACTCGAAATTATGGTTGAGGTTTTCATTGAATTCAATTTCTTGTTCGTAAAATTCAATATATTTTCCTTTACATCTACGTTATCTTAGGCTGTTTTACTGATTAATTTAGAATTTTCTCCTGTTTCTTTCATGACAGTTTCCCTGTCAAGTGTTACTTAGATATTAAATTTTAAAACGTTGATATTTCCTTCGCTTACATCTCAATTGTCATTTTAGACAATCCTTTTCCTTGTTAATATACTTATATCTTCGATATGAAGCTGCAGTACCTGTACTTTAACTCCAATATCATGTTTTTCAGGTCGCTGATACATATCAGGGGTAACGAAGTCTACAAAAATACCTACATGAGAAGTCACCACAGAGCTGGGTCTTACTTCCTTGGCATGGCCATGGGATATATCCTCACGGTTTACAGGCCTGCTAAGTATAAAGGAGTTATTTCTAAGGTAAGACAATCCACTATTTGAATGGCATAAATATCTATTGATTTTCAATAAAACAAAAGATCACTACTGATGAAGATTGTAAAATTAATAGAAATTATTCTAAGAAACTAGGAAGAGACTTTTGTGCAGCTTTGAAATACGGTACAGATAAATTACATGTCAAAAGTGAGACAAGTTACTGGAATAGAAATAAGGCTTCTCCAAGCATTAGTTAGACGCATATTATTATTTTAGCATATTAATGTATTTTATTAGTATTATATATATTATCTGTATATTCTTTCCGAAATGTTAAAATTCAATTTTGAATCTTATTTTTATTTATTTTATACCTACCACAGTATAGTCTTTATAACCCAAAGGTTGACTGGTAGAGAATGCCTTGATGCATTAAGTTCGCCCATGTACCACTATTGTACATAAAGTTTAAATAAATAAATTCATATTTTGATTTAGTCTTCATCGCTTTTTTTATTTCTATATGGACAGGTAACCAATACTTTCTTTCACAGTAGTATTTAACTATGATATATCCGGGTTCCTAATATATTCTTTCCACCCATTCCAGGAATTTTCCTACGTAGGTCTTGCAGCAGCTTTCATGCTGGGTCTGAAAGTATTATCAGCGGCCCCAGCATGGTGCCTTGGGGAATACAACCCTTGGAACGCAGCAGTCTATGCTGCTCTTAACAGAAACATCTGGGCTTTCGCGACCTGTGCTTGTATTGGCATTACCGAGTATGGGGATGTCCGTAAGTAGATTTTTAAATTGTTTTTGTGTAAAAATGTTGAAATCTTACATGTGCCAGCTCCTGAAAGGCCTTTTCTCAAGCAATTATGCGATTTTGAAACAATTCGAATGTTGCGAAATTGCTTGAGATCGAAACCTGCAGCATTATTATGAAGAGCCTGAGCCACCAGATTTTCTTAATGACTTCTTTTGAAACAGTCTCGTTCATCGCAAAGCATGCATGTCCCAATCTCCGCTCTTAATAATATAGTTATTTGTTTAACGGCTAGGGAATTCAACCAGGAAACTATGTTAGAACAGTTAATATTAGCTAAGTTAAGAATGGATAGCTATTCGCTTGAATAATTATAATACTCAGTAAAGTTAGCTACTGAAGGAAATTGAACCGTATAACCTTGTAGCTACTATGTTTAAATACCTTAAAACCGTGGATAAAGTACTGACTGAGAAGTACATAATTGGTGTTCAGAAAAAAGGAACGGTTGTAAGTAATAGAAATAAAATAAATAATTATGGTCTGTCGACCATTGATAAATCTTTTATAAAAGAAACAGTGTTTGTTTATTTTAAATTGGATTTGAATCAGGATAGTTTGAGATTTAAAGGTGATCATTAAATTTAACGGGAAACAGATTGAAACCTTTGATACAATATGTTAAAATAAAACGTACGTTGCAATATTTACACCACAAATTGAAGTTTACTGGATAAGTCAATGTTTCGCATTCTGCTTATTTTGGTAATGAGCCGTATTTAAAATAACAATTATTTGAAATCGCCAATTTTACTAAGTAAAATTAACGATTGGCGAACGTGAAGTTGGCCAAATTGAAGTGGCAGTGGGCAGGGCACATTGCTCGCAGAACAGATGGTCGATGGGGCTGAAAAGTTTTGGAGTGGCGACCGCGTACCGGAAGACGCAGCGTTAGAAGGCATCCCATAAGGTGAACCAATGACCTGGTGAGGGTCGCGGGTAACCGATGGATGCGAGACGCAGAGGACCAGTTATTGTGGCGACACTTGGGGAGGCCTATGTCCAGCAGTGGACGTCTTTAGGCTGATATGATGATGACTAAGTAAATGAAATACTTTAAAAATGTGTGTTCGTCATCCATTGGTGCATTTAATAAGCACAGAGCTTTCTGTTAGGTAAGAACTTTATGCAGAATAAAGAGGTCAACTTATTTCCTATTACAGAATTGGACGTTTGTATATATGATATCTAAATTTCCAGTGTCTATAAATAAAATTAATCAAACTAGGAAATCATGCAAGCTTTGATCTCGAAAAAAGATTGATCTAAAAAGTAGTGACTTCGATTAAGAAATGCACTGTTAGACCACTATCAACAACATAACAATAATTTTGTAAAAAACTTCAAGTGTGCAATCACATAATAACAAATCTTCAATAAAGCTTAATTCAATTATTAAATAAATGCAGAACATTAATCACTTTACGCAGTGAAACATGGAAATTGAATGCCGGAAAATGAGTTGCTAGCATTCCTTTTAATCCCTTTAACTAAATATACCTCGTGCTGGGGCATGTTGAACATAGCTTCTTTTTATCTAATTTCCCGGGAGAACCCTTAGTTTTCCCCCGTCAAAATACTGCTATTATATTTTCATCTCAGTTCCAAGATATGACTGTTACTGTTTCATCAAAATCTACTTCTGTGAGATGAAATATTCCTTAGATTTTTTTTTCTGTTACTTTTTCCTTTTGATGACTTTTTTTGCATCTTTTCTTATGTTATTGGTAAGGATTATCATTTTAGTATCGTTGTTGTAATACAGAAGAACTTTTAAACATTATGTCAGTGTTTTTGAAGCGAAAACTTCTTTAGGCGCGTTGAGCACTTTTTGGGTGAACAAAATTCATGGAACTCGCGTCATGGTTACCGAACGCTTTCCATGAGCTATATGTATACTGTGTATTGTGTACTTTTTGGGTGAACAAAAATCATGGAACTCGCGTTATCGTCACCGAGCACTTTCCGAATTCAAAAATAATATTCTAATAGCTCGACTATACAATTCACAAGTTACTTACTTTTCACTTCTATCGGTTGTAAAAAAAATAAAACATGCGGGGCAGCCTTTGGGGACTCCCAAAGGCTGCCCCGCATGTTTTATTTTTTTACAAAAGTCACATCACACGACAGTAACTAGAGTACCTTTGTTAGATAACATCTTATCGCACAAGACCCTTTCCAAATACATGTCAGATTACAAAAAACAGTAAAAAACATTGACGATAAAAACAAAGCGACCTATTTTCATAAAAAATGATGTCACGCAAAAACTACAAAAAAGTAATCGACCGAGTTTCGACTGTTTGTATATTCTGGCTAAGATACAGATCATTAATTGACGTCAGAGATAGATTAACGGCCTTAAAATAAAATAGTATTTGAAATATATTTTTTGTTAAAAGAATTTGAGATTATCTTGTAACTTTATAAAATTGGCAAACTCAGTTAAGAACATAACATTGAGATTCAGATTCTAGGTTAAGCAATAGTACATTGTTCACCGAGAGGAGAAAGTGACCGATTACCGTCGAGGGTGTCGTTTGAAGCCCGAGCCGTAGGCGAGGGCTTTAAAACACCCAAGATCGGGAATCGCAGTTTCTCTCGAGTGATACATAGTGCTTTATACTACACCTAGAAGGAAAATAAAAAACGAAATCTTTACTAATTGAAATTTATATTGAAATTGTTGCAGTTAAAACTGAATCCTCAAACAACACACAAATTGGAAATGGCGCCAATGGCGTCTGCAATTTTCACATGTTCTTTTTTCAAATTGTTTATCCTGCCGCCGCAGGGTCGCACTGCCAGCCCGACACCATCCAACACACAGCTAGTGGCCAGTGTCATTTTGCGAACTTGGAGATAAAAACTCACTGTAAAAACTTTTTGGCTTTTGATATTTAGGTTACCGGCGCATAGTCTTACCCAAAATTAAAAAAGAAAAACCACGTAAGAAATGGATTTTCATACACTTTTCTCTCCCGCTCAGATGCGTTTTCTCCCCGCATATTTGTTCGATATGCAATGACGTACTTTCTACCGTAAATTTGATAAAGTATCAAGGTACTTTCCAAGCAGGTGTAGTATAAAGTATATTTTCTGTTGTTAAATCATGAATAAAAAGGCGTAAATACAGTAATTCGAACTTATTGTATTTACGCTTTCATGCTCGTCAGTTGTTGCAGTCAAAATAAATAATCCCTTATTTAATATGTTTAATTTCAGAAATCTTAAGAAACTTTATGTCCTGGCCTATCTTCACGATCCTGAGCCGTCTAGCATATGGAGTTTACATAATACATTCGCTTATACTGGAACGATTCCTGTTCTCGCAAAGGAATCCAATGCATTATGACATGATTAACCTGGTATGTTCTTATGATTGCCTAGTATCAAAGAATAGTGCAGAAGGTCAGCTTTATACAACTATCGAAAAAATTCGCATGCACGCATAGACGTGAACATACGGCGATCTCAAACAAATTCCGGTCGCGAGTGCGCTTGCACTCGCTGTACGTGAAGCGTGTCTATCTGTGCGTGCGTTTCCGCTTCTTGTATGGAGTTGACCTTCTTTTTTTATTCATTTTGTGTTAGTACTAGGAATTTCACTTTGATAAAGTTATTTGTAGGAATGTTGCTTACTTTAGCAATTTTCTGTATTTTTCTTGGAACTGCACTGCATTGAGACGTGAAGCTTTGGTTCTTAGTAAGAGGTTCTATAAATGTTGTTTGATCAACTTTCTTTGAGTTTGATATCAGAAATGTTACTTCTTTAGTGCTTACCAAATGTGCCTTTATAGTTTATTGAACACTATAGAAATGTAATAACATCAGACCTTATAAAAAAAGATGTCAGTCAGTGGCAGTTTATTCATTAAGAAAGAGCGGTTTTTAAAACAACTCATTTTTGAAATTCACAAGAATTCATTTATTACTTGTTTTTGTAGCAATATAACGATTCTAAAAAACGAACTCATTTTTAAGCTAAAGTTAGCCGGAAAAATATGGGGGATGCACCCCAGGCCTTGCCCAGCAGTGGGACATCAAAGGCTACCTACATCAATAAAATTCAATATCTAAGAAACAAATATTGCGAATTACAAAAAAAAACATTCAGTACTTTACCTTTATTGAACTAACAATAATTATAACGGCGGTAATTTAAGACAGCATTTTCTTTGTTCCTTTCATTTTATTTCAACTCATAAAGAAAACGCAGCGTAAGACTCAAAAGAACATATCAAAACCCAAGCTTAACAAACTCGATAAACAATCTACCGACCCGACACAGTACAGCTTGAGCATACAAACTTCTTAATTGAATTTCAGATACTAAACGGTATAGGAATACTCATAACGTCGGCACTACTAGCAGTATTGCTGTGGCTGTTCGTGGAATCGCCGCTGAGCAACTTGGCTAATCTGGTTCTAAACCCTGTGTGAGTACGGCAGAGTTAAATACTAATACTAATAGATTGCGGCTGGAATATGCAGTGTATGTGTTCGTGCAAGATATAGATGAGCATGGTTTTGGGAAGAGAACAATAGATTTTATAGTAAAGAAACGACTGATCATGGAGAAATGATGGATTCACTATTTAAAAGTATGAACAGATACAGTTCCAAAGAAACAAACAATTGGCGTTATTATCATAGGACACCGTCTTTTAGTAAGAACTTTTTTCGAGGGACCAAAAGTAATGGTTGATTTTGTTTCATCCCATCACAAAAGATAACCAATTTGCTCCTACAATTTTCATATTGACCAAATGGGGTGTGCAGATAAAGTTATCATTCTTTTGCTCAAACATGACAACAGTAAATACATAACAAATTGTCAGCTTGCAAGAGATGTTACCAGTTACTGGGTTGTGACAGTCAAACAGGCAGTTGCTCTGTGCAAATTTCTGTACCCAGTTCGACGGCAAGCCGACCCCAAGACAGTCGATTGATTGTTATATTGCACGAAAGCTATAAATTCTTAGTTTGATCTCACAACTACAATAATAAGAATTTCATCTTACTTTCCACCATTTACATAACAACAAAATGAAGTAAATAACTAGATTACAGTCTTCCTTGTTCCACCCACTTCACTACATTCAAACATATTGAACAAATAAAATAACTAGCAAAAGCGAACGAGCAACATACATGATTTTATTTCAACTTTAAACAAACTGTTGCCTTTACCTTTCCAGTAAGAAGCAGACGTCGAATGGAATTGAAAACAAAAAGGAAATCAACGGGCAGACAAAGATTACAGACTTGAAATATACAAAGGCGCTGTGATACAATAGGAATTCTTTGATCTTATTAATGAAGTAGACCTTACTTTCTATGTAGGTTTTACTGTACTAGAAGTTACTTTCTTAGCTATGGGAATTTACGAAAAGATTAAAGACAAAATAAGTATTGTTTTAGCTGTATTATTATGATATAAATTCGAATAGGCGACCGAAAGTCTGGTGTTATTTCAAGTGCCAATATTCGGGCCTGATTTTTTTAGGATAATGACGAATAAATAGCTTTTTTTACTGTGTATTTATTGAGGTTTTCTTTGTGTATCTAGAATATATGAAAAATAATGTAACTGAATATCAACCAGTGAAGGAAACACAAAAGTTTAAACGCCTGACAAAATTTTGCTAGCAATCAATATGTTATGTGCGATAAAATCCAAGGTTTTTGGCAGGTAAACTTCGGGCGCCTTACAAAAAAAGCTGAGTTAAAATTGTGTTAAAACATTAATATTGGAGAGGAAGCTAACATTAACATAATTTATTGCAAAATATAGATTACAATATTTCGAAATGTAAATACATTTTTCTTTCAGTACTTTGGTAGTAAGTATTAAAACAGCTTAAAGTCTGACGACCCCAAATCGACAAGAGGAAGTGAATCATACTCTTGTAATCCTATAGCAAATAATGTTATACACGAACGATTGACTACCCAACTGTAACATAACTCAACCGCTGCTGAAACTTTTAAGCCCACTGCGATCCTAATTTATGTGGCTTCAATGAACATAGCCAAACATACAAAGTACAGGAAGTATTAATAAGTATTATAGACTTAAATGTCGCTCCAGTTTCTAAAACACACAACATTTTGTTTGAGAATAATCATACAATGTGAGTTTCGTAACTTGACGATTTAAAATTGATGCTTATTTTGTTGTAAGATGATTCACATTTCCTGCATCTTTTATGTTAAGAAAGATGAGCAACAACACTCTCAAAAGATTAAGATTCTATGAAATACTCGACAAAGAACAGGCAACCCCTTTCACGCCCGTACCGTGGCTGTTGTAAAACACGATTGAGGGATTACGTCAAAAGGATGAGTGGGTTGTAGCGACAGTTTCTGCAAATAACAACAAACTGCGAGCACGGATTCATCTCACTAGGTTTGCAATTATTGCAATGTCACCTTTGATATTGAAAGCTTGAGCAGGTGAATAATTTTAAATTGACCAGTGAAGTTAAACGAGAAGATGACCAAGGCCTGACTAAACTGAATGTGTCTAGCAAGGTCTGGTTCGAGGTGGTACAGGAAATGAATGGCTGTAAAAAATTGGGTGAGACCTTTTCTCGTCATTGGGAGAACTATGGTTAAATAAAAAGAGACTAGAGTACTTACTTAAAACAAACATCACGTAAACCAGATAAGTAATTCTATAAACGCAATAACTAGCAAGCAGACAGCGAAACGTTGCGTTTCATAAAATGTAAGGAAGCAGATATTACCGCCTATTCATTCCGTTACCATAGCAACGCTCCCGTCTTCCTTGTATCCATGTGAAGCTAATTTCATCCACACACAAACGATATCACAATGTTTATTCAGACATGACCGTTGTTGAAGCCTGATAAATGTTTATATAGAATTCAATTCAACCTGATTCAATTTCCACGGCTGTTATTGGATTTAAAGGTACCTACCGTAGGGATATTAATCCTGTCACGGATGTTCAAATTACTAGAATCCAATACGAGCTTTATCAGTGTCATTGGTATCGAGTGTCTTAAGTATTGTTTGTTTTGATCACAAAGTAATGGAGAAGACGAATTTCTGGTGAAGAATATAATTAGATTTGTTTTGATTGATTTTGGGTATTGCGATGGATGACAGGTAATTTGTTTTGTCTGGCTTTTGATCTTGAAGCTCTATAAGTAGCTATAATTGGATCTAATTAAAAATTAAAAATCCCCAACACAACTTTAACAGTCGTTACGGGTAGTCAGAAACCTGAAAATGGCATCGATCTTGCCAAGTGGTTTTGTCGAACCATGTTACAGGGTTGTGGAGCTCAGAGCAGAGGCAGTCGCTTCATGTAAAATATTAGTATTCAGCAGCATACGGTAAGACTGGAAGTCGATCCCAGCATAGTTGATTCAGAAAGATTAGGAAGAAAATAAATTGACACTCAAATTTTATTTTTTATTTTAATATGGGTTTGCTCTTGACTCTAGTCTAGGTCATAGATGACAGAGACAAAGTCGACGATGGAGCGAGCTTACCCAGAAGAAGCCTGTTCACTCTAATTTTGAAGAGATTAGGGTNGATCTTGCCAAGTGGTTTTGTCGAACCATGTTACAGGGTTGTGGAGCTCAGAGCAGAGGCAGTCGCTTCATGTAAAATATTAGTATTCAGCAGCATACGGTAAGACTGGAAGTCGATCCCAGCATAGTTGATTCAGAAAGATTAGGAAGAAAATAAATTGACACTCAAATTTTATTTTTTATTTTAATATGGGTTTGCTCTTGACTCTAGTCTAGGTCATAGATGACAGAGACAAAGTCGACGATGGAGCGAGCTTACCCAGAAGAAGCCTGTTCACTCTAATTTTGAAGAGAGAAATCAATTCAGTAAGTGCAATTAAAAAAGGCTATCATCATTTACGAGTACATATAGCTTTCACAAAACAGGACATCAAAGCCTCTAACGATAAAAGCGTGTTCCATTATCTGATTAGTCTACAAAAGATAAACATAAGCACAAGAAAACTCCACAATTACGTTCTAGAACAATACCGTAGCATTATCTTTTCAAAGAACAATTTAAGTTACGTATATATGGACTATGTTCTAGTTACAGTCTAAAGAAGGGGCGCTTCAGGAATATGTGATTGCTTTCAGAGATTAGTTTCTAGAATTTGGTTCTAGAGGTTGTTCAGAAATTATAGTATGCATTGAATTTCGAGTTGATACGGATAACGATTATATTGCTGGTGTATATCGGTTTATTGGTGGAGCCAGGTTATGACCTAGTATTAGTAAATGGTGCTGCGGATTTTAGGGTCTAAGATGTGATCTTAACGAGTTTGAGGTTGGAAGCTTTAGGTACTTAGTAGTAAACTTATCTATGTTGTATTTAAAAATGGTTAAACAAAATTCAGGGTTGTTTTAGTCCACGGCAAACTGTCATAGTTAAATCCAGTCCAATCCTTTCATGCCTAAATTGCTCAACTGATTTTGATGAATTTTGGTTCAGACAGATGGAACTCTGGAGAGGATTATAAGCTGGTTTTAGACGCAAGCGAAATCTAGTATATTTATAAAGCTATATTTATATATTTTCCATTTTTTTATTAGTAGTATTAGGGTTCTGTCGTCAACAAGGAACTTTTATAGTTTCGCTATGTTCGTCTGTTTGTCCACGGTTTAGCTCAGCGATGCTTAGTACTAGAAAGTTGGAATTTGGTATGGGTAAACATATTAATCATGCCGACAAAGAGGGAAAAAAAATCTTTAGGGTACACAAAACTGGCAATTTTTACCGGGTATCCGATGGTATTGAATAGGTCATTTAAAAATATTGAGGGTGTGCGAGAACCATTTTTCCATCCAAGGATCCGCTTGCGAAATATTAAGCTTTAAAGTGCTAGTTTTTGTTAGAGTCCCTTCCAGCTAAACGATTCTTTTTGGAGACGTGAAAAATTTATGACTGTAGCATAATTATAGTGAATTTAAAATGAAAACTGACACAGCTTCGTACTCTTTACAAGTTAACGAGTAACAGTCGACCAATTAATATATTTATAAAATCAAACAAAAAACACCATTCTAAGTCGGCAATTGTGACGTGCAACTACGGAGCCCTACACTGCGCGTGGCTCGACATGCATATTTTCAATAAATTATTTATATTTTTATATAGGTCATATTTTACTAAGTACTACATGTTATTCCTTAAATACTTAACTAACTATATACACTAGAAATAAAAATAAAAACTCCTAACTAAATTAACCCTAAAATATGGCGTCAAAAAATTCATCCGCATCGCTGTCGACTGGAAGTGTACCCAAAAGACTGAATTGAATACTAATTTAGTACTACATTAACTTTATTAATTAAGCAATTTTACATCCACATGTTGATTACAGTCTATAGAGTCCATCATCCCATGCAGCCTCCCTTAATGAGCTGTCCCGGGGGAACAGCCATAATCATCTCGCTTCACCGGCGGATTGAATCGCATTATGTTATTAGTTAGTAAGCGGACGATGCGACATTTTAATATATTCCCCCTGGTCGTGAAATTTTGTCATTTTCAGTAAGTAAAGTATCGATTTGAAGATCTCCTATTTTTAAATGGACTTGCGATCAAATCAATGACATTAAATATATCTTCTTTGTATGTTCCTGGCCTGGTTTTTTGTGGATGGGGAACATCAAATGACTTCTTCCGCTCTGGGTGGATCGGAAGGGCGTGTCAGACTCTTACTGACTAAAACCCATCCGTGTTCCTTCTAAAGCCCTTGCGTTCCAGGGCCACGGTAACTCTTTCGAACAGTTCTGCAATCATCTCTTCACAACCCTCGGTTGACTTGTAAAGAATTCTTAAGGTGTTAAGTTCTCCTTTGTACGTTTGTGTTGCATGAAGTTTTATTAAATGAATAAATTGTAAACGGTTTAGTTTTAGTTTATAATTTGATTCAAGTTTATTTCAGTCTGCATGAGAAGCCGATGTATTAGTGCTAGTTATATTTTACTAGATTCCTAGAATTAATTATGACATTTAGTGTTACGTTTTAATCATCATAAATCTTCCTGTTAATTACCACATCAGACAGCACTGTAAATTACAATTTCGCAAATAACTAAACATTGATATCCTACTCAGAACCCAGTTATTTTATTCTACTTGTTTTTGGTTAGGCATTTTCTTTCATATTCATTCACTATATCATCTACAGACTGACTTCACTTCAGTTCACTACCGGGTATGTCTAAACTAATCATAAAGCTGAAGAATTTGTTTTTTTTTTTGAACGCGCTAATCTCTGGAACTACTAGTCGGATTTGGAAAATTAATTTTGTATATGATAGATTCATGAGGAATACTATAGATAGGCTATACAGAAACTAAAAATTCGGGATATGCGCGTACGAAGTCGCGGGCAAAAGCTAATTATTATTATTAAAGCAAAAGGAGCTCCGTGTGCCAGTCTATTTCTGACGCTTGCATGTCTAAACCGCTGAACCAATTTTGATGAATTTTAGTTTATTTAGAAATAGACTGACTTATGGATAAGTATATGCAATGTTTTTTTAACTTAATATTTTTTAATTTCTGACTATTACGTATGCTGAGAGACGATATTCCATAATGAGCTTAAAATTCACCTTAATTCATATAGGCATCTCAAAATTCCCTAAAACAAATGACTCGACAGCACAGCCCACGTTCACTTCACATTATATCTCCAGATAAAACCGTGCGTACACTGCCTCTTTGTCACGCTGACGAGACTTGTCACGCAGACGGGAATTGTCACGTCACGGTATTGGAATATTCAGACGCTACTAATTAAGACTCATGAAGATACGACCTAATTAACTGTTATGAGGTTTATGTGAGAAGTATTTTGAACTTGGCGAGTACATTTTAAAAGGATAGAAGTTGATTACAATCTTTTTCGAATTTATAATATAAATTATGTCTTTTGTGATTATATTATCTTGTGTTTTAAATGATCGCTTTTAGCGATAGGGCTGCCAATTTTGTCACAGTTTGTAATGTTTTCTTCATCAATTTTTTTGTAACTAATGCGGTGTACATAGGTAATAAAGAGTATTCTATGCTATTGTCAGGTGAAATTATACTCAGTCTTCAATTTCCTATAATACTTTAAGTAACTCGTAAGTGTAATACTATTTACGATTTACAAATTCAAATCCACCGACAAGCCTAACGTTCTGATTCACAATGGCCGCCGTCGTTATACGTCACCTTCGACTATCTGTCAAATTTGACATTTCATTGACATTCACTTATTAATTAAATTTAGGGATCGCTAACACTATGGCTATTTTATTTTCTTTTTCGAAGAAGTTGTTTCTTTGTTGGTAGGATTTTTCTAAGGCAAGATGTAATGGTAAAACGTGCATGCATAGTACTTTAATTTTCTAGAAGAATATCGTTGAAAATTTTCTTCTGTTGATTCATTTCAGTAAGTAATTGCTTTATCATTGTGCGTGTTCCAAACACCGCGACGTGACATATTATATCGAAGGTTGAGTTTCATCTAAATTATTACGTAGCGGCAAAACCCCTAATTAGTTTCCCAACAAATAATACAATTACATGTTTTGGAAACAACAGATGCTATGGCAACACCCTCAATTACTCCCATCTCTTATACCAAACAATTTATGAAATAAAAACTTCTTGATTGTTCCAAAACTGTCACGCATTATGAGAAACGGGATCCCCCTCATTTGTCCCATTCATCATTGTACTTTAAGCCGTACCACAAAATTAGGTTCAGAAGGATCACACTTAATGCCTGATATAATAAACTTTTGAACACAAGTTTTGAATAAAAGGCTTAGATGTAACGCTGTGCTTGTTTTGAGGGCACGGCTTAGGTCGTTCTTGGTTGAAGTTCAACAAAACATTTGTCCTCAATACAGCTGTCTTATTATCAGCCAGTTGGGATTTAGTCGTTCTAAGATTTAAGATTCCAGAAAAAAATATTGATGAATTACGATTTAATAACTGATGAACTATTGCAATGAGTCATAAGTTCATTATGCTACACGTTTTATCCTTAATTTCGTTCATCATTTGTTCAATCTTTCGAATTTTCACGGGCTGTACGAAGTGGTCCTTCTGTCCGCATTCAATGTGTTCTAAGCCTTACTTTATTACATGCTACGTATGTTTTCTGAAATGGGCGTTATTAATAGCTCTATGGGGAGGGTTATATTACAGGGTAGGCAGAACTCCAGGCACCTGTTGATTGAAGATGGGATCTTTGGCGTAAAAATTGTGGTGATGAAGGAAAAGATTATGATGCGCAAGAAAAGTTGTTTTTGGTAGAACAATAGATTTTGAAATATGAAATAAATAATGTTTATGGGAAACGAGTGACTATGCTGACCTAGAAACAAATTTTACTCCTTGAACTTGAATGTTTTCATAAAAAGGTAAATTTGTTATATCTTGTTATAACAAAGTACAATAAAAATAAAAGGAAGTAACATTATGAGACCGGAAATTTTAAATTAATTGACAATGCACGGAACTTGAGAAAAATAGACGTTTTAAAAGAAACCTTTTATACAAAAATGGAGTCAATTAAAAATCTTTCTAAAGTATTTTTTTTACTAGCTTTTATAATAATAATAATAATCAATTACTTAAAGACATTAAAGATCCATTGGGTTAGTAACAATAGCCTTAACCTATGTTAGTACTTAATTTATAACAACGACAGGGTACAGGTGACAAGTGACGTCACCAACGGGCTGTCATGTCTACCGGCTATAGCTCGTAGAATGCTGTTGGGGCTGCCACAGAGTCTGTTTAGCAGTGAGGCATACCGTACAGCATTGAAGCAATCGTTCCGTGCCTCAGCGAACATAGATGACGCGCTACAGAACCATAGCAGACGCAACAGTTTTTTTTTGTGACTGGCGTCTCGCAGTTCAACCTATAAGGTTGTCGACTGCTTAACCGGGCTTGCATGTGGTGGCCTTAACATAATATTAAAGCCTCCAGCCAGGGCTTATAATAAATTTACAAACTAAGCGACTACACGCTAAGGGCACCCCCTGTGGGGTACGGGCCTCGGCTTAGGGCGTCGCAACAGCACTCTAAATGCGTTGTTATACTGGATCCGCAGAGCATTGTAGGCCTTTTGGGTGTAGGTGAACCACAGGCTGCCCGAGTACAGCGACATGCAATATGCTTTAAACAGCGTTATGTTGACCGCCGCCGTTCGTCGGAAGAACCGGCAGGCCCGCATATTAGCCCGGACCGACAATGCTCTACGCTCCCTCTCCATATCCGCGTCATCTTTCAAATCAACTGTACAACCAGCTTGCAATTTTTCTTCAACTTTTCGCGATAAAATTATCTTTTTCTTGGAACCAAGGCAAAAGTGTTCTTGATTATGAAATTTTCCTAAATTATTAATAAAAACAGGAAGATTATAAGTAATTCGTCCTTGTGATGTTTTTGATTTGTTCCTGAGCTGTCCCTGTTTTATATACCGTAGATAACTCCGTCCTTAGATTTCGGTTTAAGATTTCAACATCATCCTAATTGATATGATCCTAACTTGTGCTATTATAAATGCGAATGTAAGTTTTTTTTTACGTTTTCATGCCTAAATTGCTGAACCGATTTTTATTAAATTTTGGCTCAGATATGGATGAAAAAAAGAGAGGAAAAAGTATTTATGTGTGTGTATATCTTGTGCACATACACAAGATACTAACACATCAACACAACTTGTTTGTGTTTTTGTGTTGTGTATTTTTTCACTTGTTTTTTTTTTTTGTTTTTAGTTTTTTTGGACCTTGGAGATGGATATAGGCTACTTTTTTTCGAAGTTATACAGGGTGGAGATGACAATAAATCAAAACATTGGCAATACTAGTTCATACGAATATGTTGACATTTATCACAGATTTGTCACTAATTGCAACATACTGCTTGGATATTTCGTCAGAACAGTAGTCATTATCTATGACTAGTTTGAGTTTTCTTGACGTTTTATGCAATCGGAATGTTAATATTTTATTTCTGTGACAGGATTTATAATAGTTTCAAAATATTCACATGAACGAGAGTATAGCCAGTGTTTTCATTTATTGTCGTATCGATGTCTCCACATTGTATATTAACGCAAAGACAAAAGCTAGTAATGGAGCTCAAAACATTTGAATATATTATTTACGTAAAATGACAATGACCCTTAAAGTGACATTCATTCACAGCAAAATTAGCCTTCACATCTTCTACCCAAGCTTTATCAAATACTACATAACTTTACATAGGGCCACCTATGTGACCTCCACAGCCCAGCATGGGTTAAACGATACCACTAAGAATATCGACTCTTGCCTTTGTCTCCCACATATTATCCATACATGAATATCTTAATTGAAAATTCTAAATTTAAAAGAAATACTAGGGCTTCTGTCTACCCACAAAAGCGAGTATATTTTGCGTACAATATTATCAGTTCGATCAACATATTTTTAGCACAACACTCATCCTACCCTGGTTAGCTGGCAACCAGTATCAGTTTCTATTATAATTAAATAAGATGTGGTTTGGTCCAAAGGAAAAGCGATAGCGGTTTTATAAAAACTACTCAGATGTTTTTTATGATTTATGCTGCAATCTGATTAGCTAAAACATGGCTTAAGAGCGAAACAGAGAGAGCAATTTTAAGATTTTAGAAAGTGAAAAGTCACTCTCTCCATCTCTCTTTTTCGGAAAGTTTTGAAATAACTTTAAATACTTAGGTATTTTACATTAAAATCGGTTGATGAATTTTCAAGAATAATGACTGGCTTTTCTTACACTTTCCTAATTTAATTTTATTATATCTAAGTCTAGCAAAAATTCAAGATATAAATCGCATTAAGCTTGATGACCAACTCAAAAATTATGCTTTCATAATTATTATTCCGCTACAAGCTTAACAAATATTAGCAAAGACGGGAATATCTCACGAAGAAAACCCGTAGTTTTAACTTTCAGCGCACTGCCAAGAATTTTCTTCAAAGTTTTTTACTTTGAACTTATTAACCACGTACATTTTTAAGCAGTTTTACCATCATTTAAACCGCTCAAAGCAAAAGTTTTTGAGTTTTGCGAAAGATATTTTAAGTTTGAAAACACTAATGCAGTTAAAGCGAAAGCTTGTGAAAGTTTTTTTTATGAAAAATAAATAAGATGTTTTCAAATTATTTTATTGACACGCTAAAACCTACATTTGTAAAACACTCACATATATTTTGAAAACTTATTTTTATAGGCACTCGAAAATGTCTTCACATTAATTTTTCTTTACAATTACATACACGTCTTTTATAATGCGCACAGCAAAGGAGTGGAACTCTCTGCCTGCGTCTGTGTTTCCGAACGCATACGACCCTAATCTCTTCAAAATTAGAGTGAACAGGCTTCTTCTGGGTAAGCTCGCTCCATCGTCGACTTTGTCTCTGTCATCTATGACCTAGACTAGAGTCAAGAGCAAACCCATATTAAATTTAAAAAAAAAAAAAAAAAAAACATTGACATTTTGACAGCCGTCTTTTAAACAAAACACTGTTGTAGGCGCCATCTTGAATTTTATTATCAAGATATAAAATTGACAGATGAGTGAAAGAGACAGCGCTTGTGCTCATACACTGTGTCATACTGAAGAAGGTGACATTGCAACGTGTCTTTGACGAAGTCCATACAGAATAATAAACAGAGTGGCAACAAAATACTAATAAGGAATGTTCAGACTATTCTCTATGCATACGAATTCGACTTTTTAACCTTAACACTTGGACCCCATCCTAAGGGTAGCTAATTTATTACTGCCACACCCTGTTAAATAGTGACTTATTTATTTGAAATGGGAGTGTCTCTATATTGTGTACTGGTAATTAAATGTACATTGAGATGACTGTGTATGGGAGATGGGTCGGAGATAGGTTGGCTTTTCATAAAGGCCATTTTGGCAGGACGGGTAGATGAGAAGAGGCCTGTATTTGATTCATCAGCTGGTTGGCTGTATTATGCCAATATGCCCTTTACAACCGTTTTCCATAACAGGTTTTTCGAAGGCATGAGTGATTTCAGATTTTCATTTTTTTTACTTTATTGTTTCATTACTCGCTTGGTGCTAGATTTTACGATAGCTAACGTCCGCATTATAGTTATTCCACGTTTTCAGGATAAATGTATATGTCACCGGAAAATTGCAGAATCCGTAAGATTGTAATTAATCTCGATTAGATTATAATTTCTCGATATATTGTGAAAAAATTGTTTTATATATATAATGAATCCCATCCAAATTCAATAGTTCCAATATATCCGTGTCTTATTTAGAAAAAATAGTTTACAATTTCACGAGATATTTTACAATCTTACGGCGTTTGCCATTTTCTGGTGACATATATAATTGTCCAAATTCAGGTCAAGGTCTACCTGTTACAATATTTAGATATTTATTAGTTGGCAGAAGGAGAACGGTTTGGCAAAAAAATACATGAATCAGAGAATTTGATATCAACATTTGTACATTTCCTGTATTTGAAAGGCTCTTTTTTGACCACACCATCTCACCCGATGGTAAGCGAAGATGTGGTCAACGATGGAGCACTTGCCTAGAAGTGACCTATTCAATTTTGACTTAAAAACCCCAAGTTGTAGCTATCAGGAAAACACAGGGAGCACGCTTGCCTAGAAGTGACCTATTCAATCTTGACTTAAAGACCCCAAGTTGTAGCTATCAGGGAAACACAGGGAGCACGCTTGCCTAGTAGTGACCTATTCAATCTTGACTTAAAAACCCTAAGTTGTAGCTATCCTAGAAGTGACCTATTCAATCTTGACTTAAAAACCCCAAGATGTAGCTATCAGGAAAACAAAGGGAGCACGCTTGCCTAGAAGTGACCTATTCAATGTTGACTTAAAAACCCCAAATTGTAGCTATTAGGAAAACACAGGGAGCACGCTTGCGTAGAAGTGACCTATTCAATCTTGACTTAAAAACCCCAAATTGTAGCTATCAGGAAAACACAGGGAGCACGCTTGCCTAGAAGTGACCTATTCAATCTTGATTTAAAAACCCCAAGTTGTAGCTATCAGGGAAACACAGACTCCCTCGAGGCGTTCCACTCCTTGGCTGTACGCACAATGAAATAATTCGCGAATCATTTTGTGCGTACGGGTGGAAAAAAGTACCGACCCATTTGCTTTACATATTGAATACTTGCATTGTTTATCAGCCTTTCAGTTCAAGTGTCAAAGCTTTGACATTTTGATCTTCAATGTTATCAAATACTAAAGTACGAACAGACAAAAACCGTCCGAAAAACTCCATTACGCTTCGCGGGCCAAAAATAATATTCACCAAAGTAAACAGTTTTCATTTTTTTAACGAAAAAACTGCTAGAGGGGAGCGTCACTCTTATCTCGAGAGATAAGCGTGACAGAGACCCGACGTGACAAAAAATGTGACAAAAAAAATAGTCACGTCACAAAAATGAATCCGACAGAATGTTTTTTAAGCTGAGTGTACTTTAATATTAATGTTACACTGCTTTTAGCGACTGTGCCGTGTCGAAATGTTCTTTGTTTTCTTTTGGAATTAATTAGGTGGGTATTTTAGTTCTTTTGTGTTTTGGGGATATGGTAGGCGCCAAATAAATGGGAGCTCGTGGCTAAAGAATATCAGCCGCACGGGTCGATCAAGGTTAAGCAACGCTTGCCAAGGTTGGTCTGTGGATGCGTGACCATCTTAACATATCGGGTTTCCTCCGTGCCTCGGAAAGCACGTTAAGCCCTTGGTCCCGGCTGTCATTTGTAGATCTTTGGCAGTCGTTACGGATTGTCAGCAGCCAGATAATCTGACACCAATCTTGCCAAGGAGTATCGTGTTACTCAGTTAATGGGTTGTGGAGGTCTGGTAGGCAGCCGCTCCACGTAAAATAGTGGTATTCAGCTGAATCCGGTTAGACTGGAAGCCGACCCCAATATAATTGGGAAAAAGCTAGGCAGCTGATGGTAGAGGCCAAATAAATGTGCAATAACGGTCACTGACCCACATACATTTATTGACTTTCTTTATATCAAAAAGAGAAATCAAGACATACTTAAAACTGTCCTGAATCGACTTCTATCGTAATCCTTTACGTTCTCTAGTAATGAAAAACGGTTTATAATTTATTGTTCGGGCTACGAAGGGATATTAGGGAAAGGTTAATGTACTCCATTGCAAGTTTATCTGGCGCCTACCATAGCTTCAATGGATAGTATGAGATGTTCTATTTTCATGTCATCCGTAAAGAAGAACATTTTTATCTGCCAAATCACTGGTATCATTATCAGCCATAAAATAGGTCATTATGTTATCATAATGACCTTTTTTTATGTTATCAGTATTATCACTAAAAAACATCGGCCAAGTGCGGGTTGGACTTGCGGGCCAAGGGTTCTGAATGGACCATACATTGAAACAAATATATTTGATTCGATAGACCAATAGGATTACATATTCCATAAGATCCGTCCCGCTTTATCTACTTCATTCCACCCCCACACAAACCGACACAAGCCCAGATTCAACAAACACGCAGCCAACTTCAGACCGGTGTAGATGTCCAAACTTCGTCCGCCCTGAAGTTAGACAAACATGCATTAATTGTTGACCTATATGGTACTTTAATTAAATGTTCCGGAGAGGCTAGGTGCCGATTGTCGTGGTTTGCAGCTAACTATCAAGTATTAGAGAGTTTGCTTAGACTGGAACTGGTCTGGAATATCAATATAGGTCACAGGGGCATTTTGTGTGTGTTTAAGTAACTATTGCATCTTAATCTCAGTCACAATCTATCAAAAACCAGGCGATTTTTTTTACACTTTGACAAGTATTTCTTTCCTAGGTGAGATTGAGAATCAATGGTATGAAGCGTTCCGTACTGTAAAAGTAATCAACGGAACCCTATTTCTAGGCCTGCGCTGTCCGTCGTTCTGTCAGCGGGCTGTATCTCATGAACCGTGATATGTAGTGAAATTTTCACAGAGACTTTCATTGGCCGTTATTGCACCAAGTCCTAAAAATGTAGTTGAATGAAAAGAGTTAATGAGAGCTCACATACAAGAAAAGTTTTTATCAGTTTTGAAGGGAACGCAATAGTATAAGTTTACGTTACGTTTTCGTAACGTGTTTTTTGATAGACAGAATATGTCATTGAAACTTGATGCCGAAAGTCTTAGAAAAATGATTTATATTCAAATTCGTTCCTTTGTTGCGATATTTCTTTATGCATACAACCCTAATCTCTTCAAAATTAAAGTGAACAAGCTCTATCCATCGTCGACTTTGTTTCTGTTATCTATGACCTAGACTAGAGTCAAAAGCAAACCGATATTGAAAAAAAAAATGGGCATATGTTCTGCCTATTTCCATGAATCTATTAAAACACATAACTGAACTAGGTACTACCATTTTACACGTGTTGCAAAACTCTGAAATATAAGCACAACCCGACCTACATATCAAATTGGGTCAGCGTTTTGCAGAATTAGTAAAATCGGGACTATACCTACTACAGAGATCCTTCAATTAATTTAGTAGCTTTTCCAATCCTACATTCTGTTTGTCATGCAATGCTCTTAGGGTTCCTAAATTTATACATTACTTACTGTAAGTTACATAGTAAGCTATTCCCTGCGTGAGGGCTGAAAATTATCGCATGAGAAGTGGATTAAAAGCATCCTATGCCACAATGTTCTAAATTACATCTGAACTTTTATAGCCACTGAAACGTGATTGATAATTTTAATTTTAGAGAGCTCGCTCCATCGCCGACTTTGTCTCTGTCATCTATGAGCTAGACTAGAGTCAAGAGCAAACCCATATTAAATAAATAAAATAAATAAAAATCACATCAATTTCTTCAGCTCTCTAAGACACATCTACACACTCTGCCTCGTCTTTTCCCAACTATATTGGGATCGGCTTCCAGTCTAACTGGATGCAGACTGCCTGTCTGACCTCCAAAACCCAGTAACTGGGTAACACGGTACTCCTTGGCAAGACTAGTGTTAGATTTTCGCTCTCGTTCGTAACGACTGCCAAAGATCTACAAATGACAACCGGGCGTTGGTCCGAAGCCTGAGAAGGCAAGTTAAGCCGTTGCAACGGTACGGAGGAGTCGCTGTATGTAGATGGTCACCCATCCACAAACCGACCTCGGCAAGCGTAGATTAACCTTGAAGATCGACCCATGCCTATTCTATGCCACTGCTGCCTCTTACCTAACCTAGAAAAACTCTAAAAGCAGAGAACCTTAGGGAATGAGAGCCATGATGTGTAACTTTGGTCCATTTATTTAAGGTAAGCAATTAAGTACCAATAATAGAAACCCTTTTACCCTATTGTGATTACAATATTCTTTGTTATATATTATATTGTGCGGAGCTACGCCCTAGGGATTAACGTTAGATCGTAGTGTTGGGAAAATGTTGGACCGCAATGGCTATTGTAACTTTTGGGGGCCGAAAGCCGAAGTAATTGATTGACACCTAATGTTAAATGGATTTTGGTTCTGATTTTTGTTTGTTGACATAAAATCGTCTAACGCAGTAATCACGCCTGAGTTTTTCGAGGGGCATAGCAGAATTTACCGGGAATTTACCAAAAGTATATCCACATTTCGCTAAGCAAGTCCATTACCATCAACCGGGATGAACTTGGCCCGAAATAAATTTTATTATTATAGAGCTGCTGCGGAGAAATTCCAGTTGCAGATACTCGATTAATATTTAAGTCGACCCGGGAATCGAACCCAGGGCTACACAGGCGCTTGCAGCAACTGGAGCAACGAGGCTGTTAAAAAGTATTAATATAAATATTTGAAATGGTGTTTTCCAATTCAAAACAAAGGGAAAGCCTCGCAAGCATACAGCTAACCTAACATTCCAAACCTTACTTTCGTTTTAATATTGCACAACACTGCCACGTCCGTCGTCCATCAATCAATACAATACCTCGAAACCATATTTCACGAAAACCGAAAGCCGAATGCCGACATGCTAAAACCGCATGCTCGGTACATCACTACCAAACACAGTTTATATCAGATGAAAAGGGTTGGCGTTGGATTCAGGGCCGTCACTACTCATTTCTGTTGATATTTTGATCTTAATATTTTGGATTTAAACAGCTTTTTGGTAAAGCCTTCGAATACAATACAAAGGGAATCTAAAATTCTGTTGGTTTTCCTTTTTTTCTGAATAGCTATCTAGATAGACATAAAAAGGTTTTTCGTTTTTTATAAAAGCATACTTTTATGTTAGAAGGAATGGATGAAATTTATGGAAAAAAGTTTGAATTGGTTCATGAAAATAAATCTATTAGTATAAAAAGCCGTCTAAATGAAACAATATTTAATCATCATCTTCCTGCCCTTATCCCATGTTACTTCGGGTCGGCGCAACACATTTTCTTCTTTTATTCTGTCCTGTCAGCCGTCACGCTATCACTAACTCCCTTTTCTTTCATATCACTCCTAACACAATCCATCCATCTTTTCTTTGGCCTCCTTCTCCCTGTCCATCCATCCACATTTATATTCATAACTCCTTTAGTTACGTCCATTTCATCCCTCCTCTTCACATGACCATACCAAGATAAGCGGTTCCCTTTTAACTTTTCCGTTACTGGCGCCACTTTTGAACTACCTTTATTGAACTCATTCCTCACTTTACCCATTCTCGATACTCCACACATCCATCTCAACACAATATTGAATAATGTCTCAAATTGATAAAACCTTTATAAAGTCTCTAAGTTATGTCAAAATTACTATTCCTGCAATTTAAAATTCATTAGGGTTCTTACAGATTTTGATGATTATGAAGTGGTTTCGAATAGCTTATCTACTCTATTTTCAAAGGACAGTTTAAAATTACCTACAAACATTTATTCTATTGCTAAAATTCACTACAAAGTGTCAGAAAGTGCACGAGAACAAACCGTTGTTTTAAAAATAAGTAAAGTTTTAGAATGTGTGGTTCCAGCACACAGGCTGCAACACGACAATGGAACACAACTCTTCACGGATTATTTACCTGTTTGGGAGCCTAAAGAATCACCTTATAGTTGGACAACTCTTTGGAGAACAATCACACAGGCAGTATTAACAAACGGTATCCCATTTCCCCCTTCCACCCCCCTAGGAACAACAATCACAAAGAAAATCAAAGCTTAGACAAACAGCCCTCGTGCCAAGTCAATCAGAAAGGGTTCGGTTTTTGTCCTTCTATAAATATTTGATTCATCGTCTGCTAAGTTTGGTGAGATAGCGATTCGATTCTAGCGTGAAAATGTTTTGTTTTGATTTTTATTTTTCGCCGGTTTAAGGTCAAAAGGCACAGACTTAGACTCCTACGTGGCTCGGAAAGCACGTTGAGTCTGCTGTCGTTTTTCAATCTTTGGCAGAGGTTACAGATTGTCAAAAGCCAGAAAATCTGACACCAATCTTGCCAAGACGTACTTTGTTACCGAGAGAATGAGTTGTGTCAGTTAAGCAGCCGCTCCACGTAAAATACTGGTATTCAGATGAGTCTCTTTTGACTGGAAGCCGACCCCAATATGGTTGGGAAAAGGCTAGGCAGATGAGGTAACATTGACAGGCGGTTGGCTTAACGCCTAGAGCAGCCATCCCAACCTGCGGCCTGCCAAGCTTTATGTGGCCCTGATGTCTGGAACAATATAGTACATAACTACGAGTATTTATTTTTTACTCCTTTACCTCGAAGATGGCCCTGTGCGGCTATCATAATTACTTAACAAGAAGAAAAATTAATGGACTGAAATTCTCTGCCGGAGTCTGAATTTCCTGATCTATTACGTGTTAAGAGTGAATAGGTTACTTCTAGGCAGGCATGCTTCATCGTCGACCACATCATAGCTTACTATTAAGTTCTAACACCGAAAAAGTCTAATTTTGAACGAAATACGTTTCGTATGTTATTTGACAGGGAATCGCTGGACGCATCGCTCGGCGAATCAAACACGAGAGGTTGAACCAATGGAAAAACGTTATTCAAATAAGAAAAACACGCGTATGTCAGTTTTGACATTGACATTTAAAGAAAACCGCAGCAACAGCGCGTAACTTAGTTTTATTGCCATAGAAATAGCGCGTAAATGTTTTTTCACAAAACCGAGTTACGTGCTGCAAAACAGTTTATTTAATCTCCTACAAAGTTACAAATCCGCGGTGTCACTAAAGCGACGGTGAGAATATGACCAAACGCGGGCCTATCAATTATCAGCATCTGCCCAGCCTTTTCCCAACTATATTGGGGTCGGCTTCTAGTCAAAGTCCAGGCGTGGTGTTTTAAGACAGCGTATCTGACATTAAATAAAAAAGAGACGTACTTCAATCTCTGCCATAAAAATAACCGCTTCTTAACCATGGTGTTACTAAATAAGAAGACACGTGCTAACTGTTACACTTCAGACGATTACTAATCGGTCCATTCGATACGGAATCGCGATCCGAAGACAATCGATTAGAATCGCCAACTCTAACTGCCATTGACGCCGTTTGGCATGCAACCTTTTTACGAAAGAGGTATTCGATAAGATGTAATTAATTTAATGTGATATGGGTAATTATTTCTTAATGTTTTATTGAAAACTGATGGTGAATCGCTTTGTTTGTGAGCTACTGTACTAACGTTGCTGGGGAATATGTTGCGCCACTTCGTTTTCTTAGCTGAAGTACCAGGAAGTGGTGTCGGGAGGGTCTTTTTTTAGTCAAACTATTTTGTCCACTGTTGGCCAAAGGTCTCCCTTATAGTCTTTCACTCTTCACTGTGTGAACAATTCGTCTTGCACACCTTTTCAATATATTTTTTTTGGGACTGCCATTTCTAGTCTTTTACGTTCAGAAATTGCGAATTCTCAGCCTAATTCAAGAAAATGATTTGATTTAATTTAATATTGTACTGAGTTAAGTATTTGTAAGCGCGACTGTTAGGTTCTAAGCTTGAACTCTGGTTTTTAGAAAAGTTTTATCAACCCAATTACTGGGTAATCCTAAGTTCATCTTCGATATTTTGTGCTCACTTAGGTACCTAAAAAGCGTGCGGCCATAGTGATTTTATTTAATAGTATTTCTACCAACGAATATGTTCGAAGTTATTTTAATGGTTGCCATTGTAACTATACGCTTTTAAAAATGAGTGGGTGTGAAGGATTGAAGTACTTGTTGAAATCATGTTTCTTCACGTAGGTTTGATAAAAAAAGCGATAAAAAGCGGTTAGCGCCTTCCAAATGCAAGCCTTGCAACATTTACATAACCAGTTTTTGAAAATAAATATAATTATTTATTAATGTTCACATTTACGCCACCCATAGGTTGAAAGGTTGCTAAATAATAACAGCTTCACGGGTCGATCTTCAAGTTAAGCAACGCTTGCCGAGGTTGATCTGTGGATGGGTGACCATCTTAACATACCGAGACTCCTCCGTGCCTCGGAAAGCACATTAAGCCGTTGGTCTGTCATTGGTAGATCTTTGGCAGTCATTATCGATAGTCAGAAGCTAGAAAATCTGACACCAGTCTTGCCAAGAAGGATCGTCTTACCCAGTTAATGGGTTGTGGAGGTCTGGTAGGCAGCCGCTCCATGTAAAATACTGGTATTCAGTTGAATCTGGTGTGACTGGAAGCCGACCCCAATATAGTTGAGAAAAGGCTAGGCAGATGGTGAGGTTGAAAGGTTGAATAGTAGAGAATGGAATATGAGCTTAATATTGTACATAAAGTTTAAATACACGTTAATAACGATAACGTTCGTTCTAGAAGTTTCTGACTAGTTAGCCACAAGGATTTCTGAAACAAGCTTTCATTGATAAATACAAATTACGTTACGTAATACTTGAACGCCCGTTCAAGTATAACGTTACGTAATTTGGGGGGAGGGGGGGTCTTGCAAAACGTTACGATGCGTTACAAGGGCGGGAGGGGTGTTCGAACAACGCGTTACGTAACATTGTTTTTTTTAACGCTAGCTTACAAAACATATTTTCGAGTTTCACAGTCACTAAACAGAAATGAAACGTCAATATTTTTCTTGAAATGACATTTATGAATTAAAAAAAGTAGGTTACATGAGAGTAGTAGACATAATTGTGCCTTTTAGGTAAAAATTGACACTTAAATGATACGTTACGTTTAGAGAGGGGAAGGGGGTACAGAAAAACGTTACGGCGCGTTATATGGGGGGGAGGGAGGGTCAAGAATCTTTAATAATTGCGTTACGTAACACTTTATTATTTAAGGGTTTTATTCGATTCAGATTCATCATTATCAAACAGCACACAAAACCTAATATGAAAACCGCATAAATCTTCCCGCCTTACTAAAAACACGCTACAACATGTTCTAACCCCAAAAAAACCGAGTTGTAACAAGTTAATAGTAACCCCACAGTTTAAGGGTCAAAATAGACCCATGGGGCTGTACGTTAGTATAACCGACAGGTTAAAAAGCGAGGATTACTGAGTTACTAGAGTTTTATGACAGTTTTGCAGGGTTATTCTGAAAATAATGGTCATTGAGATAAAATGGTGGGTCATTCTGTATTCTCTTTTTTTTGTTTTTATGGAAGTGTAGTTTAATAGTGTTTTTTATTTAGTGACCGTTTGTTTTTGTGTAAAATAGTCTAGTAGGATGTTAAGCTATATTAATGCGTGGTTTATACAATTGGGCGCGTATATGCGACACTTTATCATTTGAAACCGTTGCGGAAAAAAGATTGATTTGATTGACGTTATAATCCAAATGAAATGGGCCACTTACAGTCATGTTTAAATTTGAGACAGAAAACGCTAAGACAAAAGAAAAAAAACAAAATACAAAATCCCATAATCTTCAAATAACGACTCAGCATTGCACTACCTACTTAAGCTTTAAGATTAAAAATTACCATCCCCAAACAGATATAAAAGGTAACTACATCCAGAAATGTGTTTAAAATTTCTACTCGAATTCCCCGAAATTCGGCACTGAAAGTAGTCACGAATTACATAATAATTGGCCCTGTATCTGGCAATAGGGAAAAATAAATTTACGCACTGAACAAAGGAGATAGCAATACACAAAAGCGTTTAAGAGAGAAAGGAACAAATATAGGGTAGGTTTCAAATTGTCGCCATTGCAATATTCGAGATTAAAAGTAACGCCTCGCTTGGCAACAGAATTCCGTCGGACACTCGCGAACAGAAGTGCTCTTTTTCGCGACGGTTTTTTTTTTAGGTTTTTTTTATTATTTTTCCGCGTAGGTAATTGGATTTTTTCGGGATGTACCGTTTGTGACGGCTCGTTGGACTATTTTATTGCTACCTGTTACCTGAATGACCATACGGCTGACAGTCGGTGCCAAATTATAGGGTGCCCAGTTAACTCGTAACTGTCTAAAATTGCTATTGCTAAGGTCTTTACGAATATATTTGATACTTACTAGTAAGTTGTAAAACAAAATAGGTAGTTTAAGCTTTTCATGTTTTGCTATTTCGTGTTTTTATAAAGGGAATAAAAAATCACCAATCTATTTTTCTAGATTGACTTTATATCCTACATACACATTCCAATTTTTATTTGTAAAATCAATTAACGTTATAGATAGAGTTTTCAACTATGAAACTCTTTTTGCTTGGACTGTAGCCAGAATTCAGAATTGCTTAACAGCAAAATTAATTGGACCTTTTGTGAATTAAATAAAACTAGCCATTTAATTATATAATTAATCCCTTTGCCGTTTCACATAAAATTTTAGAAGTGAGCAATATTTCTTTTATTTGACTTAGATATTTAGCTAGCACAAGTTTTTCCTTACGAAAAAATGTGGAGAAATGTGTTAATCAAATAACTTCATCTTCTGCCTAAGTTTTATCAACTATTTCGAGATAGGTTTCCCAGTTCCAATCTTGTCAATAAAGTTCATTGAAGTATCTCTCATGAAGTGACTGCGTATTTGATCACAAGAACCCAGTTACTGGGTATCACGTCAGTCAAATCGTTAACAAAATACCTAGTTGAAAATCAGTGAATTCCATTCAACATTAATTACCATTCAGAAACACAGCGATACCTCAGCGCATCAAATAAGCATTTATGAAACTTTATATGTAGTACCGTAGTTTCTATTCAGGTTAGTTCTCAGAATCCGTTCATTTGAAACTAACTATTACATTATTAAGTCAAACTATTTCACCCCCTTTCATCCCGGAAATGTCTAATTACAAACAACCCCTTCTATCAATGTCTTTTGTAGCAAATGTCAAGCATACATGTATCAAATGATTGAGGTTAGAATTTGGCGTTTCACATATTAATGTGACGTTTATGATCTTTAGATGTTTCGTTTGACGTTTTACGGAAACACGGGTTTATTGTTGATATGAAGGTAGTTTCGAAATAGTTTTGACGAGGTTGTCAAATAAATATTACAGCTTTACCTGTTTGACGTTTTCTGTTGCAGAGAACTTGTTAAGATGAGATAGATGGGTACTTACCTGAAACAAAAGTAGACATAATTAGATTCGGAATTTTATCTTTATAAACAGTTTTATCTTTTAATGTTTTAATATCAAACACGAAGATCAATATATAGATCGCAATCATTGGTATAACACATACCTAATTATTTCTACGTAGGTACACAATTTTACAATACTGTATCCATGTATTACTAACAACCAAAAAAGACACAAAACTCCACTCCACACCCCAGGCAGACATAAACCAATATTCACTTCGCAACCTAAAAAAAAATCTTAAAAAAAAATACAAAAAAATAGGCTTGCAATTCACTTTTCCGGCCGTCTGTACTAACAAGCGGCCCAGATACATGGTCGACCATATCGTCGCCCTCAAACAGACTGCCATTTGGAGACCACCACCTGAATTTCAGGCTTCTGTAGCAATTTTCTTTCGGTGGAATATTTTCGGGTGAAAAATTACCTTTTTGGGGACGACGGGTGTAAGTGCCTGTTGTGTCGCGGTTTCAGGGTAAGTAGTGATGTAGGTGGCTAGGTATTTTTTTGTCCGAAAAGGGTTTTTTCTTTGGGGAGAAAACAGACATGTTATCGAAGGTAAATAGGTACTGTTTTTCAACGCTATTTGTCTTTAAAGAAAATGTGCACCTTCGACCTATTGTCTTGTTCTGGCGTTGCTCTCTGGTGTTGAGTCCCGAATGAATAGGTTACAGATAGGAAACAGTAAATTTTTAGATGACGGCGTGGATACTCAATTATAGGTTAACTAGCTTTTGCCTAAGACTTTGTACGCGCATATCTCGTTTTTTTTTCGTCTTCATGAATGTTGCTATCATTTACAATAAGAATTTTCCAAATCCGATTGGTATTTCCAGAGATTAGCACGTTCTAATAAGCAAACTCTTCAGATTTATTATATTAGTATAGAAATAAGTAGATTAATTACTATCATCATTTCACCGATTACTGTTATCGGGTAAAAATCAGTGACCAAACTTATCATTGTATAGCCTCGTAAGTTTAGTCCCAGTTTATGTCCTACCAGAACGTTCTAATAAAAAATCCCCACATAACGTTAGCGTAGCACTTCAAATCGAATTTAGAACGGAATGAGAAAAAACATGTTCTATCTCTTTTGGCCTATTTACACCATAATCCTCTTATTTCGAGATAAAAGCAGTTCTCAAACATTATTTTCGTACTAAACCATTATTTTTTGTATTTCATTTAAGTTAAGTGTCCTTACTTCGTACAGAAGTTTTTCTGTGATAAAAAAAAATCTTATTTGGAACGAAAAAAAGTATTTTTTCCAAACTATCTTCTAGTTTTTAAGTGAATTGCGAGTAGTTACTTTTTCTAGAAGTTTCTGAAAGATCAAGTTTCGAAGTAATTTTTTTGATTTATAAAATGTTTAAGATTCGGACTCGGTACAGTCGTTGTGAAAGTTTTTAACTTGAAGTTTGTATTGTGTTAAAAGTTGTTTGGCATGACTGATTGATATTGCTTTTGAATATTGGTACTCACTGTTTTTGTTGTGATACTTCTTTATTACTTTATGATATGAGCGCGAAACTTATATGAAACATCGAACCATAGTAACAAAAATGTATATAAGTAGTTAAGTTTAGTTAAGATATTAATAGTTAGGTCTATAGATTTAAGTTAGTTATGTTCATACGTAATATTGTTATTTACTTTTTAATAAATGTTTTGACTACAAAATACAATGAGAATTTCTAAATAATCTGCCTCTCTAAGATAAATCTCAGCAAACGTCCACCGCAGCCAAAAAAATCCCAAAAAACCATCGGCCATTACGAACTCAATAAAAAATCGTACCGAAAACGGACGAAATCCTTTTTTTATTAGAAACAAACATTCCCGCGATTTATAAGCAGCAATTTTTTACAAGGAACGCTCGTATTTCGCCTTCCAAACCCAACTATTCAATGTCCAATGATTACAGCAACAAAAAGAAAAACTAACCGTAAAAGATAACTCTGTTTACGTAAAAGTAATAAAGATTACACACTCAGGCCATTTATTACAACAAAGTGGACAATATCGTTGCGAAAAAAAGGAAAAAAAAGGTATTTCTTTAGGCCTTTTCCGATGTTACGGACTGTATTGTGTCGACTTAACGAATGGTAAACGAAAATTGCCGAATCTAGCCGATTGGTGACGAAGTTAGCGTGATGCTAGTTTATTTATTGTTATCGGTATGTATTTTGTTCGTGATTGTACTGTTTGTTTTGGACTATGTTCGAAAACAAAACACGTTACGAAGATGGTCATCTGTGTCTGTTATTGAAAATATGTAACATAAACACAAAATACTAACAATGCTTGTTTTTTTTTTTGTGTTTTGTTGTTTTTATGGTTAGGCAGTCTAGGTTTAAGAGTCTGGTGTAATATTGAGTCTCGTAATGTTACGTAGGAAAACCATAATACTATAAAATTAAGAAAAAAAATCTTAAAAAAAAAATACAACCGACTTTCAAATAAAAAAAAACACTAAACAGTATAAATTAACTTTAATTTTGGAAGTCAGTGTTCTTGGTAGTTTTTCCGTATATTTACAAGAAAAAAAAATTCTTTTCGGATTTGGTGGCGATCTCAAGGCCATCAATCAAGTACAAATCAAGAATCAGCCTGAAAATGACCAATTGATAAACCCATTAACGCATTGCCCGACCCTGGAATCGAAATCCAGGACAATCAGCCAAACTAGAATTCAATGCTAAAGGCGCCACTTTAAACAAAAAACAGACCGTGTCGAAGCTACCCGTGTTTTTGACACTTTTCCCATATACAGCAATGTAGACAAATTTTTCCCCTCTCTTTTAATCTCGCTTGTACGTAGGAATTTTTATGAGCTTGAATATAATATGGAAACATTGATACAATAATAAACGAAAACACTGGCAATACTGGTTCACAGGAATATTTTGAAACTATTATAAATCCTGTCACCGAAATTAAAAATAAACTTCCCAATTGTATGAAAAGTCAAAAAACCCCAAACTAGTCAAGGTTAGTGACTACTATCCAGACGAAATATTCCAAGCAGTCTGTTGCAGTTAGTGATATCAAATTTGTGACAAAAGACAACATATTGAAGGTGAATATACATGAGAAGGTGCGGGCCTGCGGACGGCGAGCGTTGGGTGGCTCGCTGTCCGATCACCACCAGGCTTGGGTCGATGACGCGTTGTGTTTCACGCGCGCCTCAAAGAGATGTCAGCATAGAAGACGGGGCCCGCTAGGGCTAGAGCCTGCCAGGGTTGCGGAATTTGTTCGAAAGAGTCACCGCGGCCATGGAACGCAAAGGGCTTTAGAGACTGACTAAAACCCATCCGTGTGTTTGTATGTAAGTTTGTATGTATCTGCAAAAACTGATTTGCAACCAACCATTTTAAATTACCTAGTTATCACTCCTAGACACCTACTTTTAAACTGGTCCTTACTCAGGAACTTATGCAAATAAAGATTATAAAGGACCAAAACACGGCCGAAGTGAAAACAAAAGTTATGGTCCTACCTTTCTAACCCATTTATGTCCCAGCCTATAACTATCTACCCATTTACATCCCGGCCTATATCTACCCATTTGTGTCCCAAACAGTACGGGTAGTATCCTCGGTCCATCGGTGACGAATTATTATTGGTATGCGCTATTGTGTGAGAAAAATATAGAGGAGGGTTGTCTCATTTTTATGTTGATTCTTTGGGCGGCATTGAGATTGATTTGTTTGTCATTATTCGGGTTATTGTTGTGTTAACAGAAAATTATGATGTTAAAAGATATCAAGTTTTTTTGTAGAATAGAATAGTCTTTGTTGTGTACACTATTTATAAGTTACAGAAAATATAGAAGAAGCAATAAAAATCAAAAGTCATTTATTCAAATTATAAAGACAGTCCCCCAAAACGCCCGCCCGTCACCACTTCCTAGTGTTATAGCTGGGAAGAAGAAGTGGCGCAACAAACTCCCCAGCAACACATCTGTCTGTTAAGTTTTAAAAACTTAAATTTATACAGTAGTAGGTATGCAAAGTATTTTACAATACATGACACAGAAAATAAAATATTCAAACAGTAAATCAAATTAAATAAAAATCATGTGGTGTGTCATCCTTATTCAGCTTTATCGCTAAAAGTTGTTCTTATTTAAAATAGTAAAACACAGGTCCAGTAATGTTTTTTTTGTTAACTTTTGTTAACTTAGATACGTTTTACCGAGGTCTGCGCGGCAATACAAACACAGGGTATGTGCCTTGAGGCAACTCAGTCTGTCTGGCCGCGATACTAACGTACGTAGCGGGATAGTGGATTTGAAAAAAAAACAAAAATGCCAAGTTGTGCGTTTAAAAAGTGCAATAATTCCACTGCGACTTTTCTACAAGGCAAAACGGATATGTCTTTTTATTTTTAAGTACTGTTTAATCTGTTTAAAATGGAAAAACATAAATTTTATTTGACTCAAAAATCTCCACCGCGCTATTGCCGCTCTCCTGCCTACACGAAAGAGATAAGTAATGAGAGAACGAGACTATGGCGCGCGATGTTGTCCGTTCGAAATTCGAACAACGACGCTAGAGGTTGTAGGATTTCGCCATAACTGTATTTCTTTATAATGAGTATGAACGTCTCTATTGGTAAAATTTAATTGCTCCTTATAATAAAAGATAGGTAGCATATTTGCTACCTTGACATTTTATTAGCTTAAACTGGGCCAATTTTCATTTTATTTCTAAATTCAAAGGTATTTATTTCAAAATTGTGAAAGAAACATATTGTGACCCTCACAACAAGCCCCTCATTCAATACACTCACATCTCACTAGTCTATTGGATTAAGAGCGGCTGAACATAGGTGCCTGTGACAGACGGACAGGCATACAGAAACGCAAGTGATCCAATAAGGGTCCCGTTTTTCCACACAAACACTGAACCCTAACATGCATACCAAAGCTTACCATCATCTGCCTAGCCTTTTCCCAACTATATTGGGGTCGGCTTCCAGCCAAACCTGATTCACCTGAATACCAGTATTTTACGTGAAGCGGCAGCCTACCAGACCTCAATAACCCATTAACTGGGTAACACGGTATTTCTTGGCCAGACCGGTGTCAGATTTTCTGGCTTCTAACTATCCGTAACGACTGCCAAAGATGAGCTTACCGCTACAGGGAAATATAGGCATAAATGTTACCCTTATCCGCTCCCTTACCAGCTTCATTCTATTAGTAAACACATTACCCTCCTTTCTACAGTAATTGAGTAAACTAGCGTCTGCACTTTAGCGTATTTTTCAATATCGTTTTGATGTTACCATCTAAAACCATGCCCTCTATCTTGGGCAGTTATTTTTTATAGTTATTCGTGTAGTATGCCGCGAAGTTGCTGCAACATGGCAGTTTGTAGAATATGTGCTAGTAGCTTTACACGTAACCGAGTTAAAATACCTTTTTATATTCTGACAAGCTGCGTTCGTGCCTGCAACTTTTCACGGTTTAAACGATATTTGAGTTTGAGGTGAAGTTGAAAGTGTTCCTGTCGCTAGATGGCACCTTTAAGTGACTCTGTCATTTTCGTATTTTCAATATTATTTAATGTTTCAAGTGGAAAACAGTGATTAATTTTAATAAAAAATGTACATGAATTAATTACAGATTTACTTATAAGATGTTACTAATAATACCCTTCGTGAGAAAAATATAAAATCAGTGATAAAATAGAGAACTTTCACGCTTTTGAACCTATTTGTCTAAGTCGACTGACGTCACAAGCATTTAGTGCTTTCACTGTTTATCAAAAAATTTAAAACGCTTATATCTGCATAATTAATTTATTTAAATAACTAATTAATATTTTTATTGCGTACTGCCTTTTTTCAGGTTTTGAGCTGTTTTATTAGCCTGTACTGTCTCAATGATAAGCAAAGATAATGTAATAAAAACAGTAAAGAATCCAGGCATCATTCAGTGGCGTGCTTACTCAATTAAAAAGTAGGCACGCCACTGAATGATGCCCCCAATACTAAACAACCCAATACCCCAATTCTACCCTATTACAAAAAGGTACAAACACAACATGTAACTCAGCCTGCCACAATACCTTCGCCTCTGATAAATGTACACCATTACGACCACGGATCCTCTTAGCGAATATAAATAAAAATAATTCGATGTAGCCAAATATTTTCGAGTGTTTATAACGCTATTTGAAAACATATGGGTTAATTAGCGAAGATTTGGGCCTGTTAATGGCATTTTTGGACGTAAATTCTGGCGTTTGTAATTTGGTTTAATTTATGTTGTGTACAGTCAGGGGCATTTATTGTTTAACAGATTAAGGTTGGTTGTCTTTCACAATTAACGTAATATAAAACGATAATGTTTATATGTACTTGACAGTACTAGATTAAATTTACTGGGATTTTTTTTGTTAAAAGTGGTAAAAAAATAATTTCCACGGCTTTACATATCAATAAACTCTGCTTGTTAGTTAAAAACGATGAAGTTTGTATAAAGCAATCAATCAATCATCAAATTCATCACTGATATAAACTAGTGACCAATTAGCTCTCTGGTCCACAATTTATCTGTTTTAGTGTGATAGAATTGGAAACTTGGCCCCTCATTGGTCTTGTTTTCTCTGAATAGACCAATGAAAGCCTTGTTTCTAGGTTTATTATCACACGAAAATAGATAAATTGTATTATTGTAGACTTGTACTCTGATTGGTCGCCAATTTATTTTAATCCGGAGGAAGGATTATAGTAAATCAAATGTTGATGCGTAAAAGAGTATTCCAAATGTTCAGTTGACAATTTATCGCGAGTTTACAATATCTCAAATTATTTTATAATCTTACGGAGTTTGTTATTTTCCGGTGATAGATACACCATTTTATTACAAGTTGCAAGTTAGCTGCCTGAACACTTATTCATTTGGTTGAGTGTACCAATATTGTTTTATGTTAACTGTTAACCTTGAACTCAGCGTACCCCCAAAAGACCAATCCAATACGCAAAATTGAAAGAAATTATCCTATTCACTTCTGCCCATGTAATATTCTTAATACATCCTCCGGGACAATAAAGTTATAAAATACGTATAACCACCATCTTCTTTTTATTCGTCGTAATAAAAATAACCCTATCTCACCGGCTTTGTGTGTCGTGTGAGGTTTTCGCAGGAAAATTTTAGGGTTACGTAGATTTAAACATGTTAATAAAACGCTTAGGTTGGTTGGAAGCAGGATATCTGACATACTGTAAATGTGATAAGTTATAACCGATGTCGAAAACCGCATTTCAACTTTAATTGTGCGTAGCTAAGGAGTGGAATTCCTTGCTGGAGTTTGTGTGTTACCTCATAGCTACTACAACCTGGGAGTCTTTAAGTCAAGAGTGAACAGGTTGCTTCTAGGCAAGCGTGCTCCATCGACCACGTCATCGCTCACCATCAAATTAGATAGTGATCAAACACAAGCCCATTAATATGAAAACCGCCACCCTTGGCTTTTCCAGAGCTTTCGTTTTTCATACAAATATTATTGACAAAGATAATGATACTGACTCATTTGAAAAAAAAAGAACGACTTATTTTTTGGTTGATCTCCAGAACTGAATTAAAAATAGCATATTATTGGCAGCAATGGTTTAGTTTACTTGACGAATGAGTTGAGTTGCTTTATCAGTAATTCAGGTAATTATTTTTTTTTGTTTCTTTGTACATTTGATTGGCACGTGTTTGACCACTATCTCATTTGATGATAAGCGATGATGTGGTCGAAGATGGAGCACGCTTGCCTAGAAGTAACCTATTCACTCTTGACTTAAAGACTCCAAGGAGAATATTTCAAAAAAGCAGACACAAAATTCAACCCTAATTAATAACTATAGAACCATCATTCAAAACGTCGCTTTCTATAATTTTTTAGGAAAAAATGTTCGCAGCTTGCCCCAAAAATTCGTTCCTATCCCAATTTTTCCCTTTCGTCCCCCATTCCCCTTTCAGCGTGATGAATGACATACGTTCAATGTGTAGCCTACAAATTTGCATAGGCATGTTTGTTTTACGGAATATATTGCCATTTTACCTGGGTAATGGGGAGTTTTACCCTCCACGGACATTTTAGGGTTATTTTTTTATATAGAGTTTGCCAAAACCCGGTTCGGGGTAAAACTGTAATTAGATTTTTGTGTTTCGTGTTACTGAGTCGACGATTTAATTTGTAGGGGTAATAGGATTAAATGCTGGGGTTTTTCAGTCAAAATATATTTGGTTGAATAAAATTAGGGTAGTAAGCGGTGATAGGGTTATATTACAACAGAAAGGCAATATGAAGGAAAGGGTACAAAGCCTTCTTTTATGTATAAGATATATAAAACGTTGCGCTTATTATTATACCAGTTCTCTTTGCGCAATTATTTATTTGCTACCTCAACAATAAACGAAATATTAGTATGCGTTTAAATAATTTATTTTCTCATAAAAACTCAAATTACAGTTCACTTACATAATACTGTGACACTAGTTAATAAAAAATAAAACACAGTTTGCCATTTAACTTTGTAATTATATTGGCCATTGGGCCTTAGAAGACCGCTGGTATATGACTGACATATAAAAAAAATGCTTATTTTTCACATTCATAATTCAAAAAATCTTATTCTTTTGCCAGACGCTTCCAAAGTTCTATAATCTATAAATCATATTATTGTTGCCTTTTGGGTGCTGGTGACTTACAGGGTACATACATATTTTATTAAACTCTACTTTAATTAGAAAGATAAGAAATAAGAATAAAAGTTAATTTGCGATATGCACGACGCATACCAAAAAATAAAATAAACTAAACAAAAGTTATGCAAGTTGGGAAGATAATTATTATGCGTCACATTCGCACAAAACGGCCATCGCTCAGCATAATGCTGGGACTCGTGTGCGAGACAGAGCCACAGCGCTGGTTTTTAGCGACAACCGGCGTTGATAGAATGACGTCGATCAGGGCAGCTTTAAAACGAAACAAATAAACGAAAATGAAATATAATATGGGTGAAATATAAAAAATATAACGTCTAGAAAACGGCAACAGATCGTAGCGCAGACGATGGAACGTAGCCGACAATAAAGTGGCGCGCAACAATAAGTAAAAAAAAAAGGTTATGTTGTTTGGGCGCTAAAAATCATAGATAATTTCGTTTATACTGTAACACTTCTTTAAATCCTCCAGTAAATCATTGAACACAGCCTTATTATGCATTACGAGACCTACTATAAAATGACTCAGAAACCCATAGGCACCATAAAACCATACCATAAATCCGTGCTCCACCCTTTTACAACCCCAATTCGCGCAAAAGACGAAAAATATTCAATTTTCCATAAAAAAAATCACAACCAAATTTTTTTTACGACAAAAGGAAGCGACTAGCTACAATTTTAATTCGGAAAACGACAAAAAAAAAGGAATTCAGGAAATTATCGTGTCGAGTGAAAACCTTGGTGTGAATTATTACTCCAAAAGCAGGGGCACCATATTGTTGGAGAATTGAAATATTATATTCTTTAAATTACCTCTGAGGAATGAAAGGTTGTAAATGGCCGATTGTGGTCTTAAAAGATGATTTATCGATTTGCATCTTCCTTACAGTTGTGGAAAACGGAACGGGTTTTTCTGTGAGTGCGTTTATGAATTAAATTCAATCATGTTGGGGTCTGATGTCTGATTTTACATGGACTGACACCGCAACACAGTAACTGGGTAAAACGATATCCCTTGTTGAGACTGGTGATAGGTTTTCTGACGTCTGACTACCCATAACGACTACCAAGGATCTAAAAATAACAGCCGGGACCAACGCCTTAACATTTACTTCGGGGCACAAAGGAATCTTAATGTATTGAGTAAGATTAATATTAAGATCGACCCGTGTGGAGTTATAATTCAGGCACGAGCTCTTTTAAACAAAAATCAAACGAAATTTTTAAATTCATCTTGCAAGCCTAAAACCGCCCACCACTTACTTATAAATCGAGTGAATACACAGCATATTAAAACATCAGTAACCTTTTGAAGAAAAAGTGAAGATATAACAGGATAAACTTAATGTATTTGAGTGCTAGCCGGAAAATCTCTAGGGATGCTGCGTAGAAAATTGAACAATCATAACTGGAGGTACCAATCTACAGGTATTAAAAAGTATATTGGGTTATTCGTTAGGATGATTTAAACAGGTATTTTGATGAGGATCACAAAAGGCCTCATCAGAAGGCTTAAAGTCACCCAAAGGGCAATGGAGATGGCAATGCTCGGATCCTTTGCGTGATCGAATCAGGAATGACGAAATCCGCAAGAGACCCAAGGTTACCGACATAGCCCGAAGGATCGCCAAACTGAAGTGGCAGTGGGCAGGGCACATTGCTCGCAGAACAGATGGTCGGTGGGGCCGAAAAGTACTTGGTTTGTAAAAGAAACTTGGGCAAAAAATACAAGGTTTCAAAATCACAACCAACGGCCAAATAATCATTTGTTTAAACATCTCAGCCCCCAATGATATTCAAAACCAAACAAATCTTATCTTAGGTGGATAGAACTCAGAATCTTAAACTTAAAATCTAGACAATAAAAGCCAAGATACAGTACATTAGAACCTTCAAATTCTAAACAAACCACGATAGCAAGCTTCAAATAAAAATATACGCCTTTTCTTATCACATGCCATTTAGTTCCAAGTTGGAGTAGTATCTATGAAATATGTTTAAAATATTTCAAAAATGTTAAATATATTCCCACTATGTTGTATCAGGGAATTTATGTAACTTAAAATGGCGGTCGATGTGTATGGGGTAAAATCATAAGACATCGAGACGCCTGGCGGCAATGGTTATGTTTGAGTTTAAGTTTCATAAGAGCCTAGGCCATATAAAAAGGGTGTAAAACCATTTTCGATACAAAAAATACCAGCATTTGTATGTACTGCGCCTCGCAAGAGACCGGGTAGCTACTACCATTGTGAAGACAGCTAAGGCGAGCCGAGCTTGTGGCTGACGAGTAGGCAATTCGAGTGTCTGTCGGTACGAATCTATGATAAACACATTCATGAGGAATGCTACACAGGAAATTCCTACGGGAACGAAAAAAAAACGGGATTATGCGCGGGCAAAATCAAGTAAAAAATGAAAGTAAAAGTAATATCGATATTAATTATTTTACAATAAGCAAAGTTGAATATTAACTCCCAATACTTTATGTAAATCGACGTTGTTTGCCGCCCACATGATAAACTTTGAAGTTTATTACTCTGATATTAAAGGAGTGTTTGAATATTAAATATATGATAGACACTCGATATCGTATTATTTTCGTTTGAGTGTTCATTTGGATTCTGTTTTGTCTTTAAAAGGTATATTTGTATGTCATTTCAACAGCTTTTTACTGTGAATGTATGATCCTCGTATAAATCGACAGATATCTTACGAGATGTATGGATTTATTTGTCATTAGGTACTCTCCTTGCTCTCTGTTGGTGGAGCTCGTAGCAAATTACTTTTTGTAAAAAATATTTTAGTTTTGTATAATTTATGTGTGTCTATGTTTTCGAGCGTAGTTATGGCACTCGTGGGCTGCAGCTGAAAATCAGTCGTCAGGTGGTATACCTTGTGTTGCCATCTGGCATTATGCTGAGCTGAGGCCCTTTGGCATTGTTGGTTTTCATTATTTATTTTGTTTAATTTTAAGGTGTTTCTGTTTTTTATAATGCTAATAAACACAATTTTCTTTCTAAATAATATCAGCCACACGGGACGATCTTTGAGACTAAGCAACGTTTGACGAGGTCAGTCTATAAATGATAGCGAATTTAAGGTGAAGATGGGCACCCATCCAAAGACAAAACTCAGCAAGCGCTGCTTAACCTCGAAGATTGAAACGTGCGGCTGTAATTATTTAGCCATGAGCTTCAGTCTGTATTAAATTTACACCATAATAAAATTATAACACATTTTATAGACGGATAACTGACCAAATTTTTTTCACAGATATTAGATTAAGATCTCTTGTAACTCGTGATTAATAAAGACTGATTAAAGTTATAAGGTAACTGAAATATGCTTATTTTATTTTAATCACACTAATATAATAAAGACGAAAGTTTGTGAGTGTGTGTATGTTTGTTACTTCTTCACGCGCAAACGGCTGCACCGATTTAGATGAAATTTGGTGTAGAGTTTGTTTGAGTCCCGAGTAAAAAATACCGCGATAAAAAATCATATGTCCTTTACATATGATTTTTTATCGCGGTATTTTTTATCGGAGTATGTTCGCTTGGGATAATTGTCGACATTGACGCGGGCGGAGCCGCGGGCGACCGCTAGTTGATTATATTTATTCCATTTATTCGAACGAAATCATTCATTATTCACATATAGTCACGATCGTGCGAGTAGTAAACTATTCATATAAGACCAGCTACCAAGAGATTTTTTTCAGTATTTTTCCAGGCCCTCTGAACCCTTTCCAAACGATCACTTAGTTTTTACTGATCTGTGCGAGTTTTTTTAATCCCGGTTGCAAAGGGTGCGTGGAGCCGTGAAGCCCATAATCTTAATCTAATGAATATCAAAATTATATCGCTTCACGTGACCAGAGGGCTGACCTTTTCTTTGGCCAACGAATCAGCATTGCCATTCAACGTGGCAATGCAGCCAGTGTTCTGGGCACTTTTCCCGTTGACAGCGATGTGGACGAATTTTTCGATGACCTGTGAGTTCTTCCCCTCCCCTTTTTACTCCACTTGTATATTTTCTACTAGCTTGTATATAGTATCTATAAGTTTTTATGTATTTGTTAATATTGTTTTAAAATTATATCCAAATAAAGTTAACTTAGAACAGAATAATCTACCAAACTAATACTTATTTCGACTACAAAAATCTACTACTTCGCTGAAACCATCATTAGTGAACGAAAATATCCAAATTAAAAAGCGGAACGAGATTTCCCTAGGGAAATGGAACGGAATTCGTCGGCGCGAGGTTTTTCCAAAACGCTGTAGCCCTAGAGGTTTTATAAACTGAATAGATTTTGTTGGGTAAAGCTGCCTGTTGGAGACACCTCCTCTGGTTTCTCTGAGCCTGGTACCTAAGTTTCTAGTCAGTGAATCTGCCATTAAGTTATCTGCCTGTCCCACAAGACTACATTCATGCTCAACAGTCGCCCTTGAACTAGATAGACAAGAAGGTCAAAGTTTTTTTTTACCTTTCCAAATAATGTTGACCTACGTCCAAGATACCCCAAAAATAAACATAAAACCATTCAAGAATAGTGCTTCAATCATAAAAGATTGAATTCATCGCCTTTACTATCATTGAAACAAAACTCAGTAATGGAATAAAACAACAATTTTGACCAAGTACTATCTAAAAAATGAATTCAGTTACGTTTCTTATCCGTAAGACATTGTACACTATTCCTCTGGGAAATCTCTTAGCTGTCCGTTAATGTTCTGTGTGTACATTTCGCTTTTCTTATTGTTATATCCGAAACAGTTGGATGATAATGTATTGTTGCATATTATTAATATTATGGCTTTGTATTCCCCAAAGGTGGGGAAAGGTGTTAAGCAAATAATACAGGCATCGTGCACACACATCTAAGGAGTGGATTTCAGTGCTTGGAATCTGTGTTTCCTTGGGGAAAGGCTGGACAGTTGATGATACTAGGGCCTCAGAAAGTCTAAGAGATCCTCTAAAGTAAAACCAAAATACCCAGAACAAAGACATTATTAATAACGGCAAGAAGAAAATGTAGAACTAATAACTTTTTAAACAAACTACTTTTTTAACTTAAAAATACAGGTAAGGGTACCAGGCTCGCAGGAACGCAGAGAGTTACATAATTATAAAACAATTACTGCATCCGTGAAGCCGACCACAACAACGTTGGGAACAGGCTAGGCAGGTGATGATGACGAGATGTAGGTACCAGGATCTCATAAGCTCTAAGAGATCCTCTAAAGTAAAAAAACGGAATCCCTGAACGGAAGTAAATAAAATAAGAGGAAAAAATACCTTTTACTTTTTAAACAAACTACTTTTTTTACTTAAAAATGCAGGTAAGGGTACCAGGCTCGCAGCAACGCAAAGGAGTTCAAAGCAAAGAGGTGGCGCGTTCTAGTCAGCTGGGAAATCTTAGAACGACCCGTTACTCGTTAATGTTTCGAATCCGTTTGTTTCTATGTACTGTTTTATGTAGGAGTTACATTTTGTTTTTAGTGCGACACGTAAAATGTGTCTAGGAGGCCGGATTTTCTAGTTAGCTAGAAACGTTTCAGAACTCCTAAATTTGTTAATATTGGAGTTATTTCATGGCAAACTAAAAGGTAATCTTATCTTCTGTCTGTAGTATAAAAACGCAAAAATAATAATTGTCTTGTCGTTCTAGCTTGGGATATTAATTTATATTCCTAGTTCATTTGTATTGTATGTATCCGTTAGCAACTTCTTTGTAGAAGCTACAATTCTGAATGTATGCCCCTTTGATAGTAGGTAATTAAAAATTTGTAATGGGTTAAATCTATTGCCACTGATTGGGCAAATTCTTCAGATTTAATACTACCGCTTTTTTTAAGGTCCCATCCTTAAAAAAAGCAGTAGTATTAAATCTGAAGAATTTGCCCAGTCAGTGGCAATAGATTTAATCAAATGACTTCTTCCGCTCTGGGTGGAGCGGAAGGGCATGTCAGACTCTTACTGACTAAAGCCCTTTGCGTTCCAGGGCCGCGGTGGCTCTTTCGAACAAATCCCGCATTCTGGCAGGCTCTGGCCCTGGCGGGCCCCATCTCTTATGCTGACATCTCTTTGAGGCGCGCGTGGAACACAACGCGCCATCGACCCGGGCCTGGTTGTGACCGGACAGCGAGCCACCCAACGCTCGCCGTAATACTACCGCCAAGACATCCAAATGGAAATTCCAATAGTAGTATGGTCGACTCGGTAATTGCACCCAATCTACTGCTTAACAGTTGTAGATGCCTGAAAGGCAGTAGAAATACTAATCACTTCCAGCTGTTCAATAATCCTTTTATGACAGCCATGGGAACCAACAGAAAGTCACACTGATCCATGCATACCATATGACAGTAAAACGTTAATGACGAAATCAATTAATTCACTTGAGATTGGACGATGTTCTCATCTTCAAGATACTCTGAATGCTAGCATTGTTCTTGGTTTTCTCCCACGAGCCCGTTTTGTATGCCGTAAGGTAACTGTTGCACTTGAGAATTAATGGAAGCTCATAATGATGCGAGTCTTAGGGGGCGACAGAAATCCACATGAATAAATTTTGAATTCATTTTGAGATGTCTACTCCCCATATGGCAATAAATCAATCTTACCGGACCAGTCTTGGCGGATGCAACTGAATACTAGTATTTTAGATGATGTGTCCGCCTTCACCATCCCAAATAAAACATATCTAGCGATACTTGGATGTACAGTCCACAAAGCTCTCACATCACACTTCACACTGTTTGTTACTGCTTCACGCGCAAACGGCTGGACCAATTTTAACAAAATTTGGTATGCAGGTAACTGACACCCTGGATTAACACATAGGCTACTTTTTGTATATATACTGATAAACCGCAGGGCGCAGCTAGTTCTTAATTAATATAAGTGATTTAATGGCTTTAGCACCTGATACCTGGAAATCGGCCGTCGCGTCGGCTCGCAGTTATGCGTACGTTAAAAGTATATACTAACACTACTCTATAATATAATATATCTTGGGACAACTCACACACGGTCATCCGATCCCAAACTAGGCAGAGCCTGTGCTATGGCAACCAGACAACTGATAAACATACTTATATATTTCTAAATACATACATATTATAGACAAATTACAACCAGACACAGAACAAATGATCATGCTCATCACAAAAAGATCACACATTTTAATAGTGAGAAAATAAGGAAGGTCTGGCAGCCCCGGGATCTTAGACCACAAGATTTTTGTATTTCGACAATCCCATTCGCTGATAGACATATTAATAGAGTTTCTAGTTATTGCTTCAGCAAAAACAAACGTTATGCAATAAATTACGACAAATCATTAAAACCAGTCTCATCTAAACTTCTCGACTAAAACCGCAATCGATTTAAAAGGCATTTAGCATCGAGTATCATTTGATACTAAGCCGATTGCCGACTGAAAGGTTAATGCAAAATCATGTTGCAAGTTTTAAACTTTCCGTTTTAATAGTTTGTTCCACAGAGTACTAAGACTAGCTCGTGGCGACAAAATAATAGCTGCACGGGTCGATCGTTGAGGTTAGGCGACGCTTGCCGAGGTCGGTCTGTTGATGGGTGACCATCTTCACATATTGATATTCATCCGAGCCTCGGACAGCATGTTAAGCCGTTGTCTTTTGAAGATCTTTGAGAGTCGTTACGGATAGTGAGAAGCCAGTAAATCTGACAGATTTCTTGTTTAGTTACTCAAGTTCTGGGTTGTGGAGATTCGACAATTAACAATATAATTATAATTATTATTATTTTTTCGGATGATTAACGATTTTTTTAGTGAAACTAATCTTTTCTCTAAGTTTTGAGAAAAATAACAAAAAAATCACGTTTGTTGTGCTTGAATATTTATTTTATTCTGTTTTTTTAGTATGTTATAGCGGCAATAGAAATACATCATCTGTGAAAATTTCAATTGTCTAACTATCACGGTTCATGAGATACAGCCTGGTGACCGACGGACAGACAGACGGACGGACGGACAACAGAGTCTTAGTAACAGATTTTAAAAGGGCCTGTAAAATATCATACATTTTCCTACATAATAGGGAAAATGCATGAAAAATATATTTTTATCTAAACAGTTCTAGAAATATACAAAAATATAATACTCACAGTGAAAATAGAATCGAAATTGACCGAAAAACAACCGAGATATAACTATTTTAAACAAATATATCTGTCCCTCTCGCGAAAACGCTGTTTTCTATGGCAGCTGTATAGGCGTCATAGTATTTGACGTCAGAGTTGGTATCGGACTTCTCTTTCTAATTGTCACTAATATACACTTCTCATCAAAAAAATCGAAACACCTCGCAGTTTATGATTTGATAAGGATTATCAGAAAAATGTGTATATTTAGGAATAAATGTAAAATGTCATTTAATAGTGAGTAGTATGAGGTTTTTAAATCCTAATGTTAATGTTCTAAATTCAAATTAAGTCTTCATAGGTTTCGTATTTTGTATAATGAGTAATTTTTACCCTGTATGGAATATGAAGGAAATGGGTAAAACAACACGCGTAAATGAAAAAAAATGTAAGAAACGTTTATTTAATAACTTGTATTCCCTCCGCGAGCTCTTATTACTGCTTCCATACGGTTCTTCATCGATCGGATGAGAGTCACGATCACATGTTGTGGTATATTATCCCATTCCTCTTGGATTGCATTTTGCAGCTGGCTAAGTGTTTCTGGGGCTGGATCTCTTGCTCGAATTCGTCTCTTTAATTCATCCCATAGATGTTCAATGGGATTCATGTCCGGGCTTCTTGCTGGCCATACCATAATGGAGATACCGACTTCGGTAAGATAATCTCGTACGACGCCCGCGGTGTGAGCTCTAGCATTGTCGTGCATGAATATGAAGTCGTTGCCAATAAAATGTGCATAGGGCATCACATGAGGTTCAAGACACTGTTCGATGTACCGATGAGAGTTTAGTGCAGGCAGCCGTGGCCCAGATACAAAGGCAAGTTCTGTCTTACCGTCGGCGCTGATTCCTCCCCAAACCGTCCACGAACCGCCACCATAGCTGACCTTTTCTTCAATGCAGCATTGTGCAAAGCGTTCTCCATCTCTTCTGTAGACCTTGTTCCTTCCGTCGTTACCATACAGCATAATTTTACACTCATCAGAAAACAGTACTTTGCTCCACTGAAGGTATGACCAAGTTAGGTGCTCGCGTGCAAAGTTAAGGCGCGCTCTTCGATGGTCTGCAGTTAATTTCGGCCCATTCGCTGGCTTATGCGGTGCCAATCCGCGTTCCTTCAACCTTCTTCTTATTGTAGAGTCACTTACAGCTACTCTTCGTACAACGCGAAGCTGCTGCTGCAGTTGAAAAGCGTTAAGGCGTCGATTTCGTAAAGAGGTTGTTACAATAAATCGATCATCTCGCTCAGAAGTGACCCGATTCCTGCCAGATCCTGAACGGCGCGTGAACGAACCAGTCTCCCGATAGCGTTTGTAGACTCTATGAACAGATGATAAGCTTAGATGCAATCTTGCAGCCACAACACGCTGACTAAGTCCAGAATCCAGCAATGCCACCACTTGGGCGGCTTCTGCGGGCGAAGTATCCATATGTTTTAGAAAAAAAAGTTTTTTCAGACGTCCCAAAGTCACAGTAAATGAAATAAGAAACAAAAAGTTTAAAGACAAGCGCTAATTTTAGTTTTTAAACGAGAAACGTACTCCAACCCTAAATACACATTTGTCTCAAAACAGTGATTAATTTCATTTATAGGATAAACAAATGAAATTCTAATTTCGAATTTTGATTTTTTTCTTCTTACTGTAATGACCAAACTGCCAGCTACACAATAATGTTTTTTTTTTCATGGAATTAATTCTCTTTTGTAAAAAATTAGGACAAAAACAATAAAAACGAAAGTGTTTCGATTTTTTTGATGAGAAGTGTATATGTCACTGATAAATAATTAATAGTAAATAATTTTGAAAGTCAATTTTCAAATACCTTCTATTCTAAAATTTTGTACTTTAATATTTACTAGAGATCATCATCTTTCTGCCCTTATCCCATGTCACTTGTGGTCGGCGCTACACGTTTTCTTCTTCCATTCTGTCCTGTCAGCCGTCACGCTATCACTAACTCCCTTTTCTTTCATATCACTCCTAATACAATCCATCCATCTTTTCTTTGGCCTCCCTCTCCCTGTCCATCCATCCACATTTATATTTATAACTTTTTTAGTTACGTGCATTCATTAGTTGTATAATAAGTAATTTATTTTGCAAATAAAAAATTGAATGCATATTCCCCAATAAATGGCAATTCTAGACGCTTGTTTGTTCATATGTTCTTGGTATTTGCTAAGAAATTAAAAGGGTAAATGATGTTAATACCTTGAATAGTTGTTTGATAGTGTAGCCCTTAGTGTTCAGTGTCATTATTATGTAGATTTCATTAGTACAGGTTTGAGAGTATCGATGTTACCTAACAGGTCTTTGGACAGATTTCTATGGTAAATTTTGCCAATAATGTACGTATGTATTTGCTAATAACATAGCACCTTTGATTTCCTGAGAGGGATTAGCAGACTCTTGCCGCTAGCTCGACAGAGTTAGCTTCATTTATTTGACTGACATATTATGACTGATCTAAAGTGCTCGTAAATGGTATATATATACTAATATAATACAGCTGAAGAGTTTGTTTGTTTGCTTCTATGTTTGATTGTTTGAACGTGCTAATCTGTGGACCTTTTTTTTTGTTTTAAGGATGGGAAATCATCAAATGACTTCTTCCGCTCTGGGTGGAGCAGAAGGGCGTGTCAGACTCTTACTGACTAAAACCCATCCGTGTTCCTTCTAAAGCTCTTTGCGTTCCAGAGTCGCGGTGAATCTTTCGAACAAATTCCACAACCCTGGCAGGCTCTGGTTCTACCAGTCGTATTTGGAAAATTCTTTCTGTATATGATAGCCACATTTCCACAATGTCTCGGACATACATTTACACAAATACAAGGTACCATTTTAGTCGTCTTATTAATGTTAGTCGGGGATGTTAATACTTTGTGCAGTTGTTTGATAGTGTAGGCCTAAGTGTTCAGTGTGATTATTATGTAGATTTCATTAGTACAGGTTTGAGAGTATCGATGTTAACTAACAGGTCTTTACACAGATTTCTAAGGTAAGTTTTGCCATAGAAATCTGTCCAATACACATTGATTTAAAAAAAAAAAAAAACATTTTAATTTCTTAAAAAAAATATATATTATTCATTATCATAACGCATGACGTACTTTGAAACATCCTGTAGCGAGCGCAGTCCGAGCCTTGTGTTCCAAGGCCGGCGCGGAATGGAATGGTGACATTGTTTTGACACATAACATTATTAACAGAGTGTTTCATAATTCGAATGCATTAATTATGTTTAAAGAACCTATTTTCTTAATGAATTATTTAAAAATAAAATCGCGCCTTTAAATAGTTTTAGCGATAAGACCGCCATTGTACCTACCCGGCAAAATAAAATATTTAAAAAAAAAAAAAAATTTGGACATTCTCACCAAACAGTTTATAGTATACACAAAACCGCTATTCACTTGTTTACATTTGAACTGTTCTGCATCTGCTCGACGTCCGTATGTCGCTACTGGGATCCAGCAGAATACCAGCGTCAGGTATATTTGCCTGGCACATGCTGAGTTGGACTCCCATTTGGTGCTACATGAGACACACACACCACACACTGGAATTTTTTTCATGTCAAATATTTTTTATGTCGTAGGTAGTTTGGCACTCACAGATTGGCATAAATTCTGTCTTTTTCTTTTAATGTTTTTTCATATTTATATTTTCTAGTATTATGATTTATGTAAGTGTGCTTTTGTGTGTTGTGTTTTCTGCTCTTGTACCAAATAAATGTTTTATCTATCTATCGATCTACCCTTAAATTTAAACTTCTAAAAGAGTTGTGTAATTATTTTTGGTGTACCTACAATAAAGTACATTCTATCTATCTTTCTAAACATCAAAAATCCTATTTGAAAGCATGTTACGGATACAACCGCACATAACGGACTTTTCCCCCTACTGAAGACTGTCGCATATTCCCGCTCTGAGATGTAAATAATGTATCTTCCATATCTTAAAGACTATTAATCTTCAGAGTACGAGGCGGTTTTATTTACATGTGAAAGACGTTTTTGTGGTAGGCAGGAGAAGGAGTGAGAATGGAAAATGAGATTAGAATAATATTTTTGTGTTATGTGGAGTGGTTAATGTTTTAAAGACTCCAATTAGAAAAAAATTGGTTGTCTGTAAAGTCGGTTTACGGACGATAGTTTAACGTGACAAAGTCATAACAAAACATTGATGAAATGATCGTAACGTTACAATGAGTCATCCTTTTTTGTGTGAGTAGCCGGCGTTCATGGATTTATTAGACGTTGTCACGTCAAAAAAAATACCGCAATGCACGTCTGTTTTTTGGAGTTAACTCCTTAAGTAACGTTTTTCATATTTAGCCCGCGGTATGAAAATTTTATGAGGAGTAAAATCGAGCGTTAACTAAAAGTGAGGCGTTACGTTCCTTTGCGCAACGTACTTTGCGCACCTTTCACTTCGAGATTACGTGCATGTGTGTATCTACAAAGTATACTCAGCTTACTTAAGATGGTTTCATTTATCCTCTTTTTACATAATCTACACAATAACTGGACTGGCCTGTTGGTCGAGTGGTTAGTGACCCTGACTGCTAAACCGGAGGTCGTGGGTTCGATTCCCACTCAGGACAAATCTTTGTGTGATGAGCATGATCATTTGTTCTGTGTCTGGGTGTCATTTGTCTATAATATGTATGTATTTAGAAATATATAAGTATGTTTATCAGTTGTCTGGTTGCTATAGCACAAGCTCTGCCTAGTTTGGGATCGGATGACCGTGTGTGAGTTGTCCCAAGATATATTATATTATATTATATTAATAATAGTTTTCAAGGAATAAACTCCAGTCGTTCGTCGGAGCTGAAACACACACTTTTTTTTTCTTTCGATGAGTTAAAGTGGTTACGATAACATGCACCAGTTATGTCCAAGTCCAATGGAGTAGGAGAGCCTATTGCCATGAACCAGGTACATTTCCTAACTCCAGCCCGGAGTTAGGACATCTAGGTACTAACAAATTCCAAATTAAACTAGATAATTTTAAGCTATTATATATATCATTTGCTTAGCCTTCTCCCAACTATATTGGGGTCGGCTTCCAGTCAAACTGGATTCAGCTGAATACCAGTATTTTACGTGGAGCAGCTGCCTACCAGACCTCCACAACCCAGCAACTGGGTGACATGGTACTTCTTGGCAAGACTGGTGTCAGATTTACTGGCTTCTAACAATCCGTAACGACTGCCAAAGATCTACAAATGACAGCCGGGACCAACGGCTTAATGTGCTTTCCGAGGCACGGAGGAAACTCGGTATGTTAAGGTGGTCACCTATCCACAGACCAACCTTGGCAAGCGTTGCTTAACCTTGATCGACCCGTGCGGCTGATATTCTTTATATATATATATATATATATGTTACGGCTAATACCCGAAGTGCGGCTGCACCTAGTTTTAGCCGGTTAGAACTAGGTGTAGCCACTTACTCTTGGTTAAACCTAGTACGAGCCGATTGTTTTCGGGTAAAACTAGGTCTATCCTTCATCATGCCGGCTACAACTAGGTTCGGCCATTCCCCGTTGGATAAAACTAGGTCTATCCGATATCATTCCGGCTAGAACTAGGTCCAGACAATCCCTGTTGGATAAAACTTAGATGCGTGTCCCGCCAAGCTTTCCGCCCCGCGTCACATTCATGACTCACAGCATCTGCAGCAGCGGCGCAGGGTGGAGGGCATAGCGAAGCACGCGCCTCTGCAGGTTGTGAGCGCCAGGTGCTGCTGATCTACTGCAGGTCTACTAGCGAGTGTGACTCACAGCGTCTGCAGCAGCAGCGCGTGTCTTAGTTTTATCTAACAGGGATTGGCTGTACATAGTTGTAGCCGGCATGCTATCGGCAGAGCTTTTTTAGATATTAAAAAAACATCCAATAAAAAGAAACGTAGAGAGTTTTTTTATTCTTATAAATCACATTGTAATAATTAACACAAATTATTAGGAGCACAATTTTTAATATAATAGGAACAATCAGGAACATTTTTTTAACAACAGACAATAGTAAGTTGCATATTATAATTTAAAGAATGTTATTATAATTATAAATCACACTTTTATAAAGTAACATAAACTATTTATTAGAACAACTTAAACTTGAGTGACATTTTGAGTTGCACAAAATACCAGCAGCTGCAGAGGCGCGTGCTTCGCTATGCCCTCCACCCTGCGCCGCTGCTGCAGATGCTGTGAGTCATGAATGTGACGCGGGGCGGAAAGCTTGGCGGGACACGCATCTAAGTTTTATCCAACAGGGATTGTCTAGACCTAGTTCTATCCGGAATGATATCGGATAGACCTAGTTTTATCCAACAGGGAATGGCCGAACCTAGTTGTAGCCGGCATGATGACGGATAGACCTAGTTTTACCCGAAAACAATCGGCTCGTACTAGGTTTAACCAAGAGTAAGTGGCTACACCTAGTTCTAACCGGCTAAAACTAGGTGTAGCCGCACTTCGGGTATTAGCCGTAACATATATATATTATTTTATTTATTTTCACGTTAGCTTTCGATTTTGATCTCATTAACAACCTACCTATAGAAACTACTTACGTTAATATATCTTAGATTTTAATCGAGAACATCTTCTATCTGTGTGTCAAATCTTAAAGAATTTGTTATACATAACGAAATTCAGAGATTGTGAAACTAAATGAAAAATAATGATACCTAGATAATTAAAATTGGTACTGGACATTGCCACAAGGAATTACTCCGACCGATGACCTGGTGAGGGTCGCGGGTAGCCGATGGACGCGAGACGCACAGAACCGGTTGTTGTGGCGACACTTGGGGGAGGCCTATGTCCCGCAGTAGACGTCTTTCGACTGATATGATGATGATGAATTTCTTAGTAGCTGCCTGAAGTCTAATTCTGTGTGATAGGCCCGCCTCTAACTAAATGTTACTCCAAATCCGATCAGCCGTTTACGCGTGATTAACGCACAAATATATATCTTTACTACATTTATATCACAAGAAAGATATTATGATTTATGTCATAAACATGAAATCTATTCTATACGTCTGTCTATGAGATACCAAACGAAATGTATTCTGTCAGTCTATCTAAATTACTTTTAGTATTAAAATCTGGTACCTTTTTTTTATGGATGGGAAATCATCAAATGACTTCTTCCGCTCTGGGTGGAGCGGAAGGGCGTGTCAGACTCTTACTGACTAAAACCCATCCGTGTTCCTTCTAAAGCCCTTTGCGTTCCAGGGCCGCGGTGACTCTTTCGAACAAATTCCGCAACCCTGGCAGGCTCTGGCCCTAGCGGGCCCCGTCCTCTATGCTGACATCTCTTTGAGGCGCGCGTGAAACACAACGCGCCATCGACCCGGGCCTGGTGGTGATCGGACAGCGAGCCACCCAACGCTCGCCGTCCGCAGGCCCGCGCCTACGGTGGCCGGGGATCGCCCTGCGACTCCCGACGCCCGGGGCGTCTTCTCCTGTTGCGGCGGTTGGGACGAAGGCCTTGCCTTTCCCTCGCGCGGCCCGCCTCCTCCTTCGCTAGCATTACTGCTTCGCAGAAGGAGGTGACCGCTTCCCAAGCCTCCTCGCTCCGGACCATGGATTCAACCAGGGCCGGACGCGAGAGGTTGCCGCCGCCGATCGTCTCGACGAGGACACGGCGGTGCTCAGCCCAAGCAGGGCAGACCTCCACCGTATGCTCCACCGTGTCCTCCGGGCGATCCTCACAGTGTTGACACCCTGGCGTGTCCTCCCGCTTAAAAAAAATCTGGTACCTAACACGAAGATTAAGTTAGTAAATATGAGGGTAGGTAGAACATTTTCGCACTAGCCGAGACGCCCGACACATAACATATCTCCTGTGACACATTTACTGCAATATACGGGCCCGTTACCATTATTAGTTGGTTTTCTTACAAAATAAGAAAGTATTTTCTAGAAAAATCTGTGTAATGGAATGAAAGGGATGGAGTTATGTAAGAATCTGTGGGGGAAGTGAGATAAAAATAATCATTTTCGCTTGTAATTATTTTCCTGTTGTAGGGCGAAGGCGTCTTTTCATTACAGACATTAAACAAGGATTATTCATTGTATATACATATGTCACCGGAAAATGGCAAACGCTGTTAGATTGTAAAATATCGCGTTAAATTGTGAATTATTTTTTCTAAATAAGACACGGATATAGGTATTGGAAATTATTGAATTTGGGTGGGATTTGTAGTATACCAAACGATTTTTTAATAATATATCGAAAAAATATAATGTAATCCAGTCAATTAAAATCTTACGGTCTGCAATTTTTCGGTGACATATATAAGCTAGCATGATGAACAGAACATTCCGGTTCTTATTGTTTTTAACCGCTACTATACTAAGTATTTAATTAAGTACAAAAACTTGCGGTCTCCCGAGGCAAAGCCGCTTGGCCCAAAGAATCGTACCTATATTAAACTAAAAGGACCAATACATTTTATTGATTACTTTTTGTTTTTTTTTTTTAACAAATATACAGAATACTAGCGGTCCCGACAAACGTTGTCCTGTCCGAACGTTTGCTTTATGTATGACGAAAATCGATTTCAGCGCCACCTACCGGGTCCAATTGTGAATATAAACCATTCCCGACTCCCCGTGAACACACACAGAAAAAAAATCATCAACATCGGTCCAGCCGTTTAGGAGGAGTTAAGTGACATACACACGTACACAAGAAATTTATATATTAAGATAACATTAAACTCAAAACAAAACTTAGAAAAAGAAAAGTCCAGAAACGATACCTGCTGATTCATGTCACCTATAAAAGACATTTGGATTACGAGTTTGTAAAGGTTGTCTGTGATTATTTTATTGTTATGGCAACATTGGCAACTGATTTAATCTTATCTTTTCTAAACTGAAGTAATATTTGACTGGCCTGTTGGTCGAGTGGTTAGTGACCCTGACTGCTAAACCGGAGGTCGTGGGTTCGATTCCCCACCCAGGACAAATCTTTGTGTGATGAGCATGATCATTTGTTCTGTGTCTGGGTGTAATTTGTCTATAATATGTATGTATTTAGAAATATATAAGTATGTTTATCAGTTGTCTGGTTGCCATAGCACAGGCTCTGCCTAGTTTGGGATCGGATGACCGTGNATAAGTATGTTTATCAGTTGTCTGGTTGCCATAGCACAGGCTCTGCCTAGTTTGGGACCGGATGACCGTATGTGAGTTGTCCCAAGATATTATATTATATTTAAAGCTGTACTTCCGGAAGGTGATCGGCACGCTACCTATCTGCAGTTTTTAGATAGAAAATAGTTTAAAAGCACGTGTTGTGTATTTTTTCAGTCAGTTCCCTGTGAAATAAACAACAGTAATGATACTCTGCTCATTTAATTTTCTTAACCCGTCCTGATTTCCTATAATAGGTTAGTATACTACCAGTCCAGGTTTCCAACCACAAAAAAGCTTAAAAATTGTCAACCTCAAATAAAATCCCCGAGCCACTAAACAGCTTACCAACGTAACTTCATTAAACTTCACAAAGTATTCAAAGTTAAATTAATTATAACACAGTCTACTTTATGGGAAGAATAATTAATTTTAACATAAAAGGAGGGCGGAAGTACCTACCTATTCATCATCTTAAGCGGTGTTGAAACGATTTTTTTCTTGTTAACTAAGAAAAAGATTTTTTGGTAATGAACTACTAATGAGAGAGTTTGGTTTTGAGATTGGATCACTTGATTTAGTGCTTATTAAGGTAAAATTAAGTTAACAGTTCCACTTTCGATTGACGCCATTTTGTCAACGCCGGTTGTCGCTGTACATGGGCGGACTTAATGCATCAAGGCATTCTCTACCAGTCAACCTTTGGGTTATAAAGACTATACTGCGGTCGGTGTACAATAAATAAAAATAGGATTTAAAATTGAATTTTAACATTTCGGAAAGAATATACAGATAATATTTATAATAGTAATAAAATACATATATATGCTAAAATAATAATAATCATACCGTTAAGAGAATTCATAATAATCATGAAGCTTTTAAGTAGTGTTTTCGGATTTTACGTTTAAAGGAAAATTTTTGTTCATTTTTTTTTCGTTTTGCGCGAATGTGACGCATATTTTCCCAACTTGCATAACTTTTGTAATTTAGTTTTTTTTTTTTTTTTTTGGTATGTGTCATGCTTGTCGTAAATAAACTTTTTTTCTTTCTTTCTTCTACTTTTGTTGATTCCCACTTTTGAAAACGGACAACACTATCGCACTACCTAGAGCAGTCAGTCTATGGTTCAATGAAACAAGCGCATCAAGGACTTGACTCATATTTATGTACGAAGAATTGAGAATTGTAAATAACTCGAGTGTAACTAGAAGAACTCTGTGTTTAATTCTTAAATACTTGGCGCAATCCTGCAACGAATCAACTTTTAATGGACTCTCTTTTCACTACTTTAAAGAAATAAAAAACATAAACATTTACTTGACGACAGTAAATCAGGTATATATAAAACAAAAAAAAAATATATAGTGTGTTATAAAATATAAAATGTTCAACATCTCCGCAAAGTACACTAAAAAGATCATTTTTCTGACGACAGAAGCGCCGACTTCAAAAAAGGTACGTGGTCCTACTACGTTACCACCGTCGCATAATCCAAACAAACAAATCTCATTCAAAAGACCACTCCTTAAAAACAAAACAGCATCGCCTCAACAACATTGTCTTCAAAACCATATCTCAAAAAGTAACTTCTCTTTAAAACCATTTCTTTATCTCGCATTTATTTGCACAAAAACTCCCTTACCTTCGGTACTTATTACTTCAAAACGGGCATGTCTACAGAGCAGAGAACAATGCACTGGTCAAAACTAGACAATTTCCGATAGAAAGGATCAATACATCCAAATGGGTCAATCTTTATTAAGCTGTTGGTACCAGCTGTCATTTGTGGATCTTTAGCTATCGTTTCGGATAGTCGCAAACCACAAAATCTGACACCAGTCTTGCCAAAGGGTATCTCGTTACCCAGTCTCTGCGTAGTGGAGCTGGGCTCGGCAGATCTAATTGCCACAGTCAGAATATTCAAAGAACATCAATTTCTATTAGCAGATGGTTTGATAGTCGACAATGGACACGCTTGTCTAGAAGTAACCTATGCAAAAAACTCCAAAACTCAAAGCATTTATTTCAATTAGACCATTTACAGGCACTTTTGAATTGTCAAGGTCGGTCGGTCAAAAAGATGAAGCTATTTGCACGTTCCAAAGCGTAGATCTCTATGGAGAAGAACGTGCAAGAAAATCCACGGACACCCTTTTAAAAATAATATTTTTTATTTTTTGCATAGTTGGCTTAAAAGACCCACAGGCTTTTGCTAACATTAAACACAGAAAAACATTCTGTATGCATGTGTAGGATGTCCACCATGTGCCGGTTACGAGCGGAGAGGTCCAATAATGGAACAGGCTTAGCAAAATTAACCGATGCATTAAGATTTTTTGTCAGTGCCATCTCAAGCACTGACCACTGAGGCGTTTCGGTGTTCTGTGTACACGTTCTAACAGGTTAATTCCGAACTTCTCTCTTGAATAAACTCGACTAAAAGTTTCCATGTTAGACCATTGAGGGTGTAACGTAAAAAGTTTAAACCTACACTACACCTAGACTGGGAAGTTTGCTGAAAGACGAAGTCGTGTTTTGTTTTTATTTTTGTTTGGTTCAGATGCAGTGAAAAGATGGTGCCGGCTAATGTTCTCCTTCTCGCGTCGTGTTTCTCATTATTGAGGGTCGTGTTTCCTTCGACGTGAAGGCATTTACTTGACAATGCTTCGCCATCGGCATAATCTTGACTTATCGTAGTAGAGAAAAATCAATTGGAAAATAACTGTCGATTGAAGCACTGTCCTTTGAAATCGGATCTGAGGACCAAACTAGATATGTGAAGTCCAAGACCAAAGTAAATCCGCAAAGATTGAATTATTTACGGGTCTAAGAAACAGTTAAAATTTACGTCGATTCAAATATTGTCGGGTTTCATAAACATCTGTGGTCTCTTCTCTGTTTTAGCTAAGTTGGTATTGCGTTATTTCTGTTACAACCAAAGTCAAAACGCCCAAAATATAAAGGGGTTGACAAGCGCCACCGAAATGTCGCATGGAGCCAAACATGTTGGCATTCTGAAAATCGCTATCATTATTAACATGTCTCTTGGCCTCAAGCCTAAGGCATCTTGTGCACATCAAGACTCCTACGATAAATGTCGTCAAGATAGCTTAAGTTACGCTATACGCGAATAAGTTTAGTGAATCTAAATTGTTTCTAACTTCAAATACGAGCAGAAACCAAGTTTAAATTAACACACGAGTGTTTAAACTAGAAACTGTAATAGTTCAGAATAGAATCGTTTATTTTAAAGTTTTAGAGTATGCTGTATGCAGCGTTGGATCATATTTTAGTTAGATACTCACTGGTTTTAATGCTGGGTTTTGAGGTTTATTTTAAAGTTTCAATTGACCTGACGGTAATCTGGCGGCGGCAGTCTCTCGTGTCCGGCCCCGATTCAATCCATGCTCCAAAACGAGGAGGCATGGGAAGCAGTCACGTCCTTCTGCGAAGCAGTAATGCTAGCGAAGGAGGAGGCGGGCCACGTGAGGGAGAGGCAATCCTCACGCCCCATCAGCTCGGCCATTGTGGTCGCAGATCTGCGGACGCGAGCACTGAGTGACTCGCCGTCCGATAAAAATCAGGCCCGGGTCGAAGGTACGTTTTACACGTGCGTCTCAAAGAGATGTCAGTAAAATAGATGGGCCCGCTAGGACCAGTGCCTTCCAGGGTTGCGGAATTTGTACAAAAGAGTCACCGCGGCCCCGGAACGCAAAGGGCTTTAGAAGGAACACGGATGGGTTTTAGTCAGTAAGAGTCTGATACGGGATCTGCTCTGCTCAGAGTGGTATGAGTCATTCGATGATTTCACATCCTAGAAAAAAGGATCAGTGGCCTGCGGACTTAACGGACCTAAAAAGATGGTTTTTATTTGAGCTAGCTTCTGCCAGAATCTTCGCCCGCGTGAGTGTCGAATACTTTCCCAAGGAAATATACTCCCGGGGTAAAGTAGCCTATTTCGGGGCATGGTCTACCCGTATGCCAAGTGTCAGCCAAAACCGTTCAGCCGCTAAGACGTTTAGAGTTATCAAACAGACAGACGTATAGACAGAGTTACTTTGCCCAACAGTGGGACCAAGTAGGCTACATACCTATGTATGTACAGATGGCCTATTTACCTATATATATGCAGGCGATATGGTGTGCATACTACTAACTAAGTTGAACATGTTTCTCACAGCAGTAAGTTTAAATCATGCAATGGGTGGGGCTCGAACGTCTAACTTTTTGGTCGCAGCTAGTCCATTCCTTGAGCTCTTGATAATGTGACAAAAGTACAAAATCAATCCCAATTAATTAAGAAAATTTTGACAGTTGATATCGCCAATAGAATGTTTAATGGAATAAGACTTCTAAACCATTTGATTTATAGCTGTTTTATTGGAGTAACCTACACTGTATTACCACACTAGTCTAGATAACAGAAGATTCTTAGACTACCTCAAAATAAGGACCGTTTTCATCGTGTTTTATCCCACTGTTCAACTCACTACACCGCACAACAAATAAAACTTTCAAAAAAACAAACCACACGCATTAACATCTGAAAATACGACTGCAAAACACGGCCAAGATTCTCAAAAGTACCTTTGCTCAAGCAAGAACGGCTCGCGGGGAAATATAAACTAAATTTTGTACAATAAAGAGTATGGAACTACTTTTGAAGTCATACTCCTTGGAAGATGTTCGGTGAGTCGACATACGATGGCTTCAATAAAAAGTTTCGCGTGAAAGCTTGTATGGAATATTTTGATAGTTCCCCGGCTTTTGTTTCTTTGCATATTGATATGGATGAAAATGGGAATGCATGGTTTGTACAGCGCTCGATTCTGTAAACAACGAAGTGAAGGCTTGGGTGAAGTGATCACGAGGTGAGCTGTTAATCCATAGAATCAAGATGGAATGACAGCTCACTTCGTGATCACATGACATTTTGATTATACGGATTGACAGCTCACCTCGTGATCACTTCAACATGTTTACAGAATCGACCGGCTGGAGGGTATAAGTTTTAACTCACCATAAGTTGAAGTGTGACAAAATCGGAGTGATTATAAGGACGTTTATTAAGCTCTTGCTCGCGGATTAGCTCGATTTATATATCAAGTTAGGATTGTAGAGATTCTTCCGTGCGTCGGAAAGCACGTTAGGACTGCGTTACCACCTGAAATGTGTTTGTTAAGAACCAATAGAATTGATTGCGCTGAGCGTGGCTAGGTAAATGAAGCGATTCTATTGGTTCTTAACAAACACATCCCTCGCTACGCACATCTCTGGTGGAAACGCAGTCTTAGTCGCAGGTCCCGGCTGTCATTTTTGAAAATCTTTGTCAATCGTTACAGTAAGTCAAAAGCCAACAAATCTGGCACCAGTCTTACCGAGGGGTATCGTGTTAACCAGTTACCGGGTTGTGGAGGTCCGATAGGCAGTCGCTCGACGTAAAATACTGGTATTCAGCTGAATCCGGTTAGACTGGAAGCCGAGTTGTTAAGAAGCAAGGCAAATTGAACTTTATTGCTACAGTTTTTGGTACCAACTATCAGAAGCCTACCTTTCTGCTTACACCCAAAGTTACAGTCGCCTCGACTGAACCAGGCTGTTTTATCTCCACGAGATCCAGCTTATCAATATTTCACACCAGCTTATAATACAAATACATCTCTCTCCCTTCCGATTGCAAATTTTATGTCTCTACGAGATTGTACGAATACATTTGCGTGTTGGAAGAAGACAGACATATGTGTATAGAAAGAGATACGTATATCTCTGCGGTAATATTGCTCCTTGGAATCTGAGTGCTAAGTTGGTTCAGATTTGCGGGGTAACTATGGCAACGAGCGTGAACAGGAGGATATTTTCCGAGTGAAATACTCGAAGAACAAATACTAGAAATAGGTAAGCTGCTTGTCTGTTGGTTTTATATTATTCTATTGTGGATGTCGGCAAAGGGATTATTTTCAAGGTATGTGCAGTAACGTCATTTTGTATTCTGTTAGCTGTATTGGGATCAGCCATGATTCTGTGCATTTGTCATGGGCGTGACGTAGGCTACAGTAATGGTAGACCAGCCCATACATAAAGCCCAAAAAAAAAACTCACCAAATTATTCAGGGTTAAAATCACGATACTGACGATGCGAATTTTCCTCCACTTTGAAAGTGGACGAATATTTTTTTTTTGGGCATTATGTATGGGCTGGCCTACTCTTACTGTAGCCTACTGAACGCGCATGGCATTTGTGTTATATATGAAGTATAATAAAAGAGGTATAATTGTTTGTTTATGTTTGTGATAGGTAATCTCTGGAAATGAAAATGTTATTGCATCCGTGTGAAGCCAGGCCGGGTCGCTAGGAATAATTATATGTACCTTCGGTAACTATATAGTATTTTTTTTGGATGGGAAGTCATCAAATGACTTCTTCCGCTAGAGCGGAAGGGAAGGGAGTATCAGACTCTTACTGACTAAAACCCACCTGTGTTCCAGGGCCACGGTAACTCTTTCGAACAAATCCCGCAAATGAAATTATTGTCAGATAAGCAAACACAGAATTTCTTATTAAACAAACGGTATTTAAAAAGGTCGCACTTTTAGCAAAAAGTTTCAAATATTTACAAAAAACAAAATGTAAATAAATAACATAGGACCGTATGCAATAAAAAAGAAAAGTGACGCGTTGACAGGGTTAAATGTCGTTTTAATATAACTCGAGATGTTTACTGGCATAGCAGGACGAAGGTTACTCTTGAAGTTGTAATTTTGAATTTTTATTTACTTTAACTGATATTAATGTTTGCTGCCAGTATTTCATTGCATTTAAATGAGTAGGATTATTTGAAATACTCGCTTCTGCAGCAGATTCGCCCGCGTGTCTCGATATTATCCCAAAAGATCATGCTTGCGGAATGAAAATTATCCTATTCCTAACATAGTCTACACGAGTTACACGTTTCATCCCGATCCGTTCCGCCGTTAAGACGTAATAAACAAACTGACAGAGTTGACATTCAAATTATTATATTAATATGGATATGTTATTTTATACGGTTTTGAGCAAATCACTGCGCAATTATTTTTTTTTATTGAAATACTAAATATTACCGTAAAAAGTCATTCAAACAAATTGTGTTTCAGTTTTCTCCTATTCCAATCATTTTATTTGAACTGCATCTTACCGAATTCTCGAAACCACTTTAAACGCCAAAAATATGTTACAAGAAACACGAAAAAACTAAAACTGTGTCCATTCGGCGTACAATGGTTTAGCATGGCCATTCCACACGGGATCCTATGCCAAGAACCACAATAAAAACTATCAAGTTATATGCCAAAAAGCATTACTGGAACATGTTTCTTTTTAAACAAAAAAAGTAAAGGAATGTCCGTATTAATCTTTTGGTGAAGCTGTCTGAGATGTTCTTTTTTTAATCTTTTAAATTTTTTCGTAATTCGAATTTACAAATTCCTTTCGTTTTTTTTTTAAAGGAGGTGGTAGTTTACAGTTATAATAATATCTAGACAGAATTTCGGTCAAGTATGACTCCACAGAGATACGCCAAGTACACAGGAGATATTATAATGCACAAGTGTGTGCGCAAACACAGGTGCCTTCTCTGTTCCTTTACTCCCATAGTTCGATGGGGCAGCAATACGACACGACCGGGGAAAGATTAATCTCTCCGAGGCACGGGGGTGTCAGACCACCTACTTCCTTATGGAAAATCCTAATATGGAACCTTTTTACTCAACCTGAGAATCGAACCCAAGATCTCTCGCTCGGCAGCCGCGCTTACGATCAACTTTTGTTTTCGTCACTTTTTGTTTTATGTGTCGTCAAATAAATGTTTTTTTTTGTAGCAAAATGAGGCTGAAGTAGGTACCTTATATTTTCATAAACCTTGACAAGAGTGAAGCCTGGAAAAGACGTTCTACGAGAGCTAGACTAATTTCCTATGTCTTCACAGCCAATCTTTTTCTTTTACCTTTCGCGTTATGAAAGATAACCTCTTTACCGCGGTTGACCCTAACTTGTGGAATATTGCAAAAGTGGGTGATTTTTTTTTAAATGGGTTCTAAAATAGGTTGGGGTTGCTTGGTCTCTTTTTATTAAAGTTGATTGCTTATTCTATGTATAATGTAGTATTGCCTATATACCTAATTATGAAAGGTACCTAAGTATAGACAAACCGACTTTTTATGATCGATATTGACCGTCGGAAGTTAAACATGTTTGAGATTGGCCTCGCGACATTTCTGTAACGCATGCCAACCCCTGGGATTGACCACCGTTGTATATTGTATAATGACAACATATATAAATAAGAGTAGAGCTAGTATATAAATAAGTACATACCCTAAAGTGTTTCACATATAAGGCTCTTTTCCATAAAAATCTACCTTTACAAATGGACAACTAGACTTTAAAGGGTTCCGTACCCAAAGGGTAACCAACGGAACCCTATTACTAAGCCTGCGCTGTCCGTCCGTCCGTCCCTCAGTCTGTCAGCGAGCTGTATCTCAAGGTCAAGAACCGTAATGGGTAGACAGTTGAAATTCTCACACAGTGTATGTATTTCTATTGCCGCAAAAAATAATAAAAATTAAATTGAATTAAAAATTAAAGGGGGCTCCCATACAAGAAACGTGTTTATTTTCGGTTTATGGTAGGGAACCCTTCGTGTGCGAGTCCGACTCGCACTTAGCCGGTTTTATTAATGTTTTATATTTTGAAGCCCTGCGTTCAAAGGGCCTTAAATTTTACTACAAAAAAAAAATGCAGAAATCAAAATAAATACATGATGAACTTCCTTCATCACAATTCTACAAGAAACATTCCCCCTCCATTCGTCACAAACGCAACGAAAGCCCTATAAATTCAACCACCACCAGTAATTATACATTTTATTACAACTTCCAACCCTTATCAGCATCACGTTTCTTAAAGCTATCTCCGAAGAGGACAAGCTATAATATAAAATTCTTATCTCCTCTCTTTAACGATCAATTAACGATGTTATAACCCTCCGAATGACGCCGAAGGGGTCCGAGAGACCCCGAGTCCGTAACATTAGGCGTAATTTCGTACTGGGACGTGTTACGTACTTTTTCGGTGTACGTGCGAATTGGGAGTGTTAAGTAGATTCGAAGATGGCTTGTTTGAATACGGGTTTTGTTGAGCTGAGTTTTGGGTGAGACAAAATACTTTATTTTTACAATGTTTCAATATTACAGTATAAATAGGTATGAGAGGGCAGTTTAGAACAGTCAGCATAGTATGTACCAAGTAAGTACATAACAGAAACGTGGATCGTGTTCTCAAGCAAAAAAAAAAAACTATCAACAAATTTCATGATTAAAAACTAATAAATCTGAATAAATATGTCACGTCATAACGTGCCAAAAGGTTTGTATGAAGCAATACGTGTAACAGAATAAACGCAATACCTCTTAAGGGGTCATTGTACTCATCATTATGAACAACTTCTACAATTGGACCAAACTCGATATCGCGAAAAAAAAAAATGAGCTGTTCAGTACATTTTGTCAAGTTATGCGCACAGAAATGTTTTTATTAGTTTATTATATATTAACCTGTAAATTGAGAAAAATAACATAATTTAGCAAGCAGGCTAGCTAAAACTCAGTCATACTACGATTTCAACAGCCATGTAAACAAACATACGACAACAACCAACAACAACAACAAAAACAACAACAACAACTGCAACAACATGTGTTTGTCGCTTCTTTGCTTCAATTACGTGATAAGTCAAACAATTTATTTGTTTTTTTTACATTTCTTGAAAAAAATATCGGTCACGGCGGTTTTGCTTCAATAACGTGATAAGTCCCACAATATTTTTTTTCGTATTTTCGAAAATTTTAATAGGTCACGGCGGTTTCAATAATCAAATAAAAAAGAAATACCGTGGGGCAACGTTGTAAAAAAAAGTATTTTACTTATCTACAAAGCCCTTTGCCATCTAAAAAGACTTACTTATTTAAAGGTTAACTAAAATATTTCAATCCCAAAGAAGGACCTAAATAACCCAAGGCATAAAGGTTTTATACCTTAGGGTCACTAAGGCATAAAAACCATTATCGCAAAAATCTACTTACCCATTTAAAACCTAACCCAATAAACGCTGAAATTACGTATAATTTTCACCTTTTTCACTAAAGGTTTAGTAATAAAACGTTACTTTACATAATTATATTTTTGGGTCCCGTCATGCATGTAGGGTCCAAGAAATATCGCAGGGCCTGCGATTGGTTATTGAGCTTAGAAACGGCGAATTTGAATAAAAGGGCGTCGTAAAATAGTGGGGTGTTATTGTGACTGGGGTCTAGAGTGGTCGCGGTATCGATGGAAATTATATTTTGGGTTCGTGAGCCTTTATAGGGTTAAGTCTAGGGGTGAATTAGTATAACGGTTTTTATGGTCTCGAAACATCCCCAGGTAGGGTTCGTTGAATATCAACATTTTCAGTAAGCACCTAAATCAAACTTTGCTTATTTCATTATAAGCTTAAATTCAACAAAGGTCATGCTAAAAAATAAAAACAAAAAATACCACCTTGAAACATTTCAGCATCAAACCATTATAATTTGCCTTCCACATAAAAAACAATACACGACAATCAACCCTAAAAAGCATCGACATCTAACCCTTCCCTAACCCAGGCCTATCATCTTAACCCTCCATAAACCGGGCGGGGTACATCTGACCCCGGCCGGGTTAAACCATTCTTACATGACATATCTTTAAGCGAAATTTTTGCGAGCCTTACTTGTTACAAGAGTTTTCGCTTACCGTTGTTGGCTTTTCAAAATGAGGTTTTCTTTTGTTTTCTTTTTGGGCTGTAGGGTAGGGATGATAATTAGAGATGTGGCGCTTTCTGGATGAATCAAAGTGGGACTAAAAAATTATAAATCTTTGTTTCTTAGTGTTTAACTATATCCTGATGTGTCTGAGCCAACAACAATTGCTTTATACCTGTTGAACAAATAAATAACCCCCAAACAGAGTAAAGATTTCTGCCAACACGACAAATAGGCACAATACGAACTTTTCGATGAAAACTTCCAAACCAGAGCACCCCTCAAATCATCTACTCGAATTCAATCACGAAAATGCCAGCCAAGCTATTCACAAAACACATGATACAGCTTTCGCCTCTCCGAATTTCCCAAAATCAGTCGCCCCGCCCGCTATAAACGGCCCAATTCACACATACACCTGAAAATATTTCACACGTATTCCGAACCTGCAACCCTTGGGGTTGAAACCAATAAACTAAGCGGGGTGAAAATAATAAAAAATTCACATCAAATTGAATGTCAACCCCTGAAGGGGATGTTATTAGGAAATTTACGAGCGCTAGCCGAGTACCATATTATGTTTTATAACCACCCTGTATCATTGTGGGTTGGTTATATGGTGGGTATAAAATATATTATGCAGGCAGTAAAGGGTTAAAAGATTGAAACGTCACTTTTTGCTGTAATTGTTCGTAATAAGGGTTGAAATGTAACATCCCGGAATTTTAGCGGAGAATGTAAGAGGAGCAATAAATGTAAGATTGTGCCGGGACAAAACGCGGGCAGGTTCGGGAGGTAGGACTGATACAAAAAATTGTTTCGCCCCGTTATAAGTGGCGCTGCACACTGGACGACTACTGACCGCTAGGTGCGGTTGAAACATTTTCGTTATTCCTCTGTGGTATGGTTCGCAAAAAAGGTTTTAATTATTTTAAGTCTCTTCTTTGCAGTATTTTTTTTTCTATTAGCCTATGGCACTTTTTTTTTTTTTTGGGATTTTACTGTAACCTTTTTAGCAGACGAGTACAAAAAGTCGTTGAATTTTTTTTGGTGGGTTAAAACAACCCGCCGCATTGGAAAATGATGGGTGAGTAAAACTTAATAATTTGAGCCAAAATTAAACCCTTTGTTAAGCTCAAACTACTTCTTAAATATTTGTAATAAGCTCCAAAAGCGAGAAAGAAAGAAAGAAAATCAGTTTGTTCTGCCAGAAAAAACGCACAGAAACACTAAAAACTTATCAACTACAATTATAACAAAAATAAATAAAAACTAAAAAAACCGCATCACTGTCAGCCTATGTCAGGACCGGACATTAATTAAAACGTGTCTCTGGTCACATCACAGACAAAATAGAACACAGTTTAGCAGTTGTCTATGGCATGACGCCCGACTGACTGACAGCGACAACATGGAAATGAAAGACTTTTGTAACTTTAATTATTTTATCATTTCACCAGATAAACGAAACTTTAATATTGTCTAAAAATCAAGATTAACAAGTTCGTACATTGGCTGAATCAATGGATCTTTCTGAATATTTATATAATAATTTTCGTAATCTTTAATGTGAAGCATATTTGTTCGTAAAAAAAATCGTGTTCATTTCTTGTATGTTTCTGAGTAACAATTGAATTATTTGCCTTGTGATCGAGCAATTATTATATGATTTTAAATTTTATATAAATACAGTTAAGTAGTGAACTGAGTGCCTGGCTTAGTTTCTAGATAGCTACCACCCTGAGGGTCTTCAAGTCAAGAGTGAATAGGTTACTTCTAGGCAAGCGTGCTCCATCGTCGACCACATCATCGCTTACCAACAAGTGAGATTTAAAAGAAAATTTAAAAGTCATATTAAAAGCACACTTTGTAAACAAGCATATTACAAATTAGACGATTGCATTCAGAAAAAGAATGCTTGGAAGCTGGTCCTGCTCCATAGGACAATCAAGAGTGAAGAGTAAATGAACCTGGTTGGCATAATGTATTTAAATAAATAGATGTACTTTTTTCCTATTGAATAACTCACACACTGCAATTTTTTTTTTTTAATATTTGTAAATATGTGAGTACCATTTATTGTAAAACTTTTATTTGAAAAGTTACTCTTTTCAAATAAAAGTTTTACAATAAATGGAGTGGATATATATGGAGTTTCTTGTCCGTTCTTTTCCATGAGAATTTACCTTTGTGAATGGACAGTAGAGTCACTTTATTTTTATACATATTCTTTTAACTGTAATGTTGACGTTCAAAAGTGCCTTTTAATTGCCTAATTGGAATAAACGTTTTGACTTTGACTTTGGTTGTGGTCAAAGGTGAGCCAACCAATTAGGAAAAAACATTGCCTTTCTAATTTATGGCCTGTTACTGTAGATAAATTCAAATTTGCCGGTCGATTCTGTAAACGTGTCGAAGTAAAGGCTTGGAAGCAGTGATCACGAGGTTAGCTGTCAATCCATACAATCAAGATGTCACGTGATCACGAAGTGAGCTGTCATTCCATCTTGATTAAATGGATTGACAGCTCATCTCGTGATCACTTGACATCTCTATATATCCTATCTATCTATCCTACCTATCGACACATCCGATAATTTTGTTACCCACTTTGATTTTCATACCAAACAATTTTTACTTCCCGGATTTTACCGAAGGACCCAATAAACGATGCACAGAATAAAGCTTTGTGTAAGCGAAGCACTCGACTGCATCTAGTCTATTTTATCGCAGACATCGCAGATAAACGTTTGACACACAAAACTGAAAGGCATACTTTGAACTCCAAATAAGTATTACTAGGCCATGTCCCAGAGCAATACGAAGAAAAAATATCCCTTAGGATATACCTGGAAAATCTCCCTTTGGAAGTAATTTTCTTAAATTTTAGCGATTTTAAAGTTTGAGCTAGTTTTAGATGGCGATTGAGAAGCTTAAAGAATGTTGTCTGCAACGTTTAGATATTTTAATTCAGAATTCGGGATTACTGTAAAATTTTGGAAATGAAAATTCAGTCTATTGTTACTTATGTCACTTAAAAATCAACCTAAAACGCATAAGACATGTTATATTCACAACTTGAGTTGGTGGCGATGGATTTAAATAATATTGAATTTTGAATTCTAGTACTTTGTTCCTAATTTATTAAAAAAATGAAAAATATTCTTTTGCTAAACTCAGGCCTTGCTCGCGTAAATGTCGAAAAATATCCCATCGCTATATAGGATACGTATTTTTAATTTTATTATTTTAAATAATTAAAATCAAAAAAGAATATTACGAAGATAAAACGCATCAAAGATAAGGAGTGGGGGCTTGTTACGTCACTTTTCAGTAAAAAGTTTATTGGTAGGTGACGTCACACGTGTTTTCAATGCATAGTGCATTGCATCGTCTTAATTTTTGGTTTACGTGACAAAAGAAAAAATGTGTAAACAGTATATTTTGGAAATCTATCTGACGGACTAATTAGATTTTTTTAGTCAAACACCCAATTTTAATACAGCGTTCAGTACCTACATCTAACCAAAGATATCCAAGCAAAAAAAAGTGAAAATGATTTTATTTTGACCTAAAATAATAAATTGCCGGCACACTAGAATAAACACATCCATGATGGATAGGTACATGACGTGGTCACGTGCGCCTGCACATTTGTAGTATCAGAATTATGAGATAACAAAGACATGGATGTGTTTATGCATTGAGTAACCAACATTTTTAGTGTATTTTCATTGGCTGTTTTTTTCTTGAAAGTTACTCGCGTTGTTTTATTATTATTTTTTATCATTGTCCTTATTTTGGTGGTCTGAATGATTTCTAAATGTTTGCCCGTCTATTTTAATAGGGCTTTATATTATGTACCAAGTTTCACCAAAAACCTTAGTAAAGCCATTGATTTTTGACGACTCACATTTTTTCTAGTACCTAGTAGTATTATCAATTTATCACGAGTTGACGACCTTAATTTTCTTTGTTGTTTATATTATCTTTTAAGGAACTGTCCACTGAAGCTTATCTTTTCACAATAATTAAAAAAAGGTAACGCAATAAAATGTTATACGGTCATAATGTCGAGAAAATTGTCAAGTTTTTATTACACCGGGAAGAAATGACAAAAGGGGATGGGAAATAAAGTTAATGAATCAAGAAGCTGTTGATTAAAGGTATTAACTTAGATGGTTATGAGTAAGTTTCTTTGGAACTCCATGTTTTGAATTACCTATAACAAACATTTTGTAGATACATGTGTAAAAAGGTATGACTTTTTTAGAATTAGTAGAAAGACAAAGTCGTCGATGGAGCGAGATTACCCATAATAAGCCTGTTCACTCTAATTTTGAAGAGATTAGGGTTGTATGCGTTCGGAAACACAGACGCAGGCAGAGAGTTCCACTCCTTTATTTGCAAAAGACGTTTGGAAACGCTTAGTGTGAATTGGTGGAATAGCAACAAGGTTGGGATGGTAGCTTGCAGTGCGTCTAGATGTCCGATGGTAGAAGGGGACCGGTGGGATAAGGTCGTGGAGAGAGTAAGTATCACTTTTGACAATAATTTCCAATTAACTGAACCATATACTCATATCTGTCACTTAGATAATTATAATGGCTATAGACAAACTGCAGTCTATCAACGACCATGATAGGCTATTCGACTGGATTTTTTATTACATTTGTCTAAACTACTAGAGCAGACGACACGACAAAAAAATAACGGTGTTTTCAGTGTTTTAATCTGTAATAAACAGAGACAACACTAATTGCGTGTGACGTCACTCACAAGTCCCGCCATTTTGAATTAAAGCCAGACATTTTTCAATGCAATGTAGTAGCGACATGTGGCAAGGATAGAATAATAACTCTTCCTCCTAACACACAAAGTTCAATTCACCATAAACCAAATCCAATAAAACAATCAAAGTACTTACATATAACAGTCAGCGAGGCGTTGGCTCTTATGACCTTATGCATCTGCGCGGGTCCCACCTGGCACTGGTACTCAGCATCGTCTTCTAACGAGGAGTTCACTATCCGAAGGTTGTAAACGCCATGGCGACGATCTCCGAACATCGTGTAACGAGGGTAGCCAGGTATTACTGAGGAGAAACCTGGGGAAAGAAAGAAACTCGTGTTAAAAATGGTCAATCAATCAATCAATCTTCATTTGTGAACACAGGTGAATATGAAAAATTGTACACCAACGAAATAGGTGGACAAATATATTAGTTTTTAGTAGTAAGTCTGAATCTACAACCTGTAACAAAATAAACGCAATACCTCTTAAAGGGTCATTGTATTAACATCTTTCACAATGGGACCAACACAGAAATCGCGAAAAAAAAATCGACGTTCCCACACATTTACATATTATGTGCGCATAACTCGACAAAATGTTCTGTACAGCTGATTTTTTTGCGATTTCGGGATTGGTCCCATAGTATAAGTTGTTCGTAATGATGAGTACAATTACCCCTTAAGAGGTATTGTGAAATTCCTCCGTATCACTGGCCACTGGTAGGTGTATCACTACCGAAGTGTTAGGCAGTGATACACTTAAATTACACCTTCATTTCGTAAGTTGTGTTTAAGTCACATAGGGGCGAACCTAATATACAAGTCGATACTACGGGCATCTACTAAGTTTTTTTTTAATTTGAAAAACCCAATAACAGGTTGCCCGACTCAGAAATCGAAGCCAGGACACCTGCACTTGCAACCACTTGATAAGGTGCTAAACATCCATCCACGTAAACTGTCATATTTTTAATATTAGTAGGAAGGATAAGATACGATAGTTCGAATCATTCTACCTGTATATGGGAATTGTTACCAAAACTAAAACATTCTGTTAAAACTCACAATATCATCACGAAGACCTTACTATGGACGCTAGTATTAAAAATATTATCTGTGCTATGGAGAAATACACTGTTAAAAACACCGAACAATCCATCAGAACGACCACAACTTCCGGACTATAACAGCCAAAAAAAAACAATGAAATAAGACAATACCCCAAAAAAAAGAAATCGATTTCGCAAGAATGGTAATTATAGAACAAATTATTATGAACACCGAAAAAATCAGTTTGCCACAGACGGTCGGGGAATCGTTACGATTCGCCTTCGAATCGTTAATTAATAAAATGGTTCCACCTATTGACACGCGATTCGGAATTTTAGACGTTTCCCAGGTCGGGTGGACGACACGGTTTTTGGTACAAGAGGTCAGGTGAAGATAGTTGTAGAATCAGATTTATGTCCAGTATTTTTGTTGGTGGAAAAGAGTTTAATAAAAAATCCTCCTAATCGGATTTCGATCACGGTAGCCTTTCAGAAGAAAAAAAAACGAAAGAAAGAAAATACATTTATTTTGCACGAACTTAAGGCACACGTACGTTTACAGGACAACAAAAAACATCAAAAGGGTAAAATGATTAATGAGTAAATCTAAAAAAGGGTTTTAAAACGTTCAAAAGGCTGCGCCAAATAGGTTCATTTCAGAATGAATGTCAGACAAGTGATGCTTGACGCTGATTTTTAACTGAACCTGAGGTTGTGACAGATATAAGCGAAGTGCGCAGGAGCTATGTATTACAGTGCACAAGTGTGTGCGCAAACACAAGTGTAATCTCTGTTTCTATAAGCGTAGTGGTCCATTATAGAGCGATGAGACCCTTGTATCTTTTGGCAATTTCTGTTTTATTTCATTATTCTTCGAGCCGGATCCTTGCTGACAAGTGTATCTTTTCATCTATACTTGGAACTATTTTCATACAACTCACGCCAACAGCAAATTCCACTTGTGTCAACGCTTACTCAGCCATTATACCATTCACCTAATTGAGTTCTAGTTACATTTTCAAGCCGTTACAGTACTCTCGTCTCCCAGTAATCCGGTGCATCGAATGTAGACATAAAGCTGATAAATCCTATTGAACGCGATGTATGGTATACAGATGCTGCGACCCATGCGGCTGACGCAGTGTGTGGTGCAGTTTATAAGCGAAAGCGATTTTACCGTCAGAATATACATACGTACATCATACATCCATGAACTGATGGTTTTTTCTTATGGGGGTAGGCAAAAATAGACAACGCCATCTGCTACGTAACAGAATTTTATTACCTTTCAAATATTGGCCAAGTCTTAGTAACTTGTGTCGAAAATTTTATGAAACTATGTGTGGAGCATGCATATTTTTTAACCTCATCTTTTTCTGTGCAGAAAAATTAAAAACAAGAAAATACAGCTACAATTTAATTTAAATTAGAAGGATGTAATCGAATATAGATAAATAGAATTTGTCGTTTTATAACGCGCAAGTGACATTCAAGCTTAAAGCGACAAACAATTAATTTCCCTCACCATTCTTTCAACACTTCATCAACATTCACAACTACAATTTAATGATATTTATCGTCATGTATTTCAAAGAAAAACTTTCAATTTTCCATAGCCTGACTGTGTTTTTCCGATAAATGCAGCTAATTACAGCCCTCCACACTATTATTTCACCATGCATATCAGTAATAGTCTTGAAATTACAAACATATGCCGCACTCGATCTAAATCAACATTTAATACCAACATGACATGAACTAAACATGATTTCTATGAGTGCTGCGACATCGTGGGTACTTCTATAGTACCAACTATCCATTAGGAATATGAGGTTTTCTGTACAGTCACGACTCTTGAGCAAATATTATGTTTACCCATTAAGGAAACCAAGTTAGGCTTTTTATAAAATTTTCATATTTATGTTCTTTACTGAATTGAGTTTCTGTTTTATGAATGATGCATTTCTGTATTTGCATAGATGTCTGTATGTACTGACTTTCAATGTCTCATCATGAATAGATGTGAAGCCTTTATAATCACACTTTTGATATATTATTTTTTAAACCCCTGTTTTTATTTTTATTTTAAATTGCAAACAGCAAAGGAGTGGAACTCTCTGCCTGCGTCTGTGTTTCCGAACGCATACAACCCTAATCTCTTCAAAATTAGAGTGAACAGGCTTCTTCTGGGTAAGCTCGCTCCATCGTCGACTTTGTCTCTGTCATCTATGACCTAGACTAGAGTCAAGAGCAAACCCATATTAAATAAAAAATAAAAAAATGGAAGAAGAGGGATGAAATGCACGTAACTAAAAAATTCAATTCAAAATTCAAAATTCAAAATTCAAAAGTCATTTATTCAAATTAGGCTGAGTGCCAACACTTTTTGAACGTCAAAGTTCTACATAAAGACAGTTCCCCAAAACGCCCGCCCGTCACCACTTCCTAGTGTTGTAGCTAGCTAAAAGAGTTATGAATATAAATGTGGATGGAAGGCACGGAGAGGGAGGCCAAAGAAACGATGGCCGGATTGTGTTAGGAGTGATATGAAAGAAAAGGGAGTTAGTGATAGCGTGACGGCTGACAGGACAGATTGGAAGAAAAAAACGTGTTGCGCCGACCCCAAGTAACATGGGATAAGGGCAGAAAGATGATGATGATCCCATTTGTTATTTCTTTTCAAATAGTTATTCAACTTATCAAACCTAGACCTATCCTTTTTGTAAACATTCATCTTTATAACTTGTTTTACCTTTGTACAATCAAAGAACGCAATGTTTAAGCAACATAAATTCAAATTAATACGCAACACTATTCTCCCATCCTATCCTTCACCCAAAAACTAGCCTATGATATTATTTTCTCACCTCTCCCCAAGCCTTAGCTCACACTCTAGCGCAGTGCAGCTCGCTTGCACTCCCATTTTACGAGTATCATCCCTATCTAATCATTAGGACATTGTGTCCTCTATGACTCCACAGATCCTGGCAGGTTATAAGGACGGAACACTGCGACGTCGACGTAACCCTGATTTTCAATAGGATTTCCCGTTCAATCCAATGCTATGGAACAACAGAGTATGTGACCCATGCGACTACCGCAATGCAGGATGGTGCAAGCGAGGAGTGATAGCGTTTCTTTCGAACAGCGATTTTAGTTGAACGATTATTGTTTTTTTTTTCTCTTGATAGAAAACTAATGATCAATTGATTTTGTTTAGAAAAAAACTGAATTAGTTTATCAAAATCATATTACAGTAAAATATGATATTTACTATCCAATCCAGTGCCACAACGGACTTCCAAACAAAAAAAAAAAAACACAAAGTATAAAATAACTTTAATTTCGGAAGTCACTGTTAAAATACCAAGTAACAACCAAAATCACCGACTTTCGTAATTAAACTAATTCTATTATTTACATGTTTTTTTATTATTTTGAAGTTGGTTGTATTTTTTTGTAAAAAAGTTTTTATTTGATATAAATCAACAACACATTTAATTTTATACGAGATTTATATTTATACACTTGAATCCGTTAACTTCAACCGCTATCACCTATAACTTGTTCCCCAATAATTAGCATTGCTATAAACCGTCACCTCTGAGTTCTATCAATTGACGGCAACTGTGAATGCTCATAGCCGACACCATGATACAGTTCACTATGCTTATTGAGATCACAGACAATTGCAGTGAACGGTATCGCTGTGAATGAATGATGAGTCGAGAGATCACAGTGTTGTCTATTTCCATCCCTTTGAACTTGGTTTTATCTTTGTAATCATCCAATTAAATTGTGTTGTTAGACTGGTCAGGTTCAATATTACTGTTAGAAAATATTTTGTCCCAGTCCAGAGAATAGATTCCTAGTTATTTTCCAAAGGCTAGTCTTTTATAACATAGGGACTTGTAATACATCATTAAAAACATGTACATGGGTTGATGTTACATCTCTGTGATTTTTATTTTAGGGTTCCGTACGTCCCAATGAAAAACGGAATCTTTAAAAATCATTCGTGTGTCTGACTGTCTGTTTTAGGAAATAGTTTGTTAAATATTAATAAGTCTTAAGCATGAGTTTTGGAATCAACTCTTTCTTTTAGATTTGTTAATATGTAGTTATGAAGCTGAAGACAGACACACACACAACATTCATACATTTCGTAAGTAATTTACTTAGTTTGGCAGTCTATCGACCTACCCAAATGTCCTTACTTTGGTATTGTTACCATCCCTACCTTGTTGCTATTCCACCAATTCGCACTAAACGTTTCCAAACGTCTTTTATAATGCGCACAGCAAAGGAGTGGAACTCTCTGCCTGCGTCTGTGTTTCCGAACGCATACGACCCTAATCTCTTCAAAATTAGAGTGAACAGGCTTCTTCTGGGTAGGCTCGCTCCATCGTCGACTTTGTCTCTGTCATCTATGACCTAGACTAGAGTCAAGAGCAAACCCATATTAAATAAAAAAATAAAAAAAAATTGTTCGTCAAATCGTTGAGCTCCTAAGTTTGAGCTACACGATAACTGACAAATGCTTGCACTGTCTGGAGAGGTCCACTCAAATCTGTGTGTCGCTTTCCTCAAAAGGCCACCTTAGACATTAACTTACACGGTTCTTATATGATTAAAATTTGACCAGTACGGATTGTATTTTTTTTTTTTTTTATTTAATATGGGTTTGCTCTTGACTCTAGTCTAGGTCATAGATGACAGAGACAAAGTCGACGATGGAGCGAGCTTACCCAGAAGAAGCCTGTTTACTCTAATCTTGCTTAAAATGACCAAAAAAGATTGACGTGTAAAAGTGTAATGTTAAACCTACTTGCAAAATAAATATCATTTATTATTTACTGTTTTTCTTTGTGTTTTCCTTTTTTTCAGATTACGAGTAGGTACATTTGATTAGATTTAGAAATTTAATGTAACGGATTTATTATAAAATGTGTAACAATTAAAAATGTCAACAGAATGAAGGAGCTTGAAACTCACGACACTTAATCTTAGTGTGAGTTTCAGGAATCTATATGTCACCGGAAAATTGCAGACTCCGTTAGATTGTAATAAATCTTGATTAAATTATTATTCTCGATATATTATAAAAAATCGTTTTGTATACAATTAATCCCATCCAAATTCAATAGTTTCAAATATATGCGTGTCTTATTAAAAAAAAATGTGTACAATTTTACGCGATATTTTACAATCTTACGGCGTTTGCCATTTTCCGCTGAAATATACATTTGAATGTAATTTCTTAAAAAATAAATAATTGTTATTCTTATTCTTTTATTGCATCAATTAGCCCTTTTTTAAACACTTACCGAACTTTCTAAGGAAAAGGGCAATAATATTGTATTGGTCAATCTGTTGTATGAGAATAATTCTCCCGATACGTTAAAGATATCCTGATATAAAATACAAGTACTTCTGAACTATCCTCAAATCCGCTGCCTCTCATACCTTCAGCCACAGTAATTAGTCCACACTAGCCCCAAATCCTGTCACCTAGCAGTTCACATTCAATTGACGATGAATGTACATTCAGTTCCGATACAGTCACTCACTGCTTGTTGGGCGTAGGACCGAATGATTTGGAGTCACGGATTAGGAGTGAGCAAGATGTATGGATGCAGAAGTGCATTGAGACTGAATTGAGCTGACATGTCATTGGACGCCTGGGTTACCAAGAATAGTAATGGTTCAGGGAGGGTGCAGCGTTTAGTGCGCACAATCAGATAAAAAACATGTAACAGAATATTCGCAAGACCTGAAAAGGGGCAAGTTCAATCAAATGGTGAGGTACATGATAATTCGTTTGGTTTGGTTAACGCGATTGGACACCAAGCAAGAACTAATATTGGTAATAATTTAGGTTCGGTTGCAAATACTGAATTGGGCAGTGGGCACCTATCCACACACGTGTATACGTGTAGCAGAATAAAAGTCATTGTATGTAATGACTATGAGCCACTTTTATTAAGGAACGACCTCAAAAATAGCGAAAAAGAAAATCGACTGCCTCATAAATAATTTTCGTTTATTCTTTTACAAATTGTATTTCAATATAGTCACTAAAAGTGAACAAAGAATGTGAAACGTCAAACATAATAATAATAATACAGGATATCTGATAGATATAGCTGTACCAAATACGCATAACTTACAGACAACAATCGCAGAAAAACTATCCAAATATATCGAACTAAAAGATGAAATAACCCGACTTTGGCATCTCCAAAAAGTGACAATAGTCCCTATAGTGTTATCTACAACTGGAGTCATACCCAAACAACTTCAACAATCCCTTAATTCTTTAAACCTACCTTCAAGCACTTACCAACTTCTGCAAAAAGCAGTGATATTAAATACGTGCAGACTAGTAAGAAAGTTCCTGTAATGTGAACCCGATAGCCCTCACCAAAACATCTACACCAATACACCCTCATCTATCATATAGTCTACAGCACCGACTCTTATCCCAATTGATGAACACTTGGCTTAGGCCCGTGCCATCAATACTTCCCGGCTCGCCGAGGAAAANTACGTTCCCACGATCCCCGGCGTAGGTGGGAGATGGAACACCGGGGTGGTTTTAGTCAGTAAGAGTCTGACAGACCCCTCCACCCGCCCCAGGGTTGAGGATTTCCATGAGGATTTCCCCCGACATAAAAAAAAAGGCCCGTGCCATCAATACTTCCCGGCTCGCCGAGGAAAAAAAAATGTAAAATAATAATAATAATAGTTTATTGGGTCATAAAAAGTGTAACAATATTAAGGTGAGACACTGGATCCCGCACTAGGATACCCTGTGTCGCAGGATCCAGCCTCTTTCGACAGATAATGTGAATCATAGAATTTAAGTTAACAAATGCGACGGATTAATATAATTCACTAAAATTAAGACTAAAAGGTAACCATAAGTATGCGTCTATACGATGAGTTTATGTACGACTACATACAGTAGCTGAAACTTTGCCTTTCAAACATGACGTTTCAGCTACTGCCGGTCGATTCTGTAACGATGTCGAAGTGAAGGCTTGGGTGAAGTGATCACGAGGTGAGCTCTCTCACGTGCTCACTTCCTGATCACGTGACATCTTGATTATATGGATTGACAGCTCACCTCGTGATCACTTCACCCAAGCTTTTTTTTTTTTTTTTTTTTTTTTTTTTTTTTTTTTTTTTTTTTTTTTTTTTTTTTTTTTTTTTTTTTTTTTTTTTTTTTTTTTTTTTTTTTTNCCGGCTGTTGGTTGCTAATTCGATGGTTGGTCAAAGGATACGTTATTGCAACCGGCCGTAAAACCACACGGTAAGCAAGCGCGGTGGTCTATAATCATTTCTTCTCTCAGCCTTCGTACCGCAGACGACATAATGACTGGCCGATACATGTACCCTCATATCAGCATAAAATAGAAAAAGCCGATCTAATTAAGGCCCGTACCTAAATTCTCTGTAATCTGGGCTTATTCTAGAACCAAAACATAATGAAGCCAATAAACCTTTGCTGGAACAGTTAAGCCAGAACAATGGACTAAGTTGGGTTTATAACAAATATCATTAAATTGCCTTAATGTTGATTATAATACGAAGTTTATAACATGGCTTGAAGGATTTATAGACTAATACTACATATTTTGTTAATGGGTAATTTCACATGTGTGTGTTAAGAGCTTGGAACATTCTGAAATAAGTCGTTTAAACTCGACATTGATATTGCAGAGCGATTTTTTAGGTTCGGAAAAGTTTCCATATACTGAAGATAATCCTTTCAGGATTTTCGTTGAAAATCGCTTACATCCGGGCCGGGATCAGATTTTTTCAGTAGTCGCCTGGCTTTTGGGTTTTAAATATTAGGCAAGTAACTACGAATACTGACGGTACTCTCTAAGCCCGAAGCCCGTAGTTTCGGATTAGTTGCGGGCGTATTCTAGTCCGTATCACCTAACCACTAAGAATGGATGACAACACGATTTGACAGTTTCTGTCAAATCGTGTTGTCATTCATTCTTTTTGGAACTAATCGTAAGTCCGTAGGTGATACGGAGTAGAATACGCCCGCAACTAAGCCCGAAATTACGAACTTCGGGTTTAGAGAGTAGCCCTCGTGCTTCCAAATAAATGTCATAGAAAAAAAGCTACGAAGTACGAGGAGTGACTGAACTAGTGTGTGAACTACGAGATATGGAAGGATGGACCTATCCAACCTCAGCAAGCATTGCTTAACCTGGAACATCGGCCCTGGGGCTCTTTACGTTCAGCACACAATCTCAGGTTGAGTTGAAAACCAGCATCAGGAACCAGTCGCCTGGCATGTATAATAAACTGGGTCTATTTGGCACAGCCGGGAGCCATACTCATTTGACGTTTTTAAAACAGAATAATTGTATTGTTTTACCAGTTTGTTTGTCTTACAAACTAAGTGAAAATTATATAAAAGTTGTTGAAGTTAACGTTACGTCATTTCAACGTTATTGCTTTTGAAAATAGAGCAAATATTCTTATTCTAAATGAGCGGCACCCGAATTAATAAAAATGTTTACTTACCAAGTGCAAATCCATCCTTCGCCCACTGCACCTGGCCTGCTAGGTTGGCAACGGCACATTCTAAGACTGCCTCAGCACCTTCTTGGACTCTTAGACTCCGAGGGACCACCCTGAAGTATTGCTGCTGGAAAGCTGTTGCGACCACCAGCACTGTAACAGAAGAAAAAATATGTTTATAAAATTGTTAGTACACATGTCGGAAATCAAAACTAGTCGCACGAAGAATTACTTTTTTAGTTTGTAAGTCTAACGTCCACCAGGGTTGAGGAATTTGTTCGAAAAAGTCACCGCGGCCCTGGAACGCAAAGAGCTTTAGAAGGAACATGGATGGGTTTTAGTCAGTAAGAGTCTGACACGCCCTTCCGCTACACCCAGAGCGGAAGAATCATTTGATGATTTCCCATCATTAAAAAAACAAAACAAAAAGTCTAACGTCCAGGTCGACAAAAAGACTGTGCTAAAGGTTTCGTACATCTGAATGAAAGAATAGAACCCTTATAGATTTCACTCGTGTGTCTGTCTGTTCGTCTGCCACAATGTGTGTCAATTTGCCAGTTAACTAATCCAATGAACCTTATTTCAGTTGGTACACTCATGTTCGTTTCTTTTTTTCTATCCAAAAGTTCATACTTTTGGATAGAAAAAAAGAAACGAATAAAACCGGCCAAGTGCGAGTCAGACTCGCGCACGAAGGGTTCCGTGCACCCTTAAATATTAATTTTATTCTGTTTTTTTTGTTCTGTGAAAATTTCAACTGTCTAACTATACTACGGACAGCGGAGTCTAAGTAATAGGGTCCCGTTTTACACTTTGGGTACGGAACCCAAAAAAAAACAATTTGTCAAATTTTTTTAATAGATTTTCCACTTTATCGCCAAAGCACTAAGTTTAAGGTTGATTGGTAAAATTTTACAGTTTCGGGTAATTCTATAACTTATTTTTTGTATTAGTTTTCAAATAATAGCGAGTAACTTGCAAGTAAGTAAACTGTACGTGACGCTTTGTAATGTGGCTCCTTTAACTAACATTAGGTACAAAAAAAAACATTTGGAAAAAAGGTTAGTAAAGACTTTTTCAGGTTCGGTCCTACAGATAGGCACCTGACATCGCCTTTTCTAGACCTTTTCAACATCATAAAAACGTGATGGCCATTTTCATAATACTTAATCTTCAGCGAAACGTGTACCGAAGCCAGAATTTCTTAGGGTTGCGAAATTGTTAGAAAGAGTTATCGTGGCCCTGGAACGCAAAGAACATTTGGAGGAAAACGGGTGGGTTTTAGTCAGTAAGAGTCTGACACTCCCTCCGGGGGGCTACCCTCTAAGCCCGAAGTCCGTAGTTTCAGGCTTAGTAGCGGGCGTATTCTAGTCCGTATCACCATCGGACTTACGATTAGTCAAATCGTGTTGTCATTAACTCTTAGTGGCTAGGTGATATGAACTAAAGCCCGAAACTACGGACTTTGGGTTTAGAGAGTAGCCTCCCTGCTCCGCCCAGAGCGGGAGGACTCATTTTGATGATTACCCATCCAAAACAAGAAGTCAAAATTTCTTAGAAGTAATATTTCCGCAGTCGGTATAGCTACATATCATTTGGCTATGAATTATGAGAATACGTAGGTTTTGCATTAATCAAGCGCCTTTAGTGTTCAGGGTCACAGATTTGAACTCACGCATAGAAACAAACGTTGAAATGGCTAACAGAATTATTTCATATCTCATTGTTTAATTACATGGTTTTTTGATAGCCATGTGCGAGTTCGAATGATTAAATGGCGCTTTTAACAACTGTCAACGTTGACACATGTCAGTTGTTTTTAAAACTTAATGACCACAGAAAAAAATGGCTCATATTGTACTGTTTTTAGGGTTCCGTACCCAAAGGGTAAAACGGGACCCTATAACTAAGACTCCGCTGTCCGTCTGTCGCCAGGCTGTACCTCATGAACCGTGATAGTTACACAGTTGAAATTTTCACAGATAACGGCAACAGGTACACGCTTGAAATATTCACAGAATATTCAGTTATATATTCACTTTAAAATTAATAATTAAATTAAAATAAAACAAATATTTAAGGGCGGCTCCCACACAACAAACGTGTTTTTTTTGCCGTTTTTATAGATAATGGTACGAAACCCTTCGTGCGCGAGTCCGATACGCACTTGGCCGATTTTTTTAGGGTTCCGAACATCCGATATGTCCGCAATCCGTATGAACTTTTGTGATCCAAACACGGATGTGTTACGTCGATAAATAAATTTTGAGTACATGGGTCACTTTGGGGACAAACTAGAAAAATAATATTTTTTTTTCAAAATCTACCGTCTATCAAACCAAATCAAAAAAAATATTGTGAACATTGTAATTATATTTGTTTTTCATAATTTGAAAATAAATATTTTTGAAGTTATTCAAGAAATTAGACGGAAAAAGACCATCGTCGACAACGGGGCATACAATTTTGATAAAAATGCATGAAGTCCATAGTGTTAAAATTAAATTCGTTCGGAACACTTTGCACGCGAGCCCGACTCGCACTTGGCAAGTTTTTTTTTTTGTAGATAGAACTGAAATTCTTGAATCTTTCAGGGATTAAAAGTACACTTTGTGAACAAGCATATTACAAATTAGAAGATTACATTCAGGATAAGAATGCTTGGAAACATGCTGGTCCTGCTCCATAGGACAATCAAGGGTGAAGGTCAAACTGGTTGATTAATGTATTAACTTTATAGATATACTGTTTCTTTTTTTGTGTTTTTATTTTTCTGTTGACTCACACACTGTTGTTTAATTAATGGTTCCAATGTTTGTAAATATGTGAGTACAATTTACCTAAATTTCTTTAGGAAATTAATAAGTTTACCTCTGCTGGTGATACTTTGTTCTTATAAGTAGCATACTCTGGGTGCATCGTCCTCACATAATATTAAATTAATTTTTGTATACCAAATTTTGTAAAATCATTATTTGAAAAGAGTAACTATGGAGTTTCTTGTCCGTTCTTCTCCATAAGAATCTACCTTTCCGAATGGACAGTAGAATCACTTTATTAATGTTACATTATTATTTTACTGAACTGTAAACGATGACGTTCAAAAGTACTGTTTAATGGCCTAATTGAAATAATCGTTTTGACTTTGACTTTGACTTTGATTATGTATGTACAGGAAGCGTTTCATGATAATTTTTCTGAAGCGACAAAAAACACGAAATCTATAAAGAAACTGGATTAAAAGAAGACACGATGGATGGACTATGAATGAGGTCTAGAAAGGGCTGGTGACAACTGAGGTGTTGACTAATAGAGGAGTCTGAAATATAAAGACGTTACGGGGATAAAAAATTAATAATAATATATCCTGGGACAACTCACACACGGTCATCCGATCCCAAACTAGGCAAAGCCTGTACTATGGCAACCAGACAACTGATAAACATACTTATATATTTCTAAATACATACATATTATACACAAATTACACCCAGACACAGAACAAATGATCATGCTCATCACACAAAGATTTGTCCTGGGTGGGAATCGAACCCACGACCTCCGGTTAAGCAGTCAGGGTCACTAACCACTCGACCAACAGGCCAGTCAATAACAATAATAATTTTATTTGTTCTAAAAAATAGAGACATTTCATCAAATCAAATCAAATGGCATGGTCATATACTACAATACACTTAATTCTAAGTTCAAATATTGGACATCTGCGCTCAATCCCCCGTCGCAGGCGACACTTGGGATAAACTAAGCTAGACCTTATACATATATTTCTATAATATTATTTAAGGAAGTGACAGATGTAGAAGAACAATCTTAATTAGTTGTATAGTGATGGCCTCCGGTGAGTTGAGTGTAAATGAGTGAGTGTGTGTGGGAGGGTGAGTAATATTATAAGCTACATAACTACAGCCAGCAGGTAAATTATTATTAGAAAAGTAGGACATTTCCCAATACTGCCTACTGACACCGTTGATATGCCAAATTTTGTCAATAACCTTCAACCTACGCCTTACAAAGAAGTAACCTTAAATATTGTTATTATGAATATATATTGTTATGATATTTGGCATAAACAAAAGAAACAATGGCAGTATATTGGTTGCTAATACGACACTGTCTGAAGTGGGTGTTGAGTTTGCGGCGAGACTAACTAAGGTTAGTGAACTTTGTAGGTGGCATTGTTGGCGTGTAGCGGGAAGCGGAGAGGTAGCGGTTTGGAGTGTGGTACAAATGAAAGTATAGTATTTTAGACTTTGTTTTTGGGACAAAACTCGACCAATCTGCTTGCAACCTTTTATTAACTTTGTTGGGGTCGGCTTTCAATCTAACCAGATAAAGTTGATTACCAGTATTTCACTTCGAGTGAATGCCTTTCGCACCTATTCTCAACAAATACATGTTTTCGGTTGACCAAAATCTGAAGTAAACCAACCAAATAAGTGTTTAGACAATGAAGAATTGATGATTTCTGGATTCATTTTTCAACTGTCTTGGAAGCAATAATGAAATGAATTAAATATTTTTGTTCGAATTGATAAAATATTAGTATTTATTTTTTGTGGCATGTCGCCTTGATGTTTCAAAATATTTTTGGCATCGAAAGCTTTATAAAAAATTAGCTACCATTCTTCATCTACAAGACAGAATTCTGGATTAAAAAGCCTAAAGGTAAACGTAAAACTTTCACCTATCTCTAACCTTCCCTTGATTAACCATCACAAATCGATCAATTTATGCAAAGCCCCTTACCCTTGAATCCTTCAGTGTTCAATAACATAGTAGATGTAAATCAGTTGTTAATTCGACACTGTTTGTCTCAAGTGGGCATTGAGTTGTTAGCGAGACAAGTGAGGTTAATGAACTCAGTAAGTAATAGTGCGAGCGGGTAGCGGAAGCGGAGAGGAAGCGATTTCGTGAAGTGACCGTAGTTGATTTTCATCTTCTTGCTCGTGTTCAATCTTCCTTATTTATGTTTCATTGAAGAAATTTTAATTATCGATATGATTTATTCAATTGTTAGTACCGTTCTAATGATTTTTTCTGTTGTTTGTGCTTTCGGTGTTAAGTAGACTAAAACTACCTAGTTTATACTTTTGAAGTTTTAAGATACTTTGGATACTATTTAAGATCACTTCTATTTGTTAAATTTTCAAAAGATATTTCAGAAATATAAGCCAGCAAGTATAGTATAGTATTCACACCACTTTTCTATATTTACTAAAAACTCAAAATAAAACAAACAACTTATTATAATCGTGTTTACTGAAACTGAAAGCGCTTTATAATTATTGTTTACACGAAACATTTCATGCTTAACATGACTGTACTTGCATATTAAATTACGGATTAAAACAAACATTTTCGCAGCTTTGTAAACAATTAAAGTTCAATTTGCATTCGTTATTTTAATTGTATTGATACAAGTTGGAATTATTTGAAGTGTAAATTTTACTGCAAGACAAAGTATAAACGGAAATTAAAAATTAAAAAGTATCAAAGAATGTGAAATGCATATAAAAACTTTATGTAATACAAGTATCATTTTCGTGTGTACTAATATTATATGATACTAGCCGACGTCACGCGGTTTCACCCGCGTAGTTTCCGTTCCCGTTGGAGTACGGGGATAAAATATAGCCTATGTTACTTGCTGAAAATATAGCTAGCCATTGCTGAAAGAATTATTCAAATCGGTCAAGTAGTTTTTGAGTTTATTCATTACAAACACACACACGCACAAAAATATAAATTTTAAATAATATTAGTGTAGACTAATGCAAAAACTTATATTACTTGAAAACCAATGATTACAGTAGAAAAGAAAGCAGATACATCGTCAATTATATCAGGTAGAACACAAGTTTGTTTTCTTCTAAATCGCTACCGCTCGTTACTTACACCACCAAGTGGCCCTACGTCACCAGCTAAGAGCCTCTCCACACTTGCGACTGCGACAAGTGCGTGAATTAACACGACAAGTCTGACATCTGTGTCTACCATGTTTGGTGGGCGCTAATTCAAAACAATTGTCTTAAAAATATACATTTCCTTAGTTTTGTATGGTCCTTAAGTACATTGACTTTTGGTCTTTTAGGATTTGTAAAATGAAAACGGTTTGACAAGTCCCTTAAATGGTAGTGTAATTGAGAAAACGTTGATAGTGTTGAAACAATTGGAAAGTCGAGGATGTTTGTTGTTGCCTTTTTCGGAGCGTCAAGTGTACAATCTCTAAAATACTTTGGTGTGTTAATTTTATTGTCTACACTTCGGTGATTGACTGTGTCATGTTTTTTTAATATTTTTTTTATTATTGATAGGCAAGCGTTTGACGACTAGCACTATCTCACTTGATGCTAAGCGATGATATGGTCGAAGATGGAGCATGCTCAATCAAAAATCAAAAGTCAAATTAGGCTGAGTGCCAGCACTTTTTGAACGTCAAAGTTCTACATAAAGACAGTTCCCCAAATCGCCCGCCCGTCACCACTTCCTAGTGTTTTGCTTGCCTAGCAGTAACCTATTCACTCATTATTACTATGTTGGCTCTAGCTCATCACTTGTGGTTCCAGTCACAATCCTATTGTTAGATTATACTATTGCACGTGTAAGCGGCCACACCGTGTATGCCTGTAGGCTTAATTAAGTTGGTTTACTTGTTAATGCTTGAGTTATTTTTGATGGCTCAATGAATTTTGTGCTAGCTAACAAGTGTCAATTAATTTGGTTTACATATTGGATATATTATTTTTCTGTGTCTTGTATTGTAAACTACTTTGCATACTTAACAGACAGATGTGTTGCTGGGGAGTGTGATGCGCCACTTCTTCTTCCCAGCTAAAACACTAGGAAGTGGTGACGGGTGCGTTTTGCGGGAATGTCTTTATGTAGATCTTTGACGTTCAAAAAGTGCTGGCACTCAGCCTGACCTTTCCATTTCATATAACAATTACAAGCATTTATCTCCACTATACGACTTCCAATCTACAATTCAAACACTATTTTTGTGTAATTTACCTATATTCTCATACATATTAATGAATTGACAAAACGTTTGCTTTGGCTCAAGATCGTGCGTGATACAACACCCACCCTTTTAGATACAATCTAGTCGTTGTCACGGAATCGTGACGATTAACGATTGATCTGATACGTGTCTAATAGTTTTATAGTAGGTACTTATTTTCTAGCTCATCGACTAGGGACACAAAACACAGAAGAAGGACTTTTACTCAGCTGTAATGCTAGCTAGCAATGAGGACCACAATAATAAAGCTCGAAGACAGCAAGAATTTATCGCGTTTTTTTTTTCTTTTTATTTGTGTTGAGTTTGCTCTTGACTCTAGTCTAGGTCATAGATGACAGAGTCAAAGTCGACGATGGAGCGAGCTTACCCAGAAGAAGCCTGTTCACTCTAATTTTGTAGAGATTAGTAATCTTCTCTTATTCCAAACTTCTCAAAAAACAAGTCATTTCGAACCAGACTCCTTGTAGATTTTGCTTTAACATAATCTAACAGTAAAGAACTTTAGTGTTGGTTTACAATTTAACGACATTTTCGAAGAAAAGAAAATTAAATACTCAATTTTCAACTATATCATGACGAGGACAAAATTGGCTGTGACAGATGGACTCAGGACTTTGATCCCAAACGGGTACTATTTTTTCATCCGTATGTTTGGAACCCTAAAAACCAGCCTGACCTAGGAATCAAACCAATCTCTCGGCGGCTGCGGTCGCGCTTGGACTACAATCAACGAAGCAGCCATATTATAATGACAAATGTATTCAATATACGTATTAAATTTAGAGCGTCGTCGCTTGCGGCGAGGCGTCTCCTGGCGCGACGGACTTTTTTTTTATTTATTTAATATTGGTTTGCTCTTGACTCTAGTTTAGGTCATAGATGACAGAGACAAAGTCGACGATGGAGCGAGCTTACCCAGAAGAAGCCTGTTCACTCTAATTTTGAAGAGATTAGGGTTGTATGCGTTCGGAAACACAGACGCAGGCAGAGAGTTCCACTCCTTTGCTGTGCGCATTATAAAAGACGTTTGGAAACGTTTAGTGCGAATTGGTGGAATAGCAACAAGGTAGGGATGGTAACTTGCAGTGCGTCTAGATGTCCGATGGTNTAGGTCATAGATGACAGAGACAAAGTCGACGATGGAGCGAGCTTACCCAGAAGAAGCCTGTTCACTCTAATTTTGAAGAGATTAGGGTTGTATGCGTTCGGAAACACAGCCGCAGGCAGAGAGTTCCACTCCTTTGCTGTGCGCATTATAAAAGACGTTTTTCCGTTTACAGATGGTGACGCGTGCAGCAGCCAGCATCATCACACGCGCAAACACAAACAATGGCAATGCACGCCGCGGGTGTCGCTGCGGTTTAACGTGAACGGAGAATTGCAGGAATAGCTGATCGCAACGGTGCATGCGCCGTAGCAATAGACGTCGCGTGCGACGCGGCGATGCCATCCGCGGGCTTCGCCTGCATTTCAAGCAAACGCGTGTAAAATCGCTGCTCTGTAAACGCTCTCATACAACGCCATTATGTTTGAATTGAGTGCTGGTTGCGTCGCTGCATGCGATTCGTGACGCCACGCGTCTCCGTAAATGAAGCTTAAGACCTCGTCCAGTAAGGGCGAATTCATCGTGAATTGTTACGCGCGTGTTTCTACGCGCATTGGCGAGGTACTGGGCGTCAATACATTGAGTCCACAAGCATCGCGCGTATTCAAATTGCGCGTAAATCGCGTGCACTACGCCAGACTCTCGACTCGCGCGTATTACGCGCGTATTGCGCGCGAGTCAAGATACTAGGGACGCCTTGATTGCGTCCAGTTTAGGCGCGAAATTCAGAACGAGTGCACATCTACTCACTGACTGCTCACTGAATTCGTCCTCAAATGCTTGCGCGTTGGTAGGCTCCTTCTGGACGCAATGTACGCGAGTAATACGCGCGAGTCGATAGTCTTAATCGTGAAAGGAGAAAAGATGGTATGATTCTTCACCGGGAACGAAGTACCTATTAACAACAGTTTTTTAAGGAATTCCTAACCACATGAAGGAAAATTAATCTTACTGTACGAACTAACCGACAACCACTATCATTAAAGTACGGGAACCGAAATAATTATAGCAAGAACTTCTATAGAAAACCGATAAACAAACGAATTTAAACTTTATTACGACCAACTAAAACATGTTATCGTAAGAAATATTTTGATTGGTAATCGTCAGGAGAGTTATTATGAAAGCATTTTAAACCTTAATATGGGGCATTAAAGTGTTTTATTGAAGTTTTATATTATGTGCAACTACAGTAAAAAGTATAGGCCAACTAATTTGAACTCTTAAAGTTGATCATAAAGTAGATTTTTTAAAACAATTTAAATCGGTAATCGTGAATATGATGCAGTACAAAAATGCATTCTGTAGGGTTGCCAAACATTCGTTACGAAATATACCTGGTATTTTATATCGATCACCGATATTTTTAATGCGCTAATTGCTCAAAACGTAGGTATTTCGTATCAAAAAGAACAGTGTAATTCCCCCAGGTTCCCCCAGGTGGCTATTAGCCAGTCTATTCCGTTAACATCTCACCACGTAAACTAAGGTTAAGTGAGCATGAAGTGAACTGTCATACCCTTTTGTTTGTATGGATTGACAGCTCACCAAGCTCACTTCATGTTCACTTCACCTAAAGCTTACACGATAACTGGTTTACAGAATCGCACTACAGGCTATCAGCTATTTTCTGAGAGTCACAGCCTGGGGTTCTTTAACCTTTTGAACCATCGTGCACAAAGCCACAAATTCGCCGTACTTTTTGTCACATATTTGTGACATTTGGTGTACAGGGCACGCGCTTTTTTGTCATGTATATCCATCTTCGACCACGTCATCGCTTTCCATCAGGTGAGATTGGGGTCAATTGCGAGCCAACTAATAATAAGAATAAAAAAAAAAACAAAAAAAATGTTTTTTTTTTGTATCAAGACGGATTACTTTACATATATTTTTTGCGCATGAAATTTATTATCTCCTTAGATAAAATCATGATTCAGTGAACAAACCCACATGCTCATATTATACTGTCTAATTTCCATGTTACATTGACGTCGAGGTACAAGATTAGCATATTGCAATATTGTATTTAAATACAATAATATGTTTGGTAAAATCGATATTAAACTTTGGTGGGGTTTATGGGTACCTACTGGTTTGTATTGGTACAGCTTTCGATTGGGTTAAGCATTGCTAAGCATGGGGTCTGTTATTCTTGGGTGTAATATGGAGCTTTTCTGTAGATTTTTTTAATTTTCTGCTAAATAAAAACTAGAGTATTTCCTTGTAAAACTTAAATGACTAGCTGAATGGTAAAAATACTAGGTAAAATTATTCAATGTTAACTTATTTTGCAAAGAAAATATAACATTATACTCATTTTGGTTTTAAAATACTCTCTTACCCTTTTCCAAAATAACTACCTTAACCGTAAGCCATACTTATGAAAATCACTAGAAATAATAAAGGAACACATAAAACGTTTACATACTTCCATGCATAATAGTTACAACTTACGAGCTCAAAAGACATTATTAAAACCAGTTCCGATCCAATCTACCTTACTAATAAACTACATAATCCTAGGTTCTAGGTATTTCCTGGAGCGGAGATTAGCATAGACAATCTAATTCCTAGCACACACGCATAAATTATACTGGTACTTGGTTGATATTCCGACGTATCGGGGAGTATTCTTGGAAAAATACTAGGATTAAAGATTATTAGTGCATTCCTGGTTTCATTGAACTGGTATGGAACTGGTATTTAGTAACAGTGATTGTAATATTCTCGATATTAGACGAATTGACACTGAGTATGAGGTTAGTAACACATTTGTAACTCAAAAACCAAAACGGCTGAACCGATTATGAAGACCTTTGGTTTGTTGGATTTGTCTTTGTCTCGCATAGCAGAATAACTATTAAAACATTGGAAAAAAAAATGTACAAAAATCATTTTCGAATATAATGGTATTTTTGTTAAAAAAAAATATTCTGAGGCGGTACGAAGTTCAAAATCAAAACCAAAGTCATTTATTCAAATTAGGCTGAGTGCCAGCACTTTTGGACGTCAAAGTTCTACATAAAGACAGTCCCCCAAAACGCCCGCCCGTCACCACTTCCTAGTGTTTTAGCTGGGAAGAAGAAGTGGCGCAACAAACTCCCCAGCAAAAAAGCAGTTCGCCGGGATCACTTATATAAATCTGGGATACAGGAACAGCCCTAGCCTTAAAATGGCTACTTATTTTAAACCGTTTACGATGCAATTTTCAAGCAAGGATGTCATGTAAACACAGTAGTGTTTATATTTTTATGGATTAAAGAGAATTATGGTTAAAATTAAGCTTTTTAGTGCTGTAATTGAAGATTAATTGTGTTTTGATTACTTTGTTAGAATAAGATTATTTATAGTGGAGATTTGTAAACATTGTATTTCTTAATTAGTACTATTGAAACATGGGTTACAACAAAACGTGGCTTAAACAAATTTCATCATTTAAGCCTGCATAAAATACTCGTGGTAACGATGCAATTTTCTTCTCTTGTACGTAATAAATGTTTTATCTATTTGTTTATGGGAAAAAAATAATTTTGAATTTTAATGAAACAATAAAAGTTATAATTAGCAAATATTAGCCATACAAGTTGTTTTACAAGGTGTCCTGATTCCAACTCCCAAATATAGGCCTCCCGCAAAGACCAATTCGGCTTTCGCTCCTGGGGGGGATGTTATTGTGAAGATACCCACACTTGGGACTAAAATAAACATTTCTTTGGATGCCTACTGTATCTTAGATTCGGGAAGATACGGTGACCTATTTGGAGACATGTGTCTTTTAAGAAGCACGGCCCAGCACGTGCTTGTTTTAATTTGCGGCAACATGAGCTACATTTTTTTTTTTTTTTTTTTAAGTTTGGAAAATTATCAAACGACTTCTTCCGCTCTGGGTGGAGCGGAAGGGCGTGTCAGACTCTTACTGACTAAAACCCATCCGTGTTCCTTCTAAAGCCCTTTGCGTTCCAGGGCCGCGGTGACTCTTTCGAAGATTCCGCAACCCATGAGCTACAATACAATCCTTGCTTTGAAGCCTCCTTTTAAACTAACTTCCTTTATTGATATGCTCGCTTATGAACACTATCTTACGTAATTGTAAGCAATGATGTGGAAGACAATGGAGCACGCTTCCCAAGAAGTAACATATTATAATAATATAATATATCCTGGGACAACTCACACACGGTCATCCGATCCCAAACCAGGCAGAGCCTGTGCTATGGCAACCAGACAACTGATAAACATAATTAATATATTTCTAAATACATACATATTATAGACATACTACACCCAGACACAGAACAAATGATCATGCTCATCACACAAAGATTTGTCCTGGGTGGGAATCGAACCCACGACCTCCGGCTAAGCAGTCAGGGTCACTAGCCACTCGACCAACAGGCCAGTCAATAATATTCACTCTTAACTTAAAGATGCTCAAGTTGTAGCTGTCACCGGGAAATAGCAAACTCCGGAAGATTAGAAAATAACTTGAAAGATTGTAAATTCTCGATAAATTGTCAACTGAACATACTTTTCACGCATCTAAATTTAATAGTTTATAATCTCTCGAAATCATTCCGAGAAATTGTGGACTGACATAAATTGGCGACCAATCAGAGCACAAGTCAACAATTTATCCGATTTCGTGTGATGGTTAACCTGGAAACAAGACTTTCATTGGTCTATTCAGAGACAACAAAGACCAATGAAAGCATAGACCAGACAGCTGATTGGTTGCCAGTTTATGACAGTCCACAATTTCTCGGAACGAACGGAGATATTATAGAATAGAAGATTTTGATTCGTATAGTTGTAGAATAAATGTTTATTTGACAATTTATCGAGAGTTTAAAATCTCTCTAGATATTTTGTAATCTTACGTAGTTTGCAATTATCCGGTGGCATAGCTATCAGGCAACACAGACTCCGGCAGGGAATTCCTCTCCTATACGCAGTCAGCTGAAATTTTATAGACTGGAAGCCGACTTGAACTATTGTAGTAGATATATAAATGTTATTAGAAGGCTTAAAGTCACTCAAAGAGCAATGGAGAGGGCAATGCTCGGAGTTTCCTTGCGTGATCGAATCAGGAATGACAATATCCGCAAGAGAACCAAGGTTACCGACATAGCCCGAAAGATTGCCAAACTGAAGCGGCAGTGGGCAGGGCACATTGCTCGCAGAACAGATGGTCGATGAGGCCGAAAAGGTCTGGAGTGGCGACCGCGCACCGGAAAACGCAGCGGTGGAAGGCCTCCCACAAGTTGGACCGATGACCTGGTGAGGGTCAAGGGTAGCCGATGGATGGGAGACGCACAGGACTGGTTGCGATGCGTTTCCAATATTTCAACAAGCCATATGTATGTTGCAGCCAACTAGCTAAATCGACTTAAGTGACATGGGTAAGTCATTAAACGATATTGAACCAAAGATGTCAATGGTCGCTGAAAAATCGGCGCAGTTAAATGAAAAGGCTAGGCAAGACATATACAAAGGCTGCAAAATATCAATTTTAAACCGTTAAACCGCAGTTTACCGCAAAACGAGTCCAATTAATAGAAAATTATTTCTACAAACGAGCGAGACCGATATTCAATTAAATAGTTTTCTTTTAATTGGTCTTTCGATTGCTCATAACTTTCATTATTGAGGCTTTATTAACTCATAGGTCAGTTTTCAAAGTTAAATATATGAGTTAGTTTGAAACCGTTTTCTCGTTATAAGCTTGTTATTAGTCTTTTAGTCTTTCGTATAAATGAATGACTTTCTGAGAGTCAATTTACAGATGAAATTTCATTTCATTTTTTTTTTTCATTTTTTCATTAGAAAACGTTGCCCCACTCTAGGAATTTCTCCTGTATCGTGGGTGCGTTTACAAACATACAAATTCACATACACAAACAGCCAGACCCGGAACAACTATCTGTAGGCCATACAAATATTTGTTCCGTGCGGGAATCGAACCCGCGACACGCGCCGCAGCAGTCAGTCGCTCAACCACTGCGCCAATCGTGTCGTGTGTGTTGTGAGATCTTGTAATTTATGTCCGGTTAGATACTACATACCAATACATATTTGACGGTTACCTATCATAAGTTCGAAAATATTTGGTGAGTGCCTGTTGCCCTAATCTTTATAGATTAGGGCAACAGGCACTCACCAAATATTTTACAACGGGACAATGAAACTAAATAAAGCCAGAGTACATAATAATAAAATTAGTTTTGAAAGCTCTTTTAAATATTTAATTTCACACTGTAATGAAAACAGTGGTATAATGAATGTTCGGAAACATAATACTACTAACAAATGTTATTTCGGCTTAGTATAAATTCGGTAAAATGTTTTTCAACCAAATAAACGTCGAAGTAAAGAAAAAAAAACTAATTGATATAGGTCAACTGATACTGTGACAGACGTGACTTCGATGAACTAAAGAAAACGATAATAGTTGAAAAGATTCAGGTAAGTAAAATGAAATTCGAATGAAACAAATCAGAAAAGTGATCGGTACCCATATTTGCCACTTTAAATTGTATTAAATTAAATGCAACTTAACTGAACAAAAATACCCAGTTTTTACGAATCCTGTAAAGTGAGAAAAATGTTACAGTCAAAAAGTACCTAATCAATTGTCCTAAAAATCCATCGTACACAACTAAATACACTCCTGGTGAATACAAAAATATAGGAACCTATCTATCTAGGGGCAGGAAGCAATGTGATATGTTATTAATGAGTGTTAACAAAAAAAAAACATTAAAAAAATATGTGGACATATTCTACCGAAATGTCACGTGATCAATCTCATGTGATAAGCCTGTATTTTGGACTGTTAACATTCGTTATCGATGATTAATGTCACTTCCGCCAGGGTTACGGAATTGTTCAAATGAAGTTCCGCGGCCCTGGGAGGCTACTCTCTAAACCCGAAGTCTGTAGTTTCAGGCTTAGTTGCGGGCGTATTCTAGTCCTTATCACCTACGGACTTGCGATTAGTTCCGAACACGAACTAAGAATGAATGACAACACGATTTGACAGTAACTGTCAAATCGTGACAGTAACAGTGACAACACGATTTAACAGTAACTGTCAAATCGTGTTGCCATTCAATCTTAACTCTCTCCCCTGGAACGCAGAGGGCATATCAAGGATCACGGATGGATTATAGTCAGTAAAAGTCTGACTCTTTCCCCCTCCGCCCAGAGCGGAAGAAGTAGTTTGATGATTTATCATCCAAAAAATACAATACCTGGCAACACCACGTCGATACTATTTTTAAAGTGAAAACTTTTTTAGGCGCGTTGAGCACTTTTTGGGTGAACAAAGAACATGGAACTCGCGTCATCATCACCGAACGCTTTCCATGAGCTATTTGTATACTGTGTATATTATTATATGTGTACTTTTTGGGTGAACAAACATCATGGAACTCGCGTCATCGTCACCGAACGCTTCAGCTTTCGCTTATCTATCGGCAGTCCCCAAAGACTGCCCCGCATGTTTTTTTTTGCTTATATGGGAACCTGTTCCGTCTATATTCATTTAAAGTTCAGCGACTCCCATCCAATCACCAAACTAAACCCAAACTAGGTACATCGAAGGTGTTAAATAAAAAACTTTCCGAATAGCATTCAGAAGCAAAAACCTCGAAGAATTCCTCTCAAGAAAACTTGGTAATATCTGAAGAAACTCAAGTATTTAGCTTCGAAGTTCGCAACTCAATTATGGTGACATTCTGGGGATATTGATTTTTCTTAAATATGTGGCAAGCGCGAGCTGGGATTAGTGATTGGAGGAATATTAGTTGCATTTTATTCTTTTGTTTTGACGTGACAACGTCTAATAAATCGATGAACGCCGGCTGCACGCACGAAAAAGGATAACTCATTGTAACGTTCCGTTCATTGTAACGTTACGATCATTTCATCAATGTTTTGTTATCACGTTGTCGCGTTAAACTATCGTCCGTAAACCGACTTTACAGACAACCAATTTTTTTTCTTTATTTAGGGTTATAATGTAGATTGACACGAGTGTTGGGGTTAATCATTAGAATATTGAAGTGTAGATTCGTAACACTTATAAGGTCTACACAACGTAGGATTGAACCATTAAGAGGGTTTGTTATTGTTATAATTAGCCGTATGGCTTATTTTGGTTCCAAGTATTTGTTCCTCTAAGTATTCATTAACACATTACACGTACACAAACACATTCATACACTACAACTATATCTGTTTATTTACTTTATTTAGATGATATGTACAGTATATAAATGTATAAATATGATTATATTAGATTGATTCAAATGAACCGCCACTCGTCAATTGAAAGGCTCATTAGAAAACCAGCGTCAGACAGCATCAGTCTGTCTGACATATCGCTGAAATGGACCTTTTTAGTGCAGCCGTGAGACACACTTAGTTCTTAGCATACCAACATTTATTTTTATTTTTGTTCTTTCTATGTACCGTGCGTGTTTCATGTAAGTGCAAAATAAATATTATTCTTTCTTTTATTTAAAAAAAGAAAAAAATTGGGTGTAAAGTACAGTCGAGCACATCAAGTTTCACCAATACGTCAAATTTATTTAATAGATTTTCAACTTTATCGCTAAATCATTAGGTTCAAGGTTGATTGGGAACATTTGACAGTTTCGGGTAATTTGATGTGCTGGCGTTTGTACATTTTTTTACAAACTGGTCTTAAATAAAAATTTCCGAGTGCTCATTACTTGTTCAAAGATCTTTGAAGCCGCTTAGTTGACAATTCGAGTAACCCAAGGGCTGGCTTTTACCTTGGACAAAGGATAAGCATTGCCATACAACGTGGCAATGCTGCCAGTCTTTTGGGTACTTTACCAGTGGCCAGCGATGCGGACGAATTTTTCGACGCCATATTTTAGACTTTTTTTAGTTAGTATTTTTTATTTAAGTGTATTTATAGTAAATAGTTTTACAGGTAAATTTAAACTAGAAAGACTTTGGTTACCACTGACACACCGGCCGTGTTTCAGTGGCAATCAAAGTGTTTTGTAAAGTCCATACAATTGTAAACATGTATTGGTCAAATCATATGAAAATCATTAAGGTTAATTTTTAAAGTTATACAACTACATATGTACCATAGTCGACACATTCAGAATTCGAGTTCAGTGACTGTGTTATTTGAATTAAAATCAAAGCACCGTTCTCGGCTTAATCTATCGTCCACAAAAAAAAAACCACTCCAACGCTTCCTCGCTTCAAAATTCCCCATTACGGACCCCTAAAAGAAACTTCGAAAGTATACTCAAACTTAATGAGCATTTTTATCGAAAAGTATCGAGCCTGACAACGACAATATATTTGAAGAGCCTGGAGGTAAGGAACCCAGCGTCACGGACGGGGTCACTTTCTAAACTATACTGTTTGGAGATTACTTAATGTTCAAGGGTAGGAATGCCTTTTAGTCAAGAATTTTTGGTGATTAGTGAAGAATTTTTTGAGTTAAGAATTTTTGAGTTGGTTATGTGCTTTTAGGAAATAAATCACGCGATAGTATTGTTTTTGAGGTGAGTAGTGTCCTGTGAGAATCAAAAAGAACAATGGTCACTTTGGACTAGGAAAAAACAGAAAGAGGAATGCCGATTTTAGGCCTTGCGATGCCCAAGAAATTTAATTTCGTAAAAAAAAAAAATGAAAATTTTACGTAATTAACTCTTCTATTCACGACGCGATACAAGTCAGTAACATTTTTTAATAAATATTGAAACGATACAACGAAATAAACAGACATTTGCTAGGTTGCCAATTTAAAATCCGGGAAAAAATAAACATTTGTTGCAAAACATTGATTTGACATTTACACATATTGTACTTTATTTATTTGTCCTTTTGTTTATAGAAGTCCCAATGCATTCGATGTTACTTGTGGGCACTCAGGGCCTAAATCACTATGGCGGCTTGGCATTCCCCTTTGGTACCGAGATGAAACTGTCACCAATATGTAATACGTTGTTAATGTAATTAAAATATATCTTCGTTGATGCTGAGAAAATATAGTAAATCGTTTTGTTAGATTATACTAGTCCAGGCATGTTAGCCGAGTGGCCATTGTTCTTTTGAGTTTTGTCTGTAGTACGAGTACATTTCATTCTAACTAAAAACACCAACGAAATGGATGATTTCTCACAACTGAATTGTTTTTCAGATTTTTTTTAAACAAAATTTAATTTTGTTTCTTGACAGCAATAGGCCACCTGAGAGTCTTCAAATCACCAACAAAAAGTTACTTCTAGGCTCGCAAGGTCCAGAATACCTATCTGTGATACTCCAGAAAGACAAAATTGACAAACTGACAATATGCGCCGCGTCCATGACAAGTACCAACCGCTTTTAACCTTTGAACGCCAGACCATAAATGCATAGGCAAGCTCCCGATTCCAAGCCACAAATTCGCCGTACGTTTTGTAACATATTTGTGACGTTTGGCGTACAGGGCACGCGCTTGCTTGTCATGTATACGTGACAATGGCGTTCAAAAGGTTAAAATCAAGCCCTCTTCCCCAACTTCTTAAATAAACTCTATTGATTACTTCCTCAGATTTTATCAAAATCAACACAAAATCACTTTAGCAAACTAGAACTTTGTAAACAATAAATTATTTCTCAAACATTGTATCAATAACGGAAAACTTCATGAACATCCTAAACTTAATTAATTAATACATATTGGCACAACTAAGACAAGAGGATGGGGTGAATAATCTGCCGAGTAACTGTGTTATAATACAAGTTGGAGATAAGTTCAGTTTCAAGTTAGACAAGTGGCTCTCAACCTTTATTTGACCCGGGACCACTTTGTTTTATTTGTTGCGAACAGGGACCAGAAATCAAGAAGAAAATTAACCTATGTTAATCTAAACGTAATCAGATAGAAATTCAAAATTTGCAGCATAAAGAGGTGGATTTGCTTTAATTTTTTTAGCTGAATATTCTAGAATTTTATTTAGAAGTATATTACTTGTTTTAATTTTAGGTGGATTTAATTTAAGATTTACTTACATTTTATTTAAAATTTAGATTTATTTATTGATTATTTATTTTTTCATTGTAATCATGGTCATGGAAAACATACCATTTCTGATAGAAACTAAACATCAGTTTGCAAATGTCATTTTTGATGTGAAACGATTGAAATTTGAACCTTTCGCGGACATATTTCAACCCTTACGGACCACCAGTGGTCTGCGGACCAGTTTGGGAACCACTGAGTTAGATCGATGGCTGAAGATGATTTAAAGACTGTTTGATGGAGTCTTGTGAAAAATGGGTTGATGTTTGTGAAATAAGCGGTTTTGGGTTGCACTTTTGTGAGGTTTCTTACACAACTTTCCTTCATTACAGTTGTACGAAAACAAAGCCATTAAATACATCCACATTTCATCAATAACATTTAAGTCCCATCTAACCTAAGCGATAAGTGACATTGTTGCGTGGCGGAGGCAATTGTAGAAACGTCAAAAATGTATGGGATTGACAACCGCTGTTAAAATGTTACTTATTTATTTGGGCATTTCGACAAGCACATTTGCTAAAGGTTTGTTGGTACTTTTCTAGAACCTTGAGAGAGCAAAGGTAATATTTAATAAATGTCGTATTATATAATATCAAAAAACTTGGAGCTTCACAGAATACAGAATACCCTTAGGAGTTGTGGCTAGTGACCATGAGGTCAAATATGCAGTCAGTCTATGAAACATTAAATATAGCATTACAAAATTTTATGTCGGAAATCTAAGATCATTTTGCACCTGATTGAAAGTATTTTTACACGTAGTAAGAAATAAAATAAAACTTTTTATTCCGCCGGAAAAGACAAAACAAAACTTGGGAAAACGGCTAAACAATGACAGGAACGGACATTAGCTACTCCGTGGTCAAACCATAGACACGCTATCGTATTGTCTATGGCTTGACGTCCGACACTGACTGACAATCACGTGTTTATAACCACATCACCAAAGGGCACCCCGTACCCTTCAAACCGAAACAAAGCAACGCTCCTCGGCGACAAAAACCTACATATAGTGATATTACTTTTCTGAATATCTCGATAAGTCCTTTGATAACGTCCAATACTATCAAACAAAAGCCCAAATTCATATTCTCATTATCCCAGTTCGGTGTGAATGTCCCTTTTGTCGAAAACAAGATGGCGGCCATTCGATCACTGACGTCACTTGACGGCGATACAGGGTGTATTATTTATCATTCGTTCGTTCGTTCGCTCGGTCCTAATTCCTGTATTAATGTTACAGCCTGTAGCTATGGAGAGAGTTCGTATCGGGTCGTACGGTTTGTTCTCGATCGTTAAAATAATTGTGAATTGGTCGACTGGAAGTTTTTTTTTTTGCAAAAAAAATATTGGCTGCTGAAAGATTTTTATTGCAAATTAGAATGGTTCATAATTGTTACCTATTCTTGCTGTCCAGTCGGTTGGACTTTGTCTTTCTTTTTTTTATTTTTACTAAATAGCTGATATTTTTTCGAGTTTTACTGAAGCCATGCTCACTGCAGGACAGCAATTTACATGAAGATTTGTCTCATAGTTTTCCAACGTTCTTTGTATTTTAACTTCTCGGCCAATCCCTCAGGAACGAGTCTAAATCGTCACAGCGTTTCTTTGAGTTTTTTTCCACAAAGGCTTTCTATTTCTCCCTCTAATTGTGCGAACTCTGGTTGGCTTCTGGGATATCAGGTCGAAATTCGAGTTGCAAAGAAAAAAACAAAATATTTACAATTTCTTATATGAGACAAAGTCGACGATAGAGCGAGCTTACCCAGAAGAAGCCTTTTCACTCTAATTCTGAAGAGATTAGGGTTGTACGCGTTCAGAAACACAGACGCAGGCAGAGAGTTCCATTCCTTTGCTGTGCGCATTATAAAAGACGTTTGGAAACGTTTAGTGCGAATTGTTGGAATAGCAACAAGGTAGAGATGGTAACTTGCAGTGCGTCTAGATGTCCGATGGTAGAAGGGGGCCGGTGGGATGAGGTCGTGGAGTTCCTGGACACTCCCCAAAGTACAATCTGCAGAAGATCGACGAGCAGGCAACCTTGCGGTGATGAGCCGAGCTGTGAAGCTTGGCATCCACCAGTTTTACGTCGCCAATGAGCCTCTTAGCTCTGCGTTCCACCGTTTCACAATGCAGTTATAAAACTCATAGCCCGACAACATAAACGATAAACCCCACCACACCGTAAAGAAACAGTTTTACCATGAGAATGAGTTCAAAATAACAAAGGCACTAAAGTCAATAGAATGGTGGCTCTACTGGTAAAAACGTATCATTCTTGTAATTTGAGCGAGCGGTGAGCTTTGAGAAAAGTATTGGTTCACTGCTTAGTGATAATTATGACACAAAGATTCATGGCGATCTTGTTGCTCTTTTTTTTCTTTATTAGAGATCTTTTTACCCTTTTCCAGTCGCTAATTTTATGTTTAGCGCCATTGAAAAAACATGACAGAACTAAAGCTTGCGATTTTTTAGGATTTCATTAGGCGTTTAGTCTCCGTTCGTTTTGTTAAAAGGTGAAGGGATCTCCGCGCGCGTGAATGTCGAAAATTATCCCAAGGGAACATACTCCTGAGGTAAAAAATATCCTGTGTTATTCAAGACTATAATCTACCTCTGTGCCAAATTTCATCAAGATCCGTTCAGCCGTTCTGACGTGATTGTGTGACTAACATCCATCCATCCAAACTTTCGCATTAGTATAGAAGTAGTTCACTATTTACTTATTTTTGTACTCTTTTGAAGAACTTGTTATCGACATATAAAACCACATCACTACAAAAACACTACACCCCGAAAAAAACCACCGACATCCCTTCGAGAAATTCTCACTTACCACACTCTCGGAACATAATGGTACGGGGTGTTCCCAATCCATCACTACCGTTTCACGAGCCACCATAATTGATCACATTATTTTTCCTGTTATTATTAATTGTTCCGACTCTGTATTCAATCAAACAGCCTGTATATAGCGGGAATCTTTTAGAGCCGTTTTGGCAAAAGACTGATTGCTGGCTTTCAGGGGCTGTTGAGTGGAAAAAGGGCGTATGGACTGTGATGATTGAGTGTATGGAAATGATGCGGTAATGTAACGCTTTTAAAGACGTGCTTAAAAATCAACTTCTTGAGTGTAAAAGGCGATGGAAGGAAGATAGGAGAAGAAAGGTATTTGTGAGAAAATACGAGCTGGACATATTTTTTTACGGTTATGTTTCTTTTTAGGGTTCCGTATCCAAAGGGTAAAACCGGACCCTAATACTTAGACTCCGCTGTCCGTCCGTCTTTCCGTCTGTCTGTCATCAGGCTGTATCTCATGAACCGTGAGATATCATAGTTAGACAGTTGAAATTTTCACTTTGATGTATTTCTGTTGCCGCTATAACAAAAAAAAATAAAAAAACAGAATAAAATAAATATTTAAGCGGGCTCCCTTACAAAAAACGTGATTTTTTTGCCGTTTTTATAGATAATGGTACGGAATCCTTCGTGCGCGAGTCCGACTCGCACTTGGCCGGTTTCTTTTTTTATTTTGGGACAAACCCACCCCACTTTTTGCTGCCACTGCAATTCCTGAAAGCCAGAATTAACAGTGAAACAAACAAACAGTCAATGAAGCTCGACGCAATGAAACGAATCATAAAAAAATAGCGAAGGCGTTAGAAAAGTGAAGAGTGAATTCCAGTTATTTTATAGCCAATTTAAAATTGAAGGTGGGCAGGGCAACCCTTTTAAATTTAACGCAAGAGTTACAGTTTCCCATCAGGTGAAAACAACCTTTTCGAGAGAATTCTTCGAAGCCACATTGTGAAGAAAAGGCCCAGAGAATAAAAAAACACCCTGTAAATTTATAATAAGGTGAGTAATAATATTCTGTTACAACAAAATCCACCTAATTTTTTCAATGTTTAAAACCCCAAATATTATGTAATTAACTAAGGAAGTTTGATACCGAAATTTACATTTTGATACGCAAGGCAAAGTCAGTTTATTAAAATTAGTTTGTTTACAGACCTTTTTGACCGGCAAATTCTCGTATTACCCGGGTAGAGTGTATTTTGGTCGTGATAAGCTTCAGTTTAAAATATATTAAATTAATTTCTGGGAGCTAATAGAATAATTTTAAGGGTTGGGAAATGTCGATAGTCGATATAAGGGGTAGTGGTTGGTAAACGAATTTAAAAAGCAACAAATTTTAATAAGATTTCGTTAACTTTAATTCATGATGATTAGGCAGCACGGTAGGTTCTTGTGTGTGGAGAATTTGAAAGAAAAGGGAGTCAGTGACAGCATGACGGCTGACAGGACAAAATGGAGAAAGAAAAGATGTTACGCCGACCCCAAGCAACATGGGCATGGCACTTTTGGGTTTCTCAGAAAGCTTGGACAGTGATACAAAGGATAAGTAGCACAGAAAAACAAAACAAGATCATCCCTCAAACAAAATCGTTCAATTTAAGTTTAAAAATTAACAATTATTACATATAATATAAACTAAACTTACTACAAACTAAAATATAGCATAAAAAAATTCGTCCTTAATGCTGTCAGCTGGTAATGTGTCCAAGAGACTGGCGGCATTGCCTCGTTGAATGGCAATACTTAGCCTCTGGCCAAAGTAAAAACCAGCTGTTTCGAAATTTCTTTGAAAAGGCTGTGAGCACTAGGGCCCCACGGTCCGACGGTTTCAACCCCAAACGGCTCTAAAATATAGTAACCAATAAGGTTACTATATTTTCGCTGCTTGAGGTTTTCCGCAGCCGCAGCAGCAGCGCCAATACAACACGATGAACTAGGAAGATGGCATGGCGCAAGAGTATTGAAAAACAATTAGATTTCCTTTCAAAATAGTTCTATTATAAATGGTATCATATTACGTTTTTATTTCCATTTACATTCATATAGCGCAACCTGTACAATGTGCATTCACTCGCCTACAAACTTCTAAATCACACACCATAAAAGCAAACAAAACCGCAACCAAAAACCGTAAAAAAAATCGATACCAAAATTACGCAACCATCGATACATGTCCCATCCCTACTCGGGATTTGATTCGCTGTTCAGGGATCAAAGCGTTTGAGAATAAGGTCATGCCCTTCCCATATAGAGGTCCGGGATAGTCCGGGACGATTTTATTACCCTCACTGATCCAGGAGTATTGGTATTGCTTCGATTTCAACCTATTTTCATTCCGATAGGGTTTTGATAGGATTTTTTGGATATTGTCATCTAGATTTTTTGACGGATCTGCGATATAGGTGGGGTTTTATGTTAGGCTGGGATTTCTTTTGCTGGATTGGTTTCGTGACCGGGTTCTGATATAGGCCGTCAGCATTATTTGCCTGGCACATGTTGAGCTGGTCTCTCATTTGGTGAAACTTAGAGACACGCCGTAAATTGGTTGTTCCGTGATTTTAATCTATTTGAAGTAGTTAGTTTAGTATTATTGCCATACAGCCATACATATTTAATATTAAATCGCGTAAACTTATTTTTTTTAATGTGTTTTAGGATATTTCTATATTTTGTTCTTATGTGTTTAATTTTTTGCTGTACCAAATTATGTATTACTAGCGGACGTCACGCGGTTTCACCCGCGTAGTTCCTGTTCCCGTAGGAGCACGAAGCCTTTGTTACTCGCTGATAATGTAGCTATCCATTGCTGAAAGATTTTTCAAATCGGTCCAGTAGTTTTTAAGTTTATTCGTTACATACAAAAATACAAAATCTTTCCTCTTTATAATATTATAGTATAGATATTAAAATCAGTTATAAATAACCATCTAAGGAGTGGAATTCCCTGCCTGAGTCTGTGTTTCCCGATAGCTACAATCTGAAGTCAAGAGTGAATTGGTTACTTCTAGGCAAGCGTGATTCACCTCCATCTTCGACCACATCATCGTCTACCAACAGGTGAGATAGTGGTCAAACGAGTGCCTAGAAAGAGTGAAAAAAAATCTACATAAATATGTTCTTTAGTAATTACAGAAGCAATCAATTGTTTTTTTTTTAGCCTTCATTTGTGTCCCACTACTGGGCAAAGGCCTTCTCTGTCTCCTTCCAAATCTCTCTTTTGGGCGATCACTGAATGACTTTGCATGAAAAAAAATAATAATTGAACTGGCTTGCAATTAGCCCCTTGCAAACATTGACTTTAGTATTTTCAGAAGCCTCAGAAGAAGACTCAGTCCAACCATTTACCTAATTTAAATATTTTAATTAAAGTGATCCCAATGATATCTCAAAAATCTAAACTATAATATACCAAGCCACGTTATTCGCTCAGTACATAAATAAATTACTTGAGCCAATACATATAATTTCTAATCTAGACTAGAATCTAGTCAAATCCCTTGTTTAATTATTGGATTAGGTCCCAGATTATTAAATTTCGGGCTAAATTCTAGACGTTACAGGCAATTTTAAGGCCGCCATTTTGAATTATGCATATAATTCAAAATGGCGGCCTTAGCAACGATTTACTTACACTAATTTACAACATTGCGGTATATTATTGTTACAAGTTGGATCTTAAACTTGGTAATATGTTTATTCTTATTTTAGTCTTTAAATTTACAGCAAAACAGCGATGCAGTTATTTGATAGCAATAATGAAAAACAATTTATGTTATGTGTCATTACATCGGTCACCTCAACAAAAATCATTTTGAAATATAGTATTCTCGTAACTTAATCCAAACACGCCCACTTTTTATCGATAAAATTAGGTCATTATTCATTTTTCAGCTGGGGCATTTTTTATCATCAATATAGGTATAATAATAAATAGGGAAACTGACATACCAACGGACAGTCGAAACCAGTGGGACTAGGAACATGAAATTGAGCACAAGGCTTCCTTTTTACAGTTCCGTACCCGAAGGGTAACCAACGGAACCCTATTACTAAGCCTCAGCTGCCCGTCCGTCTGTCCGTCTGTCAGCGGGCTGTATCTTAAGAACTGTATTAGGTAGACAGCTGAATTTTTACAGAGTGTGTATTTCTATTGCCGCTATTACAACAAATAATAAAAATTAAATTCAATAAAAAATTAAAGGGGCTCCCATACAAGAAACGATTTTTTTTGCGGTTTATGGTAAAGAGTCCTTCGTGTGAGAGTCAGACTCGCTTTTAGCCGATTTTTTATGATATTGACAAAAGGTGTATTTTTTTTTCTTAAATTGACTTATGGAAATTCATCCTCAGGCGGTGAAAACGAGGAAAATCGTTTGTAGTAAATGTCAGCAGACGAAGTCGCGGACGAGTCATTGTTTATTAGCACAACCAGGTGGAGCATTTCACCAAAAGTTATTTCCAATAAAAAAAAGTGAACAAAAGATATTTTCACAAACAACTTATCGACGTTGTGACTCTCGCAACAATATGCCATTCCCAACCCTAATCGCGGAACGAAGTACTTATACAATCATACAGTAAACAGTCAAGGGTACAAAAATACTTACTCACAATACAAATTACAAAGCAGAGGTAATAAACGTAGTATTTTAATGAAAGTTTAATTGGTGGCCGGCCAGCCCTATAAATAATGGTGGCCTACCTTGTTACGTTAGGGTTGGGATAGTAGGTGCGGATATTTTCGCGGATATTCGGATATTTGCGTGCGAGTGAGATAGGACGCGTAGCAAGTAGTGTTCTTTAAAATCTGCTTACAACAAACAATCAAGAGGAAAAGATTTCTTGTGCCATATTTTAAAAACGGATATGTTTAAGCGGTGGCGAGATGATTTGGATGCACACCGCGAAGGCTGGTTCGATGTGGTGCAAGAAATGAATGTCTGGATGGATATGCGGGAGGCCTTTGCCCAGCAGTGGGACAAAATAGGCTAAGGAATAAATAAATAAAAAAAGTATGCTTTGGCTTGGGCTTGGGATTTTTATACACCTAATAGGGACTATAACCTCAGTATTTGGTATAAATTCAACTTTCTAGGTCCACCCGTTTCTGAGCAAATCGGTGGTGACACACGGACAGACATACAGACAGACCGACAAGAGAGATATTATAAAGGTTCCTTTTTTATCTTTTGAGGTAGGTAAGGAACCCTAAAAATAGGTTTCAATGTCGTCGCCAGACGGCAGTTATTCAGTTTCAATTCAAATTACAATCACACATAACACAATCGAGTAAACTAAGACCACAGGTGTAAATTTTAGACGTTAAACACCAAATTATACAACTATTTCATAAAAAAGTTTGAATGCTTCATGTTAAATTTCCACCACACTCATAATATCAGCATTAAACATTAATTTACTTTCAACCCTAGTACTAGCACTTAACTTAGAAATTACCTCGCACATGACAAATATTCCCATTATAGAATCTCGTTTACATTATTATTACTGTTAGTACAGGTTTCTGTTTGTTTATAATTAAGTGTACTTGTGTTTGTGGAACTCATCTCGCAGGCAGTAAGGCGGAACAAAGCCACAACTGGCGTACGATGTAGAATATTGGGTAGGTAGATGTTTCGGATACCTATTTGTGATGTCAATTAATAGAGAGAGATGGGTGGTTTAATTTAATATTTGGTAATATTGTATTGAGTATTGTTTATTTAATTTCTGATGAAGTTTTCTCTGAATCATCATCTGCCTAGCCTTTTCCCAATTATATTGGGGTCGGCTTCCAGTCAAACCGGATTCAGCTGAATACCAGTATTTTACGTTGAGCGGCTGCCTACCAGACCTCCACAACCCATTAACTGGGTAACACGGTACTCCTTGGCAAGACTGGTGTCAGATTATCTGGCTTCTGACTATCCGTAACGACTGCCAAAGATCTACAAATGACAGCCGGGACCAACGGCTTTGAAGTTTTCTCTGAATGGAAAATAAAATAACCAGTATTTATTTGCTTTTCAATGAAAACTTATACGGTTATCATTTTCATGGAAGGTTAAAAATATTTAGTTTTATATTTCAATATTCCATTGTAAAAGCCCGTGTGCGAGGCTAAGCTCGGTATAATTTATCATTAAAAATTTTCACATTAAAAATTATGTTTTTCGGGCTAGTGTCGTCCAATCGATTTTGGTGTTTTGTGATACTGATTTTTATTAAACCTAATTTAAAATTGATATACGCAACGTCCCTCGGAAAAAAAAATATTCGGATATTTATCCGCACCGGCCATTGGACAACCCTAAAAAAGCCCTACAGACGCGAACCCAATAAATACTAACTCCACAATAGAACTTTTATAAACGTGTGTGTATTTTTTATTTTATTTGAAAAGTCCTGTTAACACAGACCCAATAGCCAGCCATATTGCAAAGTTTTATTTACGAAAAAAAAAATAAAGCTTTGCAATTTTATTTTTTGCTTTATTTGAACACTTTAGACTGGACAGAAGCAGTAGCAATTTTAGGTTTTAGAACCGTGATTTATTTTTTGGTGACCACTTAAAACATTACCCTCTTTTTGGGATGGCCGCAGTCGGGTAAAAAAAAACCTTTCAAGTGAATGTGTTTTTTTATTTTACTGGTAGCATGAAAAGAATGAACGTCTGTGTTAAAATAATGGAGAAATTCCTAAAATATTTTAATCCATTACTCCTCTCTACATTTTACAGGTAAAACAGGCCAAGCGCCATTGCAAAGTTTCACATAAATCCGTTGATAAGTACCTCAGTGAGTGCCATTGAAAATAATTCCGTTTACATAAGTAAGTAGTTTTATACTGATGGAATAATAAGCAGAGAGTAGATTAATCTCAACGATATTCACTATTACTTCATAATTTGCTTTTAAGCTTAGCAAGAGATTTTAATAGTTCTATAATACGAAATGGGAATTGCAAAAAACTGGCACTTGGGACTTTTTATTTGATCGTTGGTATTTTAGTAATTGATTTTTACTACTTTTATCGCAACAATCTGCTGGAATATTTTAAGATATAGAGAGCGAAAATGTAGATTAATCTAAAAGCTGACAATCCCGTTGCATTCCCTTAAGCCGTCTTGCCAGTTAGAAACAGATTATGTATGACGCCGTTATCGTTTGTAGACCACAGATCAATTAAACGGTATTGAAAAGTTGCACGATATACAGTTTGTTTCAAATCGTTTTGCTGCTATGTAACTAGCAGGCTTTCAATGCACCTTTGCGTATATGACATTTACTACTACGTGGTCGTTTTTAGCTTAATGTAGAGCGACAAAGTTATTTGACGGAAACTGGGTATTTTTAGTATACAAGCTTCTTTTAACTAAATCTGTGAACGAATGACACAATAAAACTGAAAGTTCTTAGGTGTTATAAAAAAAACAACTTACCACAAAACACGACGATTAGATTCCTGATTTTGGCACACATTTTGATTTTTTACTATCAACAACACAGCACATAATTTAAATAAACAGTCGTGAGAATCACCTCCACATTTTGTCACTAAATCCGTTTCTACACTAGCACATCACTTGTTGTCACTAAATGTCACTTGCACTGTCACTAAAGGTACCACCGTTTCTTTTCACGTCACTTGGTCATTTTTACCTTTTTACTCAGTCCACGGTGATTCTGCAAAGAAAAAAAAAATATGTTAGTTCAATATTCAACAAACTATTATAGGTACTTCAGAAACGTTATTTTTTATGGATATGATACGTTAAAATATAGCCGGCCAATCAGGCGGGAATTAATATCGAGGGATTGAAAATTATTTTACAAATATGACCGTTTATATATTATTCCTTTTAAAAGCTGATTCCACGAATTCATAACAAAACACTGCGAAAAAGCAGTATTTTGAAATCAATACACGAAACATAAAAGCAACGCGAACTCACATAAACCCTAAATAAACAAAAACAAATATTTTTTTGCTAACATTATGAAAAAACTTAACTACCCAAACATAAAAGCTGACACATTTTTTTTGCAAATCTGACAAAAAATCCAACCCATTTCCAGCTTAAATTACGAAAATATGAACACAAAAAGTTTTGACAGTATATTTAGACATTTTAAACACCATTTTTATTTGGAAAAGGCGTTTTTTTTTTTAAATGGCCCATAAAAGCGTAATGAAACATTAATATTGTAGATAAAAGGTTCAAGCACGTTCGGGGTCATAGTTGTAAAAATTGACATATAATATGCTACGGGTCTCCGAAGGCTCGTAAAATATCATTGACTAAATAACTCCGGATTTTTTTTTTGGTCCATTTTTTTGTTTTTTTTTTTGGATTTTTGCAAGTTTGAATGTTTGTTTTGACAACTGCGCTTAGTTTTGTTTTATTAAAAATTATTCCATAGGTCATAATTATGTAATATGAATATCACCTTAATCTAGGTAAGATTAAGGTGATATTCATATTACATAATTATGATCTTTGCTCAGAATTAATTGTTTTTAAAGGCTTGTATGTTTAATGTAAAAATAGAAAATTGGTCCAGTATGCTATTAGTGGACGAAACGAAGTGAGATAGGTATATGCAAACAAAATTATAAAAAAATATATTTTTGTTTAATGTCCGATGATCTTGAATGAATGAATAGACATTTCAATAAACTTTTTTTTTTCTTACAAAATAGTAGGCAAATAAAATAAAAGTGACATTTATTTTCATACAACAATCATAAAAATCGCAACCAGTACAAATGTTTATTTTATTACTTTGCGAAAAAAAAACTATGCAAATTCGTAGACTAATAAACTAGAAATGTGTGAATATCATTAACATTTTTTGTTTGTCTGTATTTTAAATATACCTACTCTGGTGACATCATTATTGAATATCAAAAGGTTGTATCATAATATTAATTATATTTTAAACGAATGAAACTCGTTAAATTCGGCACTTTTGCTAAATAAATAGGAGTCTGCTTTGAATTTCATTCACGAGAATGAGTTTTTTTACTGACATCTTTTTTTTTATACGTGTTGTAAGAAGCTTTTCAAAGTCTGTTGTGATTGGTTCCCAGTCTTACTAATTGTATTAATAACCTGATAAATTTGTATTTTTATTTACCTTGTTAGTCTTCATTAGAATTAAGTAAAATAAAAAAAAACCGTCTTTGGCCCTAATCTTCTGTAACATAGTGAAAAATTATCATCATCATCATATCAGCCGAAAGACGTCCACTGCTGGACATAGGCCTCCCGCAAGAATTTGCCATAATCGCCACGCTTGGCAGGCGGGTTGGCGATCGCAGTGTAGCTGTTGCGATGCACAGAACCACAGAGAATGCTGCTGCCCATTCTCTGGCGAGTCCCCTGCTTCGTCTCTTAGCCGCCTCTTACCACACTAACAAGAAGTGATGGAATGGTGCTATTCTTTTACGTCCGTCACCATACAGAACAGGGAAAAAAAAAAAAAAAAAAAAACACATAAGCAGTTAGCAACTTG
>NDFZ01005406.1:700450-730245 GCA_002192655.3 Mamestra configurata
GGAAAAAAAAAAAAAAAAAAGAACACATAAGCAGTTAGCAACTTGTTCCCGTAAAAAACGATGACAAAAGTACTAACTTCATAAATCCTATGATTCAAGAGATCCTTAGCCAAATACTTTCTAAGTTGCATGAATGAAATCATCTCACCAAAACAGTTTGGAGGGAGCCACTAACCAGTGCCCACTCAAAAAAAAAAACACTAAGTTAAAAAAACTTGATTCTGCTTACGACACAACTTAACCCACGCTTAGCCCAGTTTAATTTTGTCGTGTGGGTTAAGTTTTGAGCAGTTAGCGTTTTCGTGTAAGAAATAAAAACTCTTTTTATTTCAATTCAATTTAAAAATGATTTGTTAAACAACGAAGTTATAGCGGTTTATATAAAAAATGCATACACATGTTTACAGAATGTCCTTGTTTTATGAAGTCGGTTAAAATATAAATAGCAAAAGCATTATGGCTTTTTGTACGGCATTGTATCAAATTATTAACGCATAAGTACTACTACTAGGTTTTTTTGAATACTTTGAAAATCCTTTACCGATCTGATTCTACATACTATATTTTTAGTTGCTTCGAAGGCATCAGCTGCTACGAGTATATCCCAGAGGCTTCGTAGGTGCGTCAAAGATAGTGATTTCTTTTTCATGTTTATTTTTCTGTACCGACATTAGAACTCTTCAAACAAAACACTAACATTACTTGGCAGCACACACATCTCATCATCATCAACATCACACATCCAATGCACATTGCATTAGATGAATTCCTTCACGAAGACATTATTAATTGTTCTGCCCGGATAATAATTATAATTCTATACTATACGTACTTAAAATATATTGCTAATTATCAGTATATGATTGATTGCAACCTGTTTCTTTCTTGAAAGGATTAATTTAATTGTATAACTTATGAGCAGCTGATATCTTAAGTTTTTGTCTCATTATGAATCGAACTGATTGATGTCTCGTATATTATATTTTATTTATGAAATACATTATGTTTCTACTGGAGGATTCACTTATAAATGTTGGTGGTAAAAAATATGGTTTTGATGGGCTAACTATTCCTCACGCGAAAAAATCTTTCGTCCTAAACATTGATTTTCAGTCTGAAATTTATGCCAAACTAGTGGCCCGTCTCATCTTCGCCCGGACAACATATTTTTTTTATTTCATAAGAACCTTCTTCTGACAATAACAAACACAACAAATAAAAGAATTAGCTAAATTGGTCCAGCCATCCGCGCACGATGCCGTAACCAAGAAAAATAGGGATTCATTCATATATAGACAGATGTTTAAAATACTGCTATTTATCTGCATCTAGTTAGGCTGGAAGTTAACCGTAAAATAAAGAAAGAAAGGTAACACGAACGGTAAAAATAACAAGAAAAAGGTAGTATGCCAAAAACTAAGTGTGTCTCAAGGCTGCACTAAAAATATTTTCATCCCGCTACCGCGTATAACTTGCACCGCTATTCTCAAGTCAGGTGTAGGCGGCATAATGTTTAGTGGAGACAATTATTTTGTCTGTCTGTCCGTTTGGACGGCTTTTGTTAGCTTTCCGCGTGGACATGACACAGTCTGCCATTTGGATGTAAGAAAGTCTTTTAAGCTATGTCTACACTTTGCCTAAATTAGTAGTGATACTTATTTATCATTGTTATTATTGAGATCCTCGGGTTTGACTGCTATCTCACCTGATGGTAAGCGATGAGGTGGCCGACGATGGAGCACGCTTGCCTAGAAGTAACCTATTCCCTCTTGACTAACGGCCGGTCTCATTAATCTACCTTTAACCAACTGTCAAATTAACTACCAATAGTAGCTGAAACGTCATGTTTAAAAGTCAAAGATGACGTTTCAGCTACTGTTGGTAGCTAATTTGACAGTTGGTTAAAAGACCTCTAAGTTTGATCATAGGCTTGCCTTGTACTTACTATATCATTTGGTGTATGTGTCTGACTAGTTAGCTGCCCAGGGATGATGTTGGTTACACATTAGGTAGGTATTTCTTTTTTTTGTGTAAGTTAGGAAGATAAGAGGCAATGTGGTTCTTTTGGAACGGTTACACACCATCGGTAACGACTATCTTAGATGTCTAAACGACAATCTGGGGCTAGCATGCGTAAAAAACGGACACTCATCCAGAGACGAGTGAAAAGTGCTGCTTAACCTTGACGATAGAACAGTCTTATTAAAATAACCTCAGGCTATACTGCTAAGTAGTGCAAACTATGGCGGTTATGTCAAAATGATCATTTAAAGCCGTAATTGTAAAACAAATCCTAAAATATCAAAAGGCATTAAAATATTTAAATACAAAACCAAACGATAAAAACGTTCCGGAATGACACTTTTAGTGCTACACATAATAATTTTATTAACAAATAAACTGTTTATATTACTCTTTTAGTGGCATATTATTGCTTTGTGTAATCTCCATAGTTTTATGCACAATATAATTTGATTTAAATGTTTTTTGGTGATCGGTTAATGTTTATATTTCTGGCGTAACGGGGTATTAGTAAAGATAAAAAATATGACACGTTTTAACTGTCAAACATTACTTCTCTTGATACCTTATTATGATGGAGGTACCTTCAAGTCAAAAATCACACATGTATAAACATTGTGCTAGGAAATAACATCTGTCAAAACAAATATTTGTTTTGTATGGGAATCGAACCAGAAGCAAGGTCCAAAGCAATGCATGAAATTGAATCATTTTAACGTAGCAAAATTTGACCTTTATTTGTAGCGAGAAAAGAACCCCTATATTTCCAGAAAATACAAAAAAAAACCTGTTCTGAAAGAGACATTAATGATCGTTAAAAACGTCGTCGCTTGACAAAAAAATTATAAACTTTTCTGAAGGGAAATCTAGTTAAGTCCTACGTTTATTTAACTAATCAGAGACCAATCCATTGATTCTAATTTATTTCTCTAGCCTTGTCTACTTAGGTACCTAAAAGTTACTAGTTAGGCACTTACTAGAATCCTCCAATATTCACGCTAATTTCTTTTAACTAGGTACCTACGCAAATTGGAGCTTACACCTTTTTCACATTCTAATTTCAACTAAATACAGTGTCGCTTACACCTTTTACACATTCAAGCTAAGTCAAAATGTCACACATCTAATATCACTGACATACATATTTACCTACTCTCCTCTAAGCAATACAAGCATGCGCCCACGACTCCGCCCTCGTGCAAACGACACTATTGCCCAACTTCCGACGAGCGTGTCAATAGCGTGTCTACTTTAAATGTAAATTTTGGGAGAATATTGTGTAGTTAATAGTCATTTTAATGGTTTTAATAAGAAAATATCGTTACATTCAAATCGAAGGGTCTTCAAAGTCAAGAACGAATAATAGGTTACTTCTAAGTAAGCGTGGTCCGTTATAGACCACAACATCGTTAACCGTTAGGTAAGGTATCGGTTAAATGCAAATGAAAATCAATATATTTTCATGAGAAGTCTGTTAAAAAAACGGCCAATAGCGACTAGGATTCGCACACAAGTACCATAAACCTAAAATTAAATTATTCAACTGTCTACCTATTCCGATTCATAAGATACAGCCCGCTGACAGAGAGGCGGACAGTGGAATAATCTGTCAACCCCTTTCTAGCCCTTAGCTCTAGGTCTTCTCCGATAACTCTAATAGCCATACACATTCATACTCAAAATTAACTTTACATGCAAGTTAATTCGAAAGCACAAGCGCCAAACAAATCATAAATCTTTTTAATAATTGCCATTTCAACAAAAAGTTGGCGTAAAAGCGGGCCAGTAAAGGTCAAAAAAGTGTAAAAAAAAAGTTTAACACACGCACATTCGCCTTGCAGATGTTTGACGTTCACACGCGGTTCGTTAGTTTTAATGTCCTATAGGCTTTATATTAGTGCTAAATGTGTGAGCTAAACCGGGAGTCGAAGTAACATTGTTTGATCAAATTATTAATAACATCAGACTGTGTGAGGTTTTTTGTCCGTTCTTCTCCACCAGATAAACGTGCATTATGGTGAGCGCCTGATACATTTGCAATAACGGTCATTGACCCACATACATTTATTGACATAGTTAATTCCGTAAACTGAAATAATGACATAAAGTTGTCCTGAATCGACATCTATTGTGATCCTTTACTTTCTCTAGTAAAGAAAAACGATTCATAATTTATTGTCCGGGTACCAACGCAGATAAATTAAGGAAAGGGCAATGAACTTTATTGCAAATTCATCAGGCGCCCACCATAGTGTAACATTATTTTTTTAAAGTTTTATATGTTGACGTTCAAATGGGCCTTTTAATGGTCTTGTTGAAATAAATAAATTCATTTTTAATTAAAGCAAGACGATTTATTCTTGTTAATGATAAAACATCAACCTGTGTGTATGGAAAAATTTATGAAGCCTGGTTGGGGAAGCAAAAGGATTCGTGGAAAATTATTAAAATCAGCCTGTATGTGTCATCCCAAAAGATTTTTTTCGAGGAAAATATTATGAATTTTCAGCCTGGTTGTCGAAGCAAAAGAAGGATTCGTGGAATATTATAAAAAACCTGCCTGTATTTGTCATCCCAAAAGATTTTTTTCGTGGAAAATAATAAAAAGGTTTTTCATACAAAAAAGGGAGATTTATTTTTCTTTCTTTCATTAATTACCGTGCTTACTCATTAGGTACATGTTTATATATCAGTTTAAGCCGAGTTTTGTAGTTTGCAGTGCATTTGTTAAACTAACTATTATTACTACTAAGATATTTTCACTGCTGCCAATGTTTTTTTTTGTCGGTTTTTTTTAGGAAAAATGGAAGAGGGTCTTGTCATTACTTTTGTTTTATTCCTGCTACCTTTAATTCTTTAGTTTATACTCGTTTTTGCGAGTGCGACATCGAAAAGAAAGGTACGATTGGTTTACCATTTACAGTACAAAGCGAGACTCACTCTGGAACCTCTAAAAAGCCTGAATAACAACCTCCAACTACCTCATCATCTGGTTGCCTTTTCCCAACTATATTGGGGTCGGCTTCCAGTCAAACCGGATTCAGCTGAATACCAGCATTTTACGTGGAGCGGCTGCCTACCAGCCCTACCTGCCTACCTCCACAACCCATTAACTGGGTAACACGGTACTCCTTGGCAAGACTGGTGTCAGATTATCTGGCTTCTGACTCCGTAACGACTGCCAAAGATCTACAAATGAAAGCCGGGACCTACGGCTTAACGTGCTTTCCGAGGCACGGAGGAGTCTCGGTATGTTAATATGGTCACCCATCCACAGACCAGCCTCGGCAAGCGTTGCTTAACCTTGAAGATCGACCCGTGCGGCTGTTATTATTTAGCCACGAGCTATTATTATTTAACTTCCAACTACCTACTTACACAAATTTTTCTTTCAGGAAATACTCGAAAAAAATATATTTTTACGTCCTCAAAACTTTTCGGGGACATAATATCATGCCTTAATTATTGTGAGTGGAACATAAACTTTTTTATGATCGAACTTATAAAAAAAAAACTGTTCGCCTTTTTATGTTTTCCACGTTGGAAAAGTTTTTGATAATGCTTCGACTATCGATTTCTTTGGGAGGATGTTTTTAAGTAATTTTATCGTTTTATTTAAGAGTCGGGACAGTTTTATTATGTTTGCGCTAGGAATATTTAGTAGTAGGGCGTAGCCTTTTGTTAAATTGGCTCGTTTGGGTAAGGTCCGCTGATATAATAAAATAATAAAAATAATATATTTATATTTATTTATATCTTTGTATTTTAATATTTAAAATTGTAATTTATATTTCATTGTATATGTATATACAATGAATAAAGGAAATGAAAAAAGGTTTGTGGGAGTCAGGAATCCAAACTAAGATACCCTGTGATATGGAATTGTCTGACATGTTAGACTATTGTAAAAAAATATAAAAATTTTAACCTTTCCTCTTAATAATATGTGGATTGCCAACGTTGATAAAAAATGAATCAAATTGGACCTCAGTTCTGCAAAAAAAGTCACCGTGAAAACTTATTACAGGTGAGCGTGAAGTGAAATGTCATTCCACGCAGCGGGTCTATTCTGAAGACATCTCACCGTGTAACCTTAGGTGGAGTGAGCTTGAAGTGAACTGTCATTTCGGATCGATTGACAGCTCACTCCATGTTCACTTGTGAGATTTTGACATAATTGCACTACAGAACCTATGGATTGACAGCTCATTTCAACTAAGTTGTCACGGTGAGAAGATGATCATAGTAAAGCAATAAAGATTTTCTTGCAAATGACTAGGTACTTAGGTACCTATTGACTTTCCAAGCCCTTCAATTCAGTCGTGATCTCATCACAGATTAAAAATATATCAACCTAAGATCTTGAATACAATAACAGCATAGTCAGGTATTTATTATCTACGCGTTTTGTTTTACCTATTTATTTATGTTTTGTTTTTAGATTTGGCTTTGTTACGTGATTGTTTTGATATTTAGAATAGTACCTACGTACGTGTATGTTCATATTATTCATGCTTTTTTAAAAAAACTAATAAAAAAAAGTGGGGCGGTCTTTGGGGACTGCCGATAGAAGTGAAAACTAAGCGAAAGCGTTCGGTGACGATGATGCGAGTTCCATGATTATTTTTCACCCAAAAAGTACACATAGGTACACAGTATACATATAGCTCATGCAACGCGTTCGGTGACGATGACGCGAGTTCCATGATATTTTGTTCACCCGAAAAGTACACACATATATACACAGTATACATATAGCTCATGGAAAGCGTTTGGTGACGATGACGCGAGTTCCATGATATTTGTTCACCCAAAAAGTACACACATATATACACAGTATACATATAGCTCATGGAAAGCGTTCGGTGACGATGTCGCGAGTTCCATGATATTTGTTCACCCAAAAAGTGCTCAACGCGACTAAAAAAGTTTTCACTTCAAAAATTTAATCTGCAAGTTTGCTATCTTAGGAGCATCATGATTTGCAGAAGCATCCGCGCAAAATTAAATTCTTGAGTCCCGATGATATAAAAGACACTGGCCATCTTCTCTTCTACGACTTCAGAGGCACAATTTTAGGATAACCTGTATTTCGCTCCAAGAACGCCCGAAGGATGACCACCAAGACCTTTTAACTGAAATTAGTCAAATAATTTTTTTATGACCCTGCACAAAAAAACAAAACAGAAAATAAAAAAAAAAAACTACAAAAAAATTGTTTTAGTAATAGCTCCACTCAAATTAAAATATAATATTTTTTATTTCCCGTGTAATCTTTGACATTTAGAGTTAGGTTAGGTTACTGGTCAACCGTCGATTTTAAAAATATCCACCTCAAAAAAAAATCCTCACCTAAAGACACAAACACCCACCTACCACTTCTGCCTACCCCTTGAAACCCACAAACACTGTAGGTACTTAACACTGCCACATCTGTCCGCTAAATATGGGCACCACATTGCGACGTGGGAGACTCGTTCTACCGAGCATTGCCGAGCATCTCCGAGTGTCTCCGAGTGTCTCCGAGTGTTGCCGAGCGAATATACAGGATGATTTCGTTACGAGGATAATATATTTTATGGTTGGTAGGCCTTGGAAATGCAATTAAGGGCTCGCATGGTAATCTATATGTAGAATGAATAGGATGTCATTTGAGTTTTACGAAGTTAGCTGTGAAAGAAAGCAATGGATTGAAGCAAGAAATATGAAACGTTTTGTGTTTGAATATTTTGTTTTATTGATTGGAGCTATACCTACGCTGCAAATAATCAAGAATTTATATATGGGAACAAAAAAAAATGAAAAAAAATGTTTTATTGATAGGAGCATCGAAACATAGAGCATAGGAGCATAAAAACCAGGTAAAGAAAAAAATATATACCTATAAATTAATAGAGTAGAGTAGCGAGTTAGGGATTCCATTTTTCGGACTATCAGAGCAGCTCACTTTTCCTTAAATATAGCGATTGTCTCCGCAAAGCGGAATACTGCTATTATCAAAAGCACAAAATACTTACTAAAAATATAACTTAAGTATCACTTAACTAAAAATAAAACTTATCACGGCCAAGCCTTTCCTTTGGACCAAAAATTTTAAACGTATATAATAAATACGTTTAGATTAATAAATCTATCTTTTAATTGAGACCAAAGGCTATTTGCTCAGACACGATCAACACTGATAATTTAGCAAACTGAACGCGATTACCATTGTGTGCCTCGCAATTAGGGTGTAGGCGACATCTGAATATTACTATATTAACAAGCAAATTACAATTAGCTACACTATATACCTAACTATGCATTGTTTCGCTCGACTTTGTACATTTAAGCTGTACTGTCATATTTGAATGTTTTTGTGTGTACAAAAGAATAAGGACTATAAAGTCTGACAGAATGTTTGTACAGACTTATCATTAGGTACCTCAGACTTTGATTTATAAAACTGCAGTCTTTACTCCGACTTTTATACCACACTGACATTTGTCTGCATTACTTTGTTGCACAGACTTAATTCTTTAGAAGTTTATGGAATTTTTTATCGTGTGGACCCACCTTAATGTAAAACTAATTAATATTTTAACATATCGGTGTGCTCCGTTGGTTCTAAAAACATTTATTTACTAAATGTAACTTAAATTAGAAATAAGTTGCAGAATTTAAGTTTTAAATGGGTCTGAAAGATTGGCTTTGAAGGTTCGCTTATTACGTTAAGTTACAAAAAAACTAAAATTATATATTTAACGAACAGTTTGGTTTATTGGAATCTGGGCATACTTACTTAGTTATAACTTTAAAAGTGTACCTACGCAATGCCTTGTCAAAGTCAAACGTAATTGGATTTTATTCGCTTTAAGTTATTTTTTGGATTTTTTTATGTAATTAATTATTAAGGAATGGACTAATAATTTACTAAAGTAAAAGTTCGAAGAATTTTTATGAGTTTCTAGGTATGATTTCTAACCAAGTAGGTTTATGCAACATGAGTTTTGGTAGTATCTATTATTATGAAAAAAAAAATATATGGATGAGCTTATATTCTTTTTTTATACATAACCGCTATGCTACTATAACTTTATGCTTAAGTAAAAAACACCGAAAACACTGTACAATGGTGCCTTAGCCTGCCTTGAGTTTTATTATTTTTTTCTCAAATTATTTCTTCTAATGCCCCAAAAAATGAGTAACGGTATAAAACAGGCATTTAACACTTTAAAGTTACTGATTATTCCCATAATTGTTTTGTGCATAACCATAACCAGCGTGCAAAATATTTTTACTATCTTCCAAAATAACTGCACATAAACAAATTATTGGCCACTTAAACCGCAATTCCGAGCTTAATGCGTTATCCGGTCAAACACACAACTTTATTAATAACGTTATACACGCATTTGTATTAAATGTTAATTGCAAAAACAATGGTTTTTGTAGGGCTTTTATAGTAAGATACTCCATTCATCCATTAAAATAAATTAACTATACGGTGATTTTACAGTGAAATACCTACATGTCTTTTGAAATATTTGTTTAAGTATTTAGCAATCTACTTGAAAAAATGCAGTTTTTTCTTTGAATTTTCATTTCACATTTTTTTTGTTCAAATCAAATCGTTTATTTTGTTATTTTTACCTTTACTTTTGTTAAACCACCTGCAACACTTTTTTTAGAAAAATAAAAGAAATAGGAAATCAAATCATTTTCTCTCAAAATAAAATCACAACCTGTATATCAAAACAATATAATATGACAGGCTTATGATAAAAATACAGCTCCAGCGACCAACGCGACACAACACAAATATAGTCGCACGTGGCATTAAGACGCTTTTTAATAGGTAATTAATTAGTTCGAAAGAAAAATGAAAGGTGACAGAACAATAATGTACATAAAAAAAAATTGTTTAAGTGATTAGATATTTTTGATGTACAGTCAACAAAGCTATTTGGTATGTAGGCAGCTAACTTGCAACTACTTTTAAACAATGTTGTGAGTGTTCTGAGTAGACAATTATTGGCAGTGCAGTGGAAAAAATAATATTTTTGCCTGTTTCTGCTTTGTTGACCGTACAATAAAAGTGTATTCTATCTTTGATATCTATCTATACTAATATTATAAAGAGCAAAGATTTGTGTTTTTGTATGTAACGAATAATTTAAAAACTACTGGACCGATTTGAAAAACTCTTTCAGCAATGGATAGCTACATTATCAGCGAGTAACATAGGCTATATTTTATCCCCGTACTCCCACTGGAACGGGAACTACGCGGGTGAAACCGCGTGACGTCCCCTAGTACATATATCTACGTTTCTTAGAAAGAGGGAAGGAGAAGTCCAATATCAACCTACCAAAGTGCCGAGCCCTTTCCCAGCTTCGGTTTCTAGTCCAACCAGATGCTGCTGAGTACCAGCATTACATATGGAGCGACTGTCTATACAACCCAGTAACTGGGTAACACGGTACCCCTAGGCTAGACTTACCTATGTCAGATTTTCTGGCTTTAGACTACCCGTAAAACTGTCAAGGTTCTACAAATGACCTGGTGCCCTACTATGACGTGCTAATGCCATCCAATTCCGATGATGTGAAAGGGATAGTGCTATTCGCTATGTATAGCTCCGTCTCTCTCTTAGAGCGGAATCATGATCGTTTTTAGACTTCATAGTATTAGTGAACTAAGATTCCTTATTATCATCTTCCTGTCCTTATCTCATGTTATATAATTGGGGTTGGCCCAACACATTATTTGTCCTTCATTCTATCCTATCAACCCACATCTACACTAACACTGACTTTCCTTTCTTCCATATCATCATATCAGCCGAAAGACGTCCACTGCTGGACATAGGCCAGGTTTGCCATAATCGCCACGCTTGGCAGGCGTGTTGACGATCGCAGTGTAGCTGTTACAATGCACAGAGAATGCTGCTGCCCATTCTCTGGTGAGTCCCTTAGTCGCCTCTTACGACACCCACGGGAAGTGATGGGATGGTGCTATTTTTTTAACGTCATTCTTTTACACTCACACGAAACCTATTCATATTTTCTTCGGAAAAGAAGAAAAAGAAAGCCATTCTCATCAACATCGAAACGTGAGAAAAATAACTACAAGTTACCAAGATTTTAGACAGCCATACAACACAGTACCTAGGTTTAAAGATATTTATTCTCAAAAATGACACAAAGTCACTTACATGAGAACAATGTTTACCTTATGCTAGGCTATAAATATTGAGTTTTTCACTCATCCAATGCATTCCCATATATGTAATTTTTTGCCTCGTTATTATTTATTTATTAATTTATTAAATATTGTACCTACATAGAAAGTCCACCTAGGATTAACAACCTCATCTGAGAACCTAGAAGGCTAGAACCAAGGCGAAGGCAACTGGTTCTAACTATAATTGTAGAGGACAAACTCTCACTACATGTGTGCACTAGCTTGTGTGAAGGTTTTATGGGGCAAGAAATTAATTTAGTTGCACTTGAGCCAGGAATGAATGAATTGTAGTCCAAATCAAGCATTGAATTTTATACATGACACATAGTGAAAGATTTGAACTGCTTTTACGTCTATATCATAAAGAAACCTCTAGCATAAAATGGTAAACGGAAAAGAAAAATAATGGTCATCCACCAATTCGCACTAAACGTTTCCAAACGTCTTTTATAATGCGCACAGCAAAGGAGTGGAACTCTCTGCCTGCGTCTGTGTTTCCGAACGCATACAACCCTAATCTCTTCAAAATTAGAGTGAACAGGCTTCTTCTGGGTAAGCTCGCTCCATCGTCGACTTTGTCTCTGTCATCTATGACATAGACTAGAGTCAAGAGCAAACCCATCTCAAATAATGAAAAAAAATAGTTTGAATATTTGTCAAAGAAACGCTGGTGTGACGATTTAGACTCGTTCCTGAGGTTTTTTTTTTTGTTGCCCCACTAGGAATTTCTCCTGTGTCGTGGGTGCGATTGGTCGAAGAAGTTAAAATACAAAGAACGTTGGAAAATTATGAGACAGATCTTCATATAAATGATGTCCTGCAGTGAGCATGGCTTTAGTACGGAGAAGGAATTATAAGCAAATTAACTCCACGAAACATTACAGTGTTTACTGCAATGTTTTCAAAGATAATTCAAAAAACATCGATCTAAGTTTCATGTACCATGACTGGCCTGTTGGTCGAGTGGTTAGTGGCCCTGACTGCTAAACCGGAGGTCGTGGGTGCGATTCCCACCCAGGACAAAACTTTGTGTGATGAACATGATCATTTGTTCTGTGTCTGGGTGTAATTTGTCTATAATATGTATGTTTTTAGAAATATATAAGTATGTTTAACAGTTGTCTGGTTGCCATAGTACAGGTTCTGCCTAGTTTGGGATCGGATGACCGTGTGTGAGTTGTCCCAAGATATTATTATTATAAGATATTATTATTATTTCCTACTTCAAATAGGTGCTGAAAAACCTTCCTTGCAAAATCTTCATTTAATAAACTGATTAGAGCAGGAGCCTTCGTAAACGCGGTAAGTGAATTGACACAGCCGATCACCAGATCCCCGATCACAACAAGTAACAACCACACTCGAGCTACTCTCAAAGACACATAAAATCAACATTTAATAACAAACAAAACAACCTACCATCCTGTTACAATAAAAAGTTCAACATGGGAACCAAACCTGCACTAATCTTTAAGTGGGAGGTACACCGGACGCGAAACTTGTATGTCTTCAGAACTGGTTTGGAGCGGTTTGTACCGGCTAGCTGGTTTTATTTTTATAGAAAATAGACACCCTGCTTTGGCCATAGATGTTTTACTAAGTAAGGTACTCTGTGCTGCGAGTTGCATTAACTTTATGGTAGACGAAAATTAGCAAAGTTTAGGATGAAGGGAAGATAATGACGACTGAGTTACGTTAACCATATCTAAGCAGTATATTTTGATCCTACACTTATTCAATTCAACATAAATTCACCAAGCTTCATCAAAAAGTAGGTACGTGACATACGTACTATATATAAAAACGGCATAAAATCACGTTTCTTGTATGGGAACCCCTATTAATATTTATTTTAATCTGTTTTTTAGTATTTGTTCTTATAGCGGCAACAGAAATACATCATCTGTGAAAATTTCAACTGTCTAACTATAACGTTTCATGAGATGCAGCCTGGTGAAAGACGGACAGACGGACAGCGAAGTCTTATTAATAGGGTCCCGTTTTACCCTTTAGGCACGGAACCCTAAAAATACTACAGTGAAATGATCTAAACGTGTAGGTACTGCACCACTGGATTTTTAACAATATAATAATCTCAAAAGTATGTGTGAAGGTAATTTTACATTATGAGAAAAACTGAACTTACTACTAACTTTGAAAAAATGAGGTTGCGTGCGTTATGTAAAATGGCTGAAAATTACATGAAATGGTCAATTCAACGATTTGGCTACGACATAATTATACAAAGATAGACAATAACGGTTTATTTTGTGAAATGTCTATTGATTTTCAAACAATTTTCTAGTCCACTATAAATAGTTGCTAACAAACCAATTCCAAATTCAATTCCGCTCAAACACACACATAAAATTTTAATCACATGTCACATTGACGATAACGTCATAATCTGGGTGTAGTGACATATAGCAGAGCATCAGATATCAGTGACGCCCCCAAAATTAATAGTTCGATCGTATAGAATGACTGAATTCAAATAGGTTTTCAATTCATTGAGTTTTCAGTTGGATTATTGAAATTTTAATATCTGGGCGTTATTAAAAATTGAGCTTTGGTACCTATTTCGCGTCCTTATCTGGTATAGACCGAATGTCGTTTTTTGTTGAATTAAATTGCTGTTATGGCCAACTCAAACTCGAAATATTTATTGCAATGTATTAGGTACTATTTACAGACACTTGAATCGTCAAAGAGTCGGTCAATTAGAATGATGAAGCTGGTTGAATGAACTGAAGATGTAGAAGAATGTGCAAGGAGCTCCATTGAAACGTTTGTTTTCGCAACGGGCAACTAGCTGAACTTGAGTTTTTGATTGAAAACTTACACGTATAAACACACGTCATGTTCTCAGCTTAAATGACGTGAGAGATGACCCAGTGAAAATTGTACGACCTAAAATTAATTTGATAATTATTATTTTTTCTAAACCACCCTGGTATTGATTACAAAACGAAAAAAAAAACATGCAGGGCAGTCTTTGGGGACTGCCGATAGAAGTGAAAACTAAGTAACTTGTGAATTGTATCGTCGAGCTATTAGATTATTATTTTTGAATTTGGAAAGCGTTCGGTGACGATGACGCGAGTTCCATGATTTTTGTTTACCGAAAAAGTACACATATATACACAGTATACATATAGCTCATGGAAAACGTTCGGTGACGATGACGCGAGTTCCATGATTTTTGTTCACCCAAAAAGTGCTCAACGCATCTAAAGAAGTTTTCACCTAAAAAAAGTTCAAAACGGTCGAACCATTTTGGAGTTTTTGCAAGACCAACGCAAGGAAATTGATTGTAACAAACGTATATATTATGAAATAGTTGGATAGAAGATTCATTGACACTATAAATACCTATAACTAAAAGAAGTATTAACAACTTTATTCTCACAATGAAAGTCAAGTTTCCAAGAAATCAATATACCGTTTCAAGTATCTGTGGTCCTAGTAATATTTTCAGCAAGTAAAGAAACTTGACCGATATGCAGTATTTCGTATTTCCGAATAACTGAAACGCCATTTACGCTGTTGGTTCAATCCGTCATGACGTTGAGTTTAAAATTTTATTTTTAATTTATTCGTCACCGAGACACGGTCGGAAATCGCATAGTTTTAAAAAATGTCGGTTTAAATTTTTATTCAGTTTGTTTGTCCTTTATTTTTAAATTAAGAATGTTTCAGTTTTTCAGGAAATGTATTCATTATGGAAAAATGTCATCAGGTTGAGATTTTCGAGTGATGTTTGTCAGCCATTTTATATGTTGGAATTTCGAAATGGACATTTTCATTTCAGTGGGAATATCAAAAGAATAGTGAAACAGAACATTGGCTTAGCAGTATATGTGGGTTTTGTTTTTTTTTTCTTATTTAAGATGAGTTTGCTCTTGACTCTAGTCTAGGTAACAGAGACAAAGTAGAAGATGGAGCGAGCTTACCCAGAAGAAGCCTGTTCACTCTAATTTTGAAGAGATTAGGGTTGTATGCGTTCGGAAACACAGACGCAGAGAGTTGTACTCCTTTGCTGTGCGCATTATAAAAGACGTTTGGAAACGTTTAGTGGGAATTGGTGGAATAATTGGGTATTGCAAAATTGCCATTAAAATCACATTTTGCAGAGCTAGAGAGGAGATAGATAATTGCTCGTTTCTCTGCAAATCATCTTTCTAGGTATAGATGTAGCCTGCCAGGGTTGCGGAATTTGTTCGAAAGAGTCACCGCGGCCCTGGAACGCAAAGGGCTTTAGAAGGAACACGGATGGGTTTTACTCAGTAAAAGTCTGACACTTTGATGATTTCCCATCCTTAAAAAAAAAAAAGGTATGGATGTAGCAGACCTAACGCAAAAAGGGTCATAATTACTTATTAAAATGGACAGCTTTTACTTTGGTAACAAACGTGAAATCACGAAAAAAAACATCTACCCCACAAATTTATGTTTTCTTAACACGACGAAATGTACTATGACGTGCTAATGCCATCCAATACCGATGATGTAAAAGGGATAGTGCTATTCGCTATGTATAGCTCCGTCTCTCTTTAGAGCAGAATCACGATTGTTTTAAGACTAGTAGAGCTGATTTTTTTGCGAATTGTTTACTGGTCCTATAAAAGTGGTTCATAGTAATGAGTACAATACAACTTTTCAGGTTTTCATCATCATCACCAGCCGGAAGACGTCCACTAGCGGACATAGGCCTCCCCCAAGGGGGGATGCCATAATCGTAACGCTTGACAGGCGGGTTGGCGATCGCAGTGTAGCTGTTGCAATGCACAGAGAATGCTGCTGCCCATTCTCTGGTGAGTCCCTTAGTCGCCTCTTACGACACCCCCGGGAAGTGATGCGATGGTGCTATTCTTTGACGTCCGATACCATACAGAACTCTTTTTTAATTTATTTTGCGTTTAATCAATAAATATTGTAATACTTTAGCGTTACTGAGTGATTGAGTGACTGATAGACAACCCACAGCCGAAATACTTGTCGTAGAAGCTGAAATTCCCGAAATTCCTACGGGAACGGGAAAAAGCTAGTTTCCGGAGATACGAGCATTGATCTATCACCTCGCTGGCTAAGCATAAGGTTATATTAATATTAGTTTTGTCTTTTACCAACGGGAGTTCTGTAAACCACCAGTGGGAGAAGGCTCCCACTGGTGGTTTACAGAACTGCAGAACGTCACCTGTTACAATCCTTACATACGTACCTACTCAATACTCTTATTGCATTCCACATGTATTCTTAGGTGGTAAATAACAAATTGAAAGGAAAAGAAAAATAAAGAAAATCATTTTATTCTGCCGGAAGAAACGCATAGAAACACTAAAACTAAAATACTTTCAAAATAATAATAAAAAAATAATTTTAATTTTTTTCGCACAGGAACACTAAAAACTAAAATACTTTCAAAATAATAATTTAAAAAAAATATATTTTATTTTTTATTTTTAATTGGTTCATATGGACCCTGTCGGGCACAGCAAGATAAGTACCTAGGTAAGGACTTACTCTATTTGCTTCGCTGACGTTCATAAGAACATCTTTTTTCTACTACAAGAACTAACTAACTAAGTATATAATAAATTATAAATAAATAAATAACATGACATTAATTTGCCCCACCTGTGTTATTCCACAGTTACACGGTTTTCAGCATTTATATTTACGAAACTACTGCAACCTGACTGCATGACACTTCGCATGAACTTCAGTGTAATTTTCATAATTAAACTAGTTGGGTACCATATTCCGTTGGGCCTGAAACACAGGTTTAAAGTAACCTAGATCGAACCACCGTTAAATGCAGGTTTAATAAAAATATCTTAGTTTAGTTTATTTTCAGGCACTATAATTGTATGAAAAATATTATTACTGTTGACTAAATGTACACTTTTGTCGACGTTTTATTTGAATAAATTATTATTATTATATTATTATATCATATCATAATGTCACGTACTGTATTTTAAATCAGGTTCTCTCATTAGTAAGTGCTTTGAAACGTAACATCAGACCTGAAAAGATATGCTCAGTAGCACAGATCCTTGACACATCGTTTTAACAAAGTCTACTAGATGGCATTTAAAACTTAGACAACCCTTTTTTTTTTTTGCGGTGGGTTTGCTCTTGACTCTAGTCTAGGTCATAGATGACAGAGACAAAGTCGACGATGGAGCGAGCTTACCCAGAAGAAGCCGGTTCACTCTAATTTTGAAGATATTAGGGTTGTATTCGTTCGGAAACACAGACGCAGGCAGAGAGGCCTTTAACGGCCGGTTTCAATAATGCCAACAGTAGCTGAAACGTCATGTTTGAAAGGGAAACGTGACGTTTTAGCTACTGTTGGTAGCTAATTTTAACGTTTTTGAGACCGGCCGTAATACAAGATCGAATGGGGTACTTCTAGGTATTCATTCTACATCGTCGCTTACCATCAGGTCAGATTGTAGCCAAACGCGAGACTTTGTAAGTTGTACATACAGCCAAAGCTATGCAGGAGCGGAGTCTCCTAACACAGGCGTCCGATTCTGTAAACATGTCAATCATGTCAGCTATCAATCCATATAATCAAGATGTCACGTGATCACGAATTCGTGAGCTGACTTGAGCTGTTATTCCATCTTGATTAAATGGATTGACAGGTCACCTCGTGATCACTTCACCCAAGCCTTCGACAAGTTTAAAGAATCGACCGGCAGATGTCAACATGCTTAAAAGGAAGCATAAACTACTGTAAACTAGTTGGTACAGAAATAAACAATTTGTATCAATAAGAATAAACGACAGTTTGTAACGCATTCACAGTTAAACTTATGAACCGATTTTCATGAAATTGGAAAAACAGGAATAGCTTAGCATAAGTTGGTAGGTGCTTAGTTTTGCGCGGGTGAAGTCGTGGGCACAGCTAGTTCACTGTTTCTTAGCTTTTAAATGAACTACCTACCTACGTATTGAAAAACTGATTGAAATATAGGTACCTACCCCTAGGATGTCCTTATTATATACCAAAATATTCATTAAAAATTGTTGTGATACCCTGAATATCGTCATGAAGATTGACAACACCCTGTAATTTGCATAAGTAAATAAAAACACAGCGTCAATGCTCGTTTCAATCCAGTAAGAAGTCCTTTTGCCCAAGAGAGTGGGACATCACTGGCCGTCAATATTAAAATCAAACTTTGGAACGGAAAAATAAATGACGGTGAATAAGCTGCTTCGCTTTACGCAACTATTTTTGGGTTGAATTCCAGTCTAACTAAATGCAGCTGAATACCAGTATTTTACATGGAGACCTGACCTCCACAACCCAGTAACTGGTTAACACGATACCCCTATAGTAAGATATGGTCGTCAGAATTTTTGCTGTCAACCCTAACGTCACTTACGTTCAAAAATGTCTAGTTCATGATATCATCTTTATGATCAAAGGGGTGTAGATAGTCTAGGGTTGAAAGCGGAACGGCTATTTACGTTCAAGGGTTGAAAGATAGAACAAACTTGAGTTGACAAGAGCTTTAAGTGAAGGTTGATCAGCTTATAGACGAAAGTGAAACGTATACGCGAAAGTGAAAAATAAACGGTTTTCCTAGGCTTGATTGCTACCTTCTTTGGGATAATTTTATATAAAAATGTTGGTAGGTAGAGAAAATGTGGCATTGATAACAAAAGGAACATACTTAAAGATGATACGGAGAGGGTAGGCGATATCGTAGATCGTAAAACTCAAAATTTATTGACATTTTCATAACGGTACGTATTTATTTTGAGAAACACTGTTAAATATGTACTACACGATTAATGCTTTTGTTTTTTTTTTATTGACACGACGGAAAATGGAACGCACTGATCCATTTTCAAATCATACTTGAAACGCGACACATCGTACGAAAAAAAAAAAACGGAACAAAGAGGTTTCACACCACATCCTAACGCACTCAAAAAAATAATTAAACACTATCAAAATCCAGTTCTTAGCAAAAGAAATATAAAACATAGGCTTACTCCCACGAAACCCGTATCAGCGGAAATCGTAACCGGTCCGCAACCAAACCGTCCGGCAACCGGTTTAGCACGATGATTTTCATTCATTCATTCATAAAAACACAGGGTAGCACACACTTCGGCACAATTTTTCACTGTAATCCGTAAACACTGGTATCGGCGCCACAGGTGACCGCGACACGGAGTACACGTGCGCTCTCGATGGGCGCTGGTAGCCGTCTGATGGTCGGGGCGTGCGCTGTAGGCGCGGGGAAAGGGAGGGGATGATCACTACAGCGTCCCGGGAGCTATCGCAGACCGAGCCTGCGTGTTCGGGCCTGACGTTGCTACGCTGGGGCGGTTTTTGTTGCGTACTGATAATTTGGGGGCTGAATTGCGTAGTGATTTCGTATTATCGTTGGGAATTGATCTTGTTATGCTATTATTTTTTTGTTAGACATCTAATTTTCGAATTTTGAATGATAAGAACGTAGCCAACTTCGTACCTATTGACATTTAGAACGTTCGAAATTTTGAATTGCGCAAATTCGAATTTTTTCGTTCTTTTTAGTGATGTACCACGTTCGTAATGTTTGAAATGTGGTATTTGGTTTCTGGTTTCTTTTTCAAACGGACCCGTTTCGGATTCCTGATTCTTGTTGCTCATGTACAAATTGTTCTGTTTGCGCCTTTCATCGTATCATGATGGATTACGGACAACTTCGATGTGTTTCTTGTTCGTTGTGAATGTCGTTATGTTACCTATGTAGTTATTTATAGTTTTTTGTTGTATTGGTTGACATTGGGGAGCGATCTAAATGTTTAATAACATACTTATAGGTATCTTTTTTTTTCGTGGATTAGGGACCTACAGAGCGAGAAACAAATTTTACAACGGGTAGAACTAAATCGTATAGCAACGATTGCCGAGGTCAGTCCATAGATGGGTGACCATTTTAACATACCGAGACTCCTCCGTGCCTGTGAAAGCACGTTAAGCCGTTTGTACCAGCATTTGTAGATCTTTGACCGTCGTAATGGATAGACAGAAGCCAGAAATTACTGTGACAAGCCGATACTAGGTTGCGAAGGTCTGATAGACAGTTGCTCCATGGAAAATACTGGTATTCAGGTGCATCTGGTTGAACTGGAAGCAGACTGCAATATAGTTGGGAAAAGGCTTGATGGAATTGATGGATATTAAAAAAAGTATTTTTTATAAAAGTGTCTAAGTAATTATGTATTAATAAGTTTTAGTAAAATGTAACAGATTATTTAATAAGGATAAGAAATAAATGTCTTTTTTAGTGTACCCAAAGGGTAAAACGGGACCCTATTACTAAGACCAGTCCATCTGTTTGTCTGTCCGTCTGTAACCAGGCGGTATCTCATGAACCGTGATAGTTAGATAGTTGAAATTTTCACAGATGATGTTTTCTGTTGCTGCTATAGCAACAAATAATAAAAAACAGCACCCATACCAGAGACATTTTTTTTTCGGCTTATGGTACGGAACCCTTCGTGTGCAAGTCCAACTTGCACTTGGCCAGTTTTTTTTAGGAAAAAAGCTATACGTTTCCTATTCTTGTTTTTTATATGCTATCTTTAATTGTCATTGTTTTAACATGAAGGCATTTCAAGACGCAATAAAAGTTCTCAACCTAAGTCAAGACTAAGAGACTATACATAATTAATTAACTTTACGATTTGAGCTTAACATTATGCTACAAGTTTTTTTTTAAACTATGGTGTTGATTTGGCTAGGTACCTTTTGTTCAGGTTTTCAGATGTCTGATAAAGATTTTTCTTAATGTTGTCCGTTTTTTTTAAACGTTTTAGGAATTATTTCTAGGGAAACTCAGGAGACCTCAAAAACTGACTGAAAATATTATAAACGCGAAAGTTTGTAAGTATGGATGGATGGATGGATGTTTGTTACTCCTTCACGCAAAAAATACTGAATGGATTTTGATGAAATTTAGCACTGTGGTAGATTGTATTGTATTGTGATCTCTCCCTATCACTCAAAGGTTTGCTGGTAGAAAACTCATTTTTGAGTTAAGCTCGCCTTTGTACATGACCTATTTTTAAATGTGAATTAATATAAGCTGTTATGGTGTACAATAAAGAATTAAAGATTATAGTCTAGTATAATAACACATAGGATACTTTTTATCACGGGAATATGTTCCCTTGGGATAATTACCTTGGGGTAAAAAAAAACCAAGAGAAGACGAAATCATGTTTGGTGGACTAAGATAAACCTATGCCCATTAGTGGACAAAAAACTACAAAGTGCAATCAAAGTCCACGTATCATCATCATCATCATATCAGCCAAAAGACGTCCACTGCTGGCCTACCCCAAAGGAGGCGTTTGCCATAATCACCACGCTGGATAGGCGGGTTAGCGATCGCAGTGTAGCTGTTGCAATGCACAGAGAATGCTGCTGCCCATTTTCTGGTGAGTCCTTTAGTCGCCTCTTACGATACCTCCGGGAAGTGATGGGATGGTGCTATTCTTTTATGTCCACGTATACCATTTTGATATCACAAAATAACTACCCTTTTACGAATACACTTTTATACAATACCGATGCTCAAAACGGTGCTAAATACCTCTCGTTCCACTCCGACATAACGAACAAACGTAGTTGTACCGCATTTCATGTTTTCCATCGCAGCCCGTAACTAGTAGACCGTTCACAAATGACGCATAATAGTCCTCTCAATTGCTTCGACGGAATAATTCCAGTTTGCTCACCCCGTCGATGTGTACCTATAATGAATACTGGGTAAGTTTGCTTTGAATTTTACAGACAAAATACTGGATCGATTGATGTAGACTGAAAAATATGTGACGGCAGTGTGATTCAATTCTTTTATTCTTTAGGGTTCCGTACTTCAAAAGGTAAAAAAGGAACCATTATAAGATGACTCTCTAGTCCGTCTGTCTGTCCGTGTGTCACCACCGATTTTCTCAGGAACGGGTGGACTTAGCAAGTTGAAATTTATACCAGATACTGAGGGTCTATAGTCCCTATTAGGTGTATAAATCAAGATCCAGAGTCAACAGAATGAAAAGATATGGGCAAATTTAGATTTTTACGAAAACTTATAAGTACCAAAATTTACCTTAATTTTTCGGAATTTTCACTTTACTTGTGCTGTAGGACCTTGCTTTAACCAAAATCGACAATTCTTGGTCACTGACACAGGGTACTTCCCCTATACTACAAGGTATTGGGTCGAAAACTTAAATGATAGTTCCCGTTGACCTAGAATCACGATTTTTTTTTATTTATGGCAATCTCAGCCCATGTCGACTATTCTGCCGTAGGCTAAGTAAACTGGAACAGAAAATCTGTTTGTTACCTCTCCGTCTTCACTTTTTAACTACTGGACTGATTTTGATGAAACTTGGCACGCGGGGTGCCCATGTCCCAGAATAGGACATAGGTACATACTTAAATAACGTGTAACAGAATAAACGCAATACCTCTTAAGGGGTCATTGTACTCATCATTATGAACAACTTTTACTATGGAACCAAACCTTAATCGTGAAAAAAAAATCTGCTGTTCAGTATATTTTATTCAGTTATGCTCACATACCTAAATGTATGGGGGAGTCGATTGTTTTTCACGCTTTCAGTGTTGGTCCCATAGTGAAAGAAAAAAACAAAAGGGCACCCGTTAACTGTGTACAAGAAGAGACTATGATACAGGCGTGGTAAATGTGCCGCAGTGTGAAGGTTCAAGCTGGAATATAAATATACATATTTATGTCGTAGCTATATCGTAAAATTAGCTTATTTATGATGTGGCCGAGGTTTGAGGGAGCCCTGACACGTGAGGTTCGAATGGATTGACAGGAGCTCAAGTGAATGAGCAAACATAGAACTCACCCCAGGGCGGAAGACGTCCATGAGGCCTTCCACCCAGCTACCAAAAAAAAGGGTTTGTTTGACGAAGCCATTGCATAAAGTCATTAAACAATATGTAAAATGGGCAGTTCTACGATATGCCTACGACATATAGACAGAATGGAAGCTTGAATTGTTTTGTGGTGTTAGCCCGAAATCCCATTGTTCCGTTTGACTTCCACTGATGAATGGTTTTTCCCCTTTCCACGAAATACACCCCTACGTATATTGTTAAAAGCTTCAATGCCAGTAACTATTCACAGCTGGACATTCGCTCCTTACCAAAATATGGACTTTAGACAAAATACCATTCTGTCAGTGGATGCAAATGTCAAAATATGAAGGACTGATCACGTGACATTCCGACAGCGTTTGTCAATATTTTTTGATGATTTGGCAATCGCCTTCGCCAAGCTGATGATGATGATGAGCCAAGATGGCTCCGCTAAATACCAACTTGCCGCGCTTGACTCGGTGGAACACAGAGCTAAAAGGCTCATTGGCGACGTAAGACTGGTGGATGCCAAGCTTCACAGCTTGGCTCATCGCCGCAAGGTTGCCTGCTTGTCGGTCTTCTACAGATTGTACTTCGGGGAGAGTGTCCAGGAACTCCACGATCTCATCCCACCGGCCCCCTTCTACCATCGGACATCTAGACGCACTGCAAGTTACCATCCCTACCTTGTTGCTATTCCACCAATTCGCACTAAACGTTTCCAAACGTCTTTTATAATGCGCACAGCAAAGGAGTGGAACTCTCTGCCTGCGTCTGTGTTTCCGAACGCATACAACCCTAATCTCTTCAAAATTAGAGTGAACAGGCTTCTTCTGGGTAAGCTCGCTCCATCGTCGACTTTGTCTCTGTCATCTATGACCTAGACTAGAGTCAAGAGCAAACCCATATTAAAAAAAAAAAAAAAAAAAAAAAAAAGCTACCGCTGGCAGAAGAGTCAAGACCCTCAGATTATCTGCTTCTTGCATCCAATCTATATCACTTCCAGGTACCAGCCCTGTAAGAGTCTCTGTATGGTATGGTACGACCTGTTCTATATCTAAATTGATGAATCTGTAACGGCCGGTTGCAGTAACGTATCTACCTTTGATCAACTGTCAAATTCGCTACCAACAATAGCTGTAACGTCATGTTTGAAAGGCAAACGTGACGTTTCATCTACTGTTGGTAGCTAATTTGACAGTTCAGTTCTTTTTGGGTTAACAAAAATCATGGAACTCGCGTCATCGTCATCGAACGCTTTCCAAAATCAAAAATTAAAAAATCTAATAGCTCGACGATATAATTCACAAGTTACTTAGTTTTCACTTCTATCAGCAGTCCCCAAAGATTGCCCCGCATAATTTTTAAATCGGATCTTTTAACCAAGAGAATACCATAAACAGTTGTTCCTTTTGACGAGTTAAGATTTCACAACATCATTGTCTTCTTCATAATAAATGTCACAAGAGGTATCAAAATTCCGAATATAAATCTGAATATTAAATACCTTCTAAGTGCTTTACTCAAATATTTAAACAGCCTCTGTCAATACAAGGCTGGTTTATACACCAGAGCTTCTGTTTCCTGAGCAAAACGAAAAAAGACTCACCAACGAGCTTTAATTAAAAGCTACTCAAAGACATGTTTAATTTTATAACCTATTTTTATGTAGCTTCGCAAAAAGTAGTCTTGTTTAAAACTAGATAATGTTACGTGGACATGTTGTAGCTTTGCGGCGAAGGCATGGGATAATGCATTACTTATTTTTTTAGTTACATAATACGACTGAATTTAAATGGGACTAATGGTGAAAGAGAAATGACATATACAGTTACTATAGTAGGCGCCAGATAATCGTGGAATAACGGTCATTGACCCACCTACAATTATTGACATTTTTAATTTGAAAAACGGAATTAATGACACAAAGCTGTCCCGAATCATCATCTCTCGTGATCCTTAACATTGTCTAATAATGAAAAACGATTCATATTTAATTGTTCAGGTACCTATGAACAGTTATTAGGGAAAGGTCAATATACTTTATTCCACATTTATCTGGCGCCTACTATAGTTGACCCACGCAACTTCGTCTGCGATCCCAAACTAGGCAGAGCCTGTGCTATGGCAACCAGACAACTGATAAACATACTTATATATTTCTAAATACACAAATATTATAGACAAATTACACACAGACACAGAACAAATGATCATGCTCATCACACAAAGATTTGTCCTGGATGGGAATCGAACCCACGACCTCCGGTTTAGCAGTCAGGATCACTAACCCCTTTTTTTTTTGAGAAAATCATGAAATTTTAAGTGTCTGAGTGCCAAATTCCAAAAAAATATCAAGAAAATACCCAGGGCCGAGAACTCTTCGATTTCAGATACCCCGATACTATCCCTAAATACTGTACTGCAAAGTAAACCTAGAACTCAGACTCAAATATCAGCAGAGCATGGTTGAAAATCTAGATTAGACAAAAATCATGAAAATTTTAAGTTTCTGAGTTAGAAAATTCCAAAAAAATATCTAGAAAATACCCAAGACCGAGAACTCCTCGATTTAAGATACAACTATAATATTCCTTAACGCTGTATTGCAAAATAAGCCTAGAACTCAGACTCATATATCAGCAGAGCATGGTTGAAAATCTAGATTAGCCGAAAATCATGAAAATTTGAAGTTTCTGAGTTAATAAATCTAAAAAAATATATGTAAAATACCTAGGGCCGACAGTTCCTTGATTTTAGATACACCGGTACTCCTTTTATGCTGTACTGCAAAGAAAACCTAGAACTCTGACTCAGATATCAGCAGAGCATGGTTGAAAACCTAGATTAGGTTAGGTTCCAACAATGCTCTGCTTGGGAATTGTTTGGTATTTTATTTTATATTTTTCTTTTTAGTTGATTTCCTAGCTACTGATTTTGTTAAGAATAATGGATATCTGGTTATATGTTTTGTAATTACCGCCACTTTTACAAAAAATATCGTTTTTATTTTTGTGGCGGTTACGTATTTTTGTAATTTTTTTTTAAGCCGGTTGAGACAGAACTCTCTCCGAAAAGTATCAGGAACTATAGCTCTCACCTTTATGCACCTAAAATACTTTTAAAATTTTGGTTTTGGAAAAAATGATCTGCTACCGGAAGTTAGCAGATCATATTTTCATTTGATTTTTTTTCCGAGAAAAACGCCAGAACTATTTCCGAAAAGTATCAGGAACTCTAGAACTATGCTGCATGCGAATAGAACTCACTTTTTTTTGAGCTCTGCTGGAATATGATCTGCCAAGTTCACGCAGACTTGACCAACAGGCCAGTCAAGTCAATTTGAAATTGTCTTCATGGAATTTGAGTACTGAATCTGCTGATTGGTATTTCGGCTGAGCAGGGTTGGGGGTTTAAATGAATTGTCTGCTTCTCGAAATTGTAATTTTCTTGCACCTTTTTTTTTATATTTGTACATTTTTAAAATGAAACGTGCGTCTGTTTGGGGGGAATAAACTATTTTCTTTCTTTCGAGACGACAAAAATTCAAACAAATCATTCAAAATCACCTTTATTTAAGCACAATCACAGATTCGATTCATTCTATCAAACTCGGAGATAAAAGTTTATTTTAAAGTCCTTACAATCGTGCTGGTCAAATTATAATTATGAGAACCATGTAGGTTAATGTCTGAGGTTATTTTATGAGGAAAAATCTACATACATTATAGTGGACCTTTAGAAAATTAGTAGAATTGGCACTCTGATATTCTGTACTGCTGGCTCATTTTAGTATTTGATACAATAAATTGTTTTTTCTTTCTTTAAATTGTTCTCATATATAGAAGCAACAAGGTTAATGTAACCAGGATTTTTATAAACAAAAAATGATTTAAAAGAGTGTCTGTCTAGTATCTTGCACGTTCTTCTCCATAGAGATCTACGATTGGAACGTGCAAATAACTTCATGTTTTTGACGGGCTGACTTTGACAATTCAAAAGTACCTGATAATGGTTTATTTGAAATAAATGCTTTAACTTTGACATTGATATAGAACATTAACCGCACTTCACTTCACACCCTGTACATGTAAGCTCTAATTGCCAGCCGGTCCTAAACTGAATTCTTGATGCACGATGTAAATAGAATAGTTTGCTATGAGAGTAACATTGAATCGATACAATTATGTATAAGGGTGCAATGACGGAACCCCGTGTTTGGTAGCCAGGTGGAAATTGCGTTTCGAACCTAAGAAATTACTTGTTTTGGCCCATGACTTTGCTCGCTCTAATATAGATTTTCCCAAAACTAAAGTCTCCAGTCTCTAGCCATTCATCAAAAACTAAGAAACTATGAAAAACTAAGAAAAGAAATTTTTACGGCAGTAAAAAGTACCGCAGCGCCATCTACGACGAACTACCAACGAAATACTGCATCGTGCAAGCAAAGTTCTCCGTGCAATTTGAACATATACAACAGTCCGAATATCAACTATTATAGACTATATATCGACGGTGAAGTATATACTATATACTAATACCTCCTAACTGTAATTTTTCAAGACATTAATTTTTTACATCTTTTAATTTACTGACGCTTTTCCCATGTATTATGTGAAAGCTCCGAAGTGAATTTTTAGTTGCAATTACATTAAATGGCTACTAACTAATTCAATATACTAATTAATTTTCAACTTCTCAAGAAATATTTTTTTTCTTTCAGTTTGTGTAAATCATTGATTTCAGCAGTTAGTGGAGTTATTGGCACTTCGCCGTCGATATACTATTATAGGTACCGTCTGGTTCGGAGGATCCTCCCATTTTCAGTGGAGGTACGCAGTGCAGGACTTTATTCTCTGTTCCGCATACCCTCTATATCTCTATACGAATATTAATCAAAATCGGTTCAGCGATTTAGGCGCGTAAGCATAACACACAAACTCTCGTATTATTGGTATTTTTTAGGATTTTATCACCACCACCGGGCAAAAAGTGTCATGGGGTCCGGAGTTTGGAAGTTGGTGGTGTGACACCCCCGTGGCTCGGAAAGCACGCTAAGCCGTCGGTCCTGCGCCAGATCTCTCTCCGGTCGTGTCGGGTTGCCGTCCCATCAGAATATGAGAGTGATAGAAGAGGGACTGCACCTGTGTTAGCGCACACACGCCTGCACTATAATATGTCCCGCGCCGATGGCTAGTCTCGGTTGAGATTGGCCGCCATGGCCGAAATCGGTCAGGAGGACTATGTATAAAAAAATAGGTTTTTCTAACATTAATTAAAATATACGTTTTTTATAATGCGCACAGCAAAGGAGTGGAACTCTCTGCCTGCGTCTGTGTTTCCGAACGCATACAACCCTAATCTCTTCAAAATTAGAGTGAACAGGCTTCTTCTGGATAAGCTCGCTCCATCGTCGACTTTGTCTCCGTTATCTATGACCTAGACTAGAGTCAAGAGCAAACCAATATTATAAAAAAAACTATTTATGGACTAAAATAAAAAAAGACGTGTTCACCTTGTTTGACCTTCACGTGATCCAAGGGCTGGCTTTTACCTTTGACAGAGGTTAAGCATTGCTATACAATTCTGCCAATCCTTTGGGCACATTACTAATCGACTGCTATGCAGAGGATTTCGTCGACGCCATATTTTAGATAATACAATTATCTAAAAGGCGAGTAGGAACAAAAACAATAAAAGGGGTAAATAACCGCATTGAAGGTCTAGACAAAACTCTAGATTTTATTTCAAACGATCCGCAGTCTCGTCCAACACCACGTAATAAATAAATAAATAAATAAAAGATCTTTATTTCAGACATCACATCCATATGTTGTTAGTGCTAATGAAGAGGGTTGTTCTCTTACAAAACATATTTAAAATCGCTAAAAGACTCGAGAATTCCCAGACGTCGATTCAGCAACCTGTCATATCGTATTTATGTTTTTTATTACAATCTTTTAGAATATTATAATAGGGAGAGAGACACTATATGGAGGATCTCGTGGCTTAATAATATTAATAGCTGCACAGATCGATCTACAAATTGAAGCAACGATTGCCAAGGTCTGTAGATGGGCGAAAGAGTCCGCGGTCCTGGAACGCAAAGGGCTGTAGAAGGAACACGGATGAGTTTAAGTCAGTAAGAGTCTGACACGCCCTTCCACTCCGCCCAGAGTGGAAGAAGTCATTTGATGATTTCCCACGCATAAAAAAAAGATTGGTGAACATCTTAAGATACCGAGACTCCGCTATGCCTCGAAAAGCACGTTAAGCCGGTGGTCCTGGCTGTCATTTGTAGATCTTTGGCAGTTGGTACGGATTATCAGAAGCCAGGAAATCTGACACGAGTCTTGCCAAGAAGTTCCTGGGTTGTGGAGTTAAGATTGGCAGTTGCTCTACGTAAAATACTGGTATTTCGCTGGATCTGGATTGACTGGAAGCCGACCCCAATATAGTTGGGAAAAGGCTAATCAGATTGAATAAAATTCTTGTCACACTTACAAGATAATTTTTTGCAAATGTTTCTCCTGAAAACTAAAAACTAGTTACTAGTGCCTATTATTGTCATCATATTCAGCCGAAAGATATCCAACGCTGGATAGGCCCCCCATAAACAGGGGGGGGGGGG
>NDFZ01005407.1:0-20568 GCA_002192655.3 Mamestra configurata
CAAGACTATCATAAATATATTAAAATAAAAGAGTACGATAGCACAAAAACTTGGCTTTCTTACACAAGTCGTGAAGCATTTTAATTTTTTTTTTAATTCAGAAAATGTTGTAACAGAAGTTTTAAAAACAAAATGTCAGAACAAAAATATATACGCATATTTAGAATTAGTACTAACAATAAATATCAATTACAATTTTATTACATGCAACAATCACAGAAATGTATCAATAAAATATATGGTAAAAAAAATAATTTTGTTCTTTTTGAACAATTGGTGCAAAGACATGAATCAGTTACTATCTGGAAAAACCACGTTTGGGATGAAGGTGATGCAATGAAAGTGGCAGCTCATAATTATTATCTATCGCATAAAACCCGAAATAAAAACTAATAACATAAAAATATTGTTTTTATTTTTTAAAGAAAAATGTCATGCATTGTTTTCAAGATTTAAGTTACCCTGAAAACACAAATTTATGAAAATAATGCAATACAACATAATCTAGAAGCTGATCCCAAGTACGGCTGCACTATAGATATACCTATAGTACCTATACGTATGTAGTGCAGTAGCTTTAGTTCATGAAGCAACCACTACGTGGCAGCACTTTCACGTGTATCAATTTCAAGTGTTTCAATCTATGATTCGATGTTCTGTGTCAATTCGTGAATGACAATTCTACATATTTTTAAGAAACGCTTGCATTCGCATCTCAGTTGGAATCTGTCAAAAAAGCCTCAATTTTCATACATTTTTGAGTGACATGCGAACGCGATCGTTGTTTAAAAATTTGTAATTGACACTCTGCAATGCCTAAAACTCAATACATGTGACACACTCGTATTACGACTATGGATGGAAACTATGCGTGCAGATACACATAATATCACAATCTACTTAATTAACCTATCGCCCTGGCCAATTGACAAGTCGATGTTGTGCGATATTTCAAGTCACTGACTGACAAATCAAAATCATCTTACGAACAGAGACACGCTGGTTTTTTTTTTAAATGGTTCAGATCAATGTTTCCTTTTTGAGTGGTTATGAGTACGTACTTAGCTATCCTTGCATTCTAAATGGTAGCTTAAATTGATTCAGAGAGAGAGAGCCAGTGGCGTATTTAAAGATATAGCCCTAAAAAAAATACAAAACATTCATAAGGTACAAGTCCTGCCGGCGCCTGTCTCGGTAGCACATGTCATCCGATTTTTCTATTAAATATTTTGGATACCAGTGCCAGTTTCAGACTTCCTCTTTCATACTCATTGTTTACACACATAGTGTGTGGGGCCTAGGTTCTCAGCACCCACGCGTATGCACTGGATTGGAGAAGGATCACCTTGGTTCACAAAGAAAACTCACGATTCACTTGAACACTATTTATTCTTGATTGTTAACTGAACTTTCACACACGAAAATACAAAAATGTTCTAGACCTATGCATTTTACATGGTCGCAAGTAGTGGCGGGGCTGACATATCCCAACAATTACAATAGCCAATACAAACAATCTTGTTTTCAAACTATTTTCTTTTGACCAATCAGAGGCGTCCGTCCTCTCAACAAGTCCGTACAGGTTCGTAAAAGTTCTGACTTGTCGAGAGCGGAGCTGGTGGTGGATCATAACAAATGCAAAGTAACTACTTTGAGTTTTATAACTAAATAACATTTTACAATTAGAAATTACTGATCACAATGATTTTCTATCCTCTATTTACATGTTTTAGACACNTTTCTATCCTCTATTTACATATTTTAGACATTATAATCTTATCTTATGTGCTATATACATGAGATACACTGTCTTTCGAGATCACTGCTGTGTTTATACATAATATGGGCGTCCTACACAACTACTCTGTTTGTACATATGGCCGTCCTACACAACTACTGTGTTTGTACATATGGGGCGTCCTGCACACATAGGTACCTATTACTCCTCTTAGCATCGGATAGATTAAATTATCTGTTGATAGACAAGACGTTACAGGGCTCAAGAAAATACAGCCAACCCCTCGCTGTTTACCGCCCCGGGCCATTGCCACATTGACCTAAGGGTAAATACTACTAAGCTACGCTACTGGTCCGTTTTTTTTTTTTTTTTTTGGGGGGCAATCCTCATGGCAATCCTCCACCCTGGGGCGGGTGGAGGGGTCTGTCAGACTCTTACTGACTAAAACCACCCCGGTGTTCCATCTCCCACCTACGCCGGGGATCGCGGGAACGTAAGCGACTTCAGCAATCCCCGGCTGGTGCCGGCCCGCCACTGCGGGCCACCTCGCGTCGGCGAGGGGAGTGAGGTGTTTGACTCCCCTCGCTACGTCAAAGAGGGGCGCACGGGAACACCACGCGCCGCCACCTCGGGTCCGGATGAATGGGGGGCGACGGACATCCCCAAGTCCGCCGCCCCTGGACCCAGTTAGGGGGGCCGGAAGAGGGCAGCGTATGCCCTCCTCCGACGCCCGATGCGCCTGCTGCGGGCAGGGAGAGCGGTTGTGATCTCCCTCTCCCTTTCCGCAGCCTCCTTCTGCGCGATAACTGTCTCGCAGAAGGAGACCACCGCGTCCCAGGACTCCTCACCGCCGACCATAGCATGGACTACGGCCGGCAGCGAGAGGTCACCGCCTACAACAGAGATGAGGGCACGGCGCGGCTCCTCCCAAGCTGCACACTCTGCAAGCGTATGCCGTGCCGTGTCCTCCCGACAGTCGACGCAGTGGTGGCATCGAGCGTCCGGCTCCCTGCCTATGCGACACAAGAACCTCCCGAAGCAGCCATGCCCCGAGAGGACCTGCGTCGCACGAAACGACAGGGAGCCGTGCCTTCTCCCGAGCCAGAGGTCGAGCACTGGCCGGATGGCCTCGATGGTGATGAGGCCGGCGGTAGGGCTCGAAAGCCTGTCCCGCCATTCCGCCACCAGGACCTCGCGCAGCTGCGACCGACGCAGCTCCAAGTGTTGCTGCGTCAGTCTTTCGCCGCGCGCCCGCGCGCCCTCGCGCCACCTATGCAGTGACGCGAGCACTTTCGCCTCCAGGTCCCACGGCGGAGATCCGGCCAGTGCGCAAGCCGCCTCGTAGGAGATCGTGCGATATCCCCTGATGACTCTGACGGCCATCACCCTCTGCGGCCTCCGCAGAACAGTGATGGTGCTGGCCGTCAGGTCAGCCGCCCAGATCGGGGCCCCATAAAGGGCCATCGATCGCACGATCCCCACGTACAACCGCCTACAGGCGGTGCTCGGGTCCCCCAGATTGGGAAGCAGCGTTGACAGCGCCCCCGCCGCGCCCAACAACTTGGGCGCCAGCCGCCGGAAGTGGGGGCCGAAATCCCACCGGCTGTCGAGCACCAATCCCAGGTACTTCATGGTGGACTCGACAGCGATACGGGCCCCCCCGACCACAATGTGCGATCCCGGCGGCGGCGCTCGCCGGGGGCCATGAAAAACAATGGCCTCCGACTTGTTGAGGGCCACCTCCAGGCCGAGGCGCCGTATGCGGCTCACCACCTGTGAGACCGCAGCCGTCGCCAGCAACGCTGCCTCCCTGTGCGAGCTCCCCCGGGCAGTGACCAGTGTGTCGTCAGCGTAACACACCAGCTGCACTCCCGGCCGGAGCTCGCCCCTCAGCACCCAGTCGTACCCGATGTTCCACAGGAGCGGGCCCAAGACCGAACCCTGCGGAACACCGCACGACATGGGGCGCTGGTATCTGCCATCGCGTCCCAGATAGGTGACACACCTTTCCGCCAAATAAGCCCCGACGACGCGGCGGAGGTAGGAAGGCACTCGATGATATCGTAGTGCCTCCCGAATACAACTCCAGGGCAGGGTGTTGAAGGCGTTGGAGATGTCCAAGGACACCGCCAACAACACACCGCCCCGCGACACCGCTTCCTCCGCCAGGACTCTCACTCGCGATATCGCCGTGATAGTGGAGCGCCCTTGTCGAAAGCCTTATTGGCATTCGGTATGCTACTGGTCCTACCTCAACAGGACGCGCGTAATCAGATCGCGCTACCAACCAAATTTATGGTTACAAGCTGCGTAAACCAGTAGACGCCATGTGGATAATCCACTATATAGCTGTATACGAACATGGCGCACCATTTCGCAAGGGTCCTAATATCCGTTATCACTAAACAGTAGGCTACCCCTAAATGAACGCCTTAATATTTCGCTGCACAGAAAATCCAGAAAGGTAGTATTAGTGGAAAAGGACATTAGTATATTGACGTGACAACGTCTAATAAATCGATCGCCGGCTGCACGCACGAAAAAGGATGACTCATTATAACGTTACGCTCATTGTAACGTTACGATCATTTCTTCAATGTTTTGTTATGACGTTGTCACGTTAAACTATCGTCCGTAAACCGACGACCATTTTTTTTTAATTCCCATCCTCAATTGCATCTATGGTACCATACAGTATTAGAATATTATTATACGGAACCATACGATAATTTGTCAACGTCATGGCCACTTAAAGAAAATTGATAATATTATGGCTACTTTCCAATATTGTGCAGGTACCTAGGTGTACCTACCTAATTTATTATGTTTCAAATGGTAGAAAACAACGCTACTCTATTTGGACTAAGACCAACACGAGTAGACAATTAATTGTTTACGTAAATTAATCACATATTCGACGATTCGTTTTGGGATTATGAACGTACCTAAGCGTTATCTAATACATAATAGGTGATGGTGTGGTGGCTGTGTCGTGGGTTCGATTACCCCACGCGGGAAAAATACTGGCGTGGCCTGTATACAAAGTGTAACAGAACTACCGCAATACCTGAAAAGGCATCATTATACTATATATTAAGTGCTACTAACCCCTACTGTGGCCCAAAAGTTGTCTGTTTTGGTGAATATATTATTAATATACTCATCATTATGAACAACTTCTACTATAGGCCAATCCCGAGAGATCGTGAAAAACAAATCAGCTGCTAAGTACATTTTGTCGAATTATCCGCACATTTCGCGCAATTTCAATGTAAGTCCCACAGTAAAAGTTGTTCATAATGATGAGTGCAATGAATCCTTTTTAGGCATTGCGTTACTTCTGTTACACGTTGCCGTCGTATAGACATTCTGGTTTTGGCTGCCTTTGTTTCGTCAAGTTCAATACACTTTACTTATATGTGTTTACTAGCTTTTGCACGCGACTTCGTACGCGCATATCCCGTTTGTCCCGTTCCCGTAGGAATTTCGAGAAATCGTCTCACTCCCCAAAAAACCTACATGCCAAATTTCAGCTTTCTACGACCAGTAGTTTCTGTGTGTTGTCTGTCAGTCACTCACTCAGTAACGGAAGAATTTTATATAATTATATATAATATATCCTGACAACTCACGCACGGTCATCCGATCCCAAACTAGGCAGAGCCTGTGCTATGGCAACCAGACAACTGATAAACATACTTACCTATATATTTCTGAATACATACATATTATAGACAAATTACACCCAGACACAGAACAAATGATCATGCTCATCACACAAAGATTTGTCCTGGGTGGGAATCGAACCCACGACCTCCGGTTTAGCAGTGAGGGTCACTAACCACTCGACCAATAGGCCAGTCAATTATGTTTATTACACTGTGATTGTGACGCAAATAGCAAGAAAATGTTCTAATTCTCAAAACGCCAGGCAATGCGGTTTAAGTTCAGTAAAATGTTAACAGTAATGTATGAAACTTACTTTTGAACACATGATAAACAGGACCATATTTCCGATACGAATTTCATGGAATTCGCAACAGCAGTCTAGTGTGAAACGCAACGCGCTTGATCAAAACAAATTATGTGTTCTTTGATAAATAAACTATACATACAAGAACAATCCACGTTTGTATAATGTTGGGATCAACATTTGCATATTAAACGAATCGATGTGATTAGAAATTCCTACGTCGCTGTGTTGATTGCACACCCATTTAACCCGTATGCATTTGTTACGCGAAGATATTTTCCATTAGGTACATACTCGTCCGCTCGTCATGTGATGGTAAACCTGGAAACAAGGCTCTCATTGGTCTATTCAGAGAAAACAAAGACAAATGAGGGGCCAAGTTTCCAATTTAACTATCACACTAGAACAGATAAATTGTAAACCAGACTGCTGATTGGTCGCCAGTTTATGTCAGTCCACAATTTCTCGGAACGACTTCGCGAGGTTATAGACTACCAAATTTTGATGCGTAAAATAGTATTCCAAATGTTCAGTTGACAATTTATCGAGAGTTTACAATCTCTCAAATTATTTTATAATCTTACGGAGTTTTTTATTTTCTGGTGACATATATACGATAAGTAGTTGCGGAATTATTCGAAAGTGTGACCGCGGCCCTGGAACGCAAAGAGCCTTTGAAGGAACACGGGCGGGTGTTAGTCAGTAAGAGTCTGACACAGTAAGAGCGGGAGAATTCATTTGATGATTTACCATCTATAAGTACACCAACACCACCGAACCCTTCAGGGGTTATAGGCATGATGTTATGTTAGTATGTAAAAGTAATTGACTTCAACTCATGATGACCCATACCTGAGAGCCAATTCTATTTATTTTAAACAATGTTCGCATTCGCTTGTCAGTTGCAATCTGTAAAGAAAACCTAATTTTTATAAATTTTTGACATATGCTACTGAGTTACGAATGTGAACATTGCTTGAAAATAAGTAGAATTGGCACTCTGATTCTTATGCTAATATAAACAATAAGTGCTGTCTAGACCGAGTTTATCACTTTTGTGAAAACAATACATCTTATCTTCCAGTTTTTTGAATGACCAGGGAACTTCCTATCATTCTAGAAGTATGAAATATATGCATCACTCTTGAAACTTATTGGAAGAAAAATATTGAGCTGTTGATCTATTAAAAATTCATTTTACAAATAAACAGAACACATCAAATCGGCCTAGCCATTTCCCAATTTGTGGTCGGCTTCCAGTCTAACCGAAGGTATCTGAATACCAGTATATTAAGCCGGGTGGTACTCACTAGCGAGCCAGAACCGTGACCGTTGCATGTACTGTTACCAAAAAACATAGTGGTGCCACGCTGCGAGGGGTACGCGTGCGGCTAACAGCTAACCGCCGATTACAAGGTACTCATTCTGTAACCGTAACGTTGCACGCAACCGTTACTGTTGCCAAAAACATCGTGCGTATGTATAAGTTTGCGAGCCTGCAACAAGCGCTACACGAGCGGCTCACAGCGAACCGACGATTGTCGGTTTTTGCCGCGAATCAAAGGGCGCTCGTAGTGCGCTAGTGTATGCCAAGAGTGAAGGTTGCACGCCGATGAGACCATCAAATATGTGAGTACGAGTGATTCCAAAAATATCTTCAGCTGATAGACGCCTACCAGGAAAACAGTGTACCTACTATGATATTCCCGATTTATTCCATGATTCCACTATCATCGTGGCCGACTGCGGATAGATGCAGCTGGGACTTTTCGTTACGGTCACAGTGATGAGGACTTCTCAAACGAGGCTCTAGTGGACTTCTCGTACCCACTAGAACCTCGTTACTGTATCTGTTTGGTTACAGTTACAACTCGCTAAATGAGTACCTACGCTTGGTGAAAGCGTTCGGGCGACGTTATGAGCCTAAACTGTAACCCGCGTACACACTAGAACCTCGTTACTGTATCACGCGAGTAACAGCTACAGCTCGCTAGTGAGTACCTGACTTTATAAAGAGCGACTGCCCGTCTGACCTCCACAACCCACAGGTAATAACAGGTAATACGAAGACTCCAGGGTAAGGTGTCCAGGTGTCAGATTTTCTGGCTTCTAACTACCGGTTACGAACGCTACATCTTAGGATGTTATATAAATATAAGTAGATAAATAAGGGAACTAGTGGACTGCAGACTATTGTCTCAAAATGTGTCAACTTAAGTATCCATACTTATCAATTAATCAATACACAGAATTCTTCCGTTACTGAGTGAGTGACTGAAAGACAACGCACAGTCGAAACTACTGATTATAGAAAGCTGATATTTGGCATGTAGGCCTTGAAGAGTGTAGGGGAGCACTAAGAGAGGATTTCCAGAAATACCTACGGGAACGAGAAAAAAACGGAATATACGCGTACGAAATCGCGGGCAATAGCTAGTAGGTACTCACATTTACATAAATACACACATATTTAATATACATACTTTTTAGTGCCGCATGCATTTTTTCATTAATAGGAAGCTGTCTTTTTAGTCTTACCAGCAAAAAGTGCAAAATGAAAGTAAGAAATTGGCTCCAGAAACTAAACTATGACGACACGGAAAAACTTCTTGCTTCCCTGATATAATTTCTTAAATTATAACTCTCTCTCACACACACACACACACATACACACCCTTACATGCCATCACACATACACACATACACTCACACAATTAATATTCACGCAAATAGTAACACCAATTTATTTCTATTTATTTTTTTTTCTTTTTGTAAACATGCTTAGTCATTAATAACCTGACGCACTTAGTAATGTGTGAGTACATAATAATTTATAAAATGTAACCATTTCCGAATGAGAGGGAGTCCTGGTGTCCTGAAATACAGGCTTTTTGTCTAGCTTAGGCACCAGTCTCCCACAATATAATTGTAAAACTGTAGTTATGTACTCTAGTCTTGATACTATGTACGTTATATTGTGGAGAGAAAAAAAAAAAAAAATCTTTATTATTATTTTTTGTTATTTCTATGTACCGTGCGTGGTTCATGTAAGTGATAAATAAATTTTATTCTTTCTTTCTTCCACTTACTACCCTATTATACTAAGTAAACGTCTGTAGGTTGGATGGATGTTAGTAACTTTTTCATGAAATAACTACTAAACGGATTTGGCACTCTTTATATCTGGTACCCTTGTACCAGGTGGTGGTGGTACCCTTTGGATTAACACATAATAATTTTTATCTCGATCTTAAGTCTGCGCAGACGAAATCGCGGTCAAAAGCTAGTATATAAATGCGAAAGGAACTACTATGTCTGTCTGTTAATGATGATGTACCTTTTCACAACGTAGGTAACAGCTGAAAGGATTCGGATGAAATTGGTACACGGGTAGATCTTCTGGATTAGGACTTGGAATACTTTTCTACTACCCGGAAGAATGTACTTTTGGGATCATTTATGTCAGTGAAGACATTGGCAGAAGCTATTATAGCATACGACTCAAAATATGCCACGATGGGTTTTGTCGATCAAGCTGTCTGGTTGCATGCATCCTAGTGAAACTACGTGCTTTGAGCACAAAGCACGTAGTTCATGTCAACTTGAGTTATGCGCCTCGTGCAACAATAGCAAAGGATCTATCAGTGCCACGTTGTCGATAGCCATCTCGTGTTAAACTGCCTATACCCATGGGTTTTAATTAATTTCATTGCTGGCCATTAAAATATAATCGAGATTGTGTCTAAAAGATTCAGTGTTTAACTAGTTTAACTGCAGCTAAGAGGGGTGCCACACGATGCGTTGCGTCGGCGCTGCGACGACGGGGCGATAACGCTGAGCTGTTATACCTACATACAAATCAGACAACGCGTCGACGGAACGAAAAAGGGGGCCACAGAGACGAAACGGGAGTGGAGCTTTCCTGTGACGTCGGAGCGGCAACGCAACGCAGCGCAGCACAGGATTTATTCATTTCCATTGACGTTCAAAGACTGACACATCCTGCTTCGTCATCGCTGCGTCGTCGAAGATCAGTGTATTGCTTTGCGTCACCGCTTTTGTGCCTGTGGCACCATTTCCGTCGAAATCATAGCGTTGCGACGATACAACCGGCCGGCAATGCCCCTGTAGCATGGGCTCATAAACTGAATTAAGTCTTTTCATAGTTCATAGTATCAAAAGGTATCAACATCATTTTCGACTAAAGATGTCGACTCCACTACTAATAGGCGTCACCAAGTAAACATTGTATACGAGCTGCACGACTACGACTTTTAATAATAGGTTTCTGTATCTGTTGTGGTTATCGATTCTCATATTTGATCGAACATAGTCGGCTATTCTTAAGGTGGCCATACACGTTAGAGTTTGGTTAAGGTTATAACCATCATGCATACCCTAGCATGTATTAGATGATATCTTTAGAGGAGGATCGGAACTCAACAAAGGCAAATAAATATGTGCGACTTACTTGATGGCATCATCTTATTACTGCACATTATATTCTCCCAGGTAAGCCGTCACGCCATCATTCACTCGTTTTTCTATCAGACCTTAATCAAAATATAAATAAACACTACTCACCACCAGGTACGAAAGTATGGTCTTCGGTACAGCACCCCCCATAAATCCGATCACCGTACATGCGTACAGTAAAGCAGTTATAGGCACCACCGAACAGGACAACAGCTTCTTGTACTTCAGGACATAGTAGAACATCACATAAACTTGCAGCAATATTATCGGGTACTCCAGATACGTCATGATGCTGTAGTTGTTTGTGAAGTTGTATAGTGTCATTATTGAAAATCTGGAAAATAACATAACATTTTTTTCATTTCATTTACCTATTTTTGGACCCTCGCTAAAGTATCTACTTTATATTTAGTCATAAGTAAAAGTCTTCGCTAAGAGCCGGGCCTTAGGCTGCGCGGGCCCCTTACCCTAGCTACCACCTGGATTGCGGCAAGCCCCGCTAGCCAGGACCGTGGGGGCCTGAACAGGCTAGGGCCCGGCTGACAGTCGCCACCTCGAATGTATGCCCGGTGCGACCCGGTGACAGTTGTCATTATCATTTCAGCCAAAAGGCGTCGATTATACGTATACATAGGTCCTCTGCAAGCTTCGCCACATCGCCAAGTCCTGTGCTACTCACATACAGTGGACCTGTCAAACTTTTGCATTAAAGTAGGGTTTGGCACGTTTTTAACTCTAAATACACGAGTCAGAAACCTTAAAGCATTGTTTTAATGTTACTTTAAAATTGCCATTAATCATTTATTACACAGCCATAAATGTTTCCTACCAAGCATATTGTAAGCATTCTTAGTATGCATATGCAAGTATTTGTGATTATGTCACACAAAGTAGGTATGTGTGCTTAGTAACTATTATTTTTAAATTAGTTCCAACATCACATGATTTCTTAAGAATGTCAGACAAACATAATCTAGTTCATACATTGTCTAGTGCTCAAGATAAGCACTAAATTGTGATTAAACTTTACAGTAACAGTACTGTAAACTTACACACAAGTGTAGTGTGTGTGCAGATTGTAATAAATATTTATTAGGTTGTAATTTCTCGATATATTGTGCAACAGGAAAATTGCAGATTGTAATAAATATTTATTAGGTTATACTTTCTCGATATATTGTGCAACAGGAAAATTGCAGATTGTAATAAATATTTATTAGATTATAATTTCTCGATATATTATGCAACAATCATTTTGAATACAATCAATCCCATCCAAACACATCTGGACACTGCTCACTGAACAAACATTTCCACATGATAGGTTTATCGGACAGCCCTCTACGCAAAGCATGCATGGAGGAGGAGGAAACAATATCGCACATTCTACTTAAGTGCACAGGAAACGCCGAGATACGGAGACAAACAATAGGGACACCAAATTCACTCACAGACATCCTGAACTCATTAGGAGGACCTGTTTCTGGAGGGGTTGGCTGGTTGGAATGACGGCCGCCATGGCTCACGCACTAAGGTCCAACATCAGGACTAAGTGTGGAAACCACACCCCAATAGATAGATTGATAGATTTCATCCAAATTGAATAGTTTCCAATATATCCGTGTCTTATTGAGAAAAAATTGTATTTACAATTTCACGCGATATTTTACAATTTCAGAATTTGCAATTTTTCGGTGACATATCTTTAAATAAGTAGGTACCTATAGGACTAATACCCTACATACGCGATAATAATCTATAACAGATAGGGCCAAAGTTACTAATCCACCAAGATTAGTGACTCAAAAGAAGAGCATTGTTAGATTATTATATTTTTCGACTTATTACTATGTTATTCAAATAAATGCATTCAAATAAAATTTGTTTTTATTTTTACTAAAATGATTGCCCCCTTATTTTCTATCCTTTTACAAGACATTTATTGTTCACTAGCTCATGTCCACCCGCAACTTTGTACGTGCATGTCTCATTTTTTCCGGAAATCCTCTCTTAGTGCTACCCATTTCTCAAGGAACCTACATGCCAAATTTCAGCTTCCTACAACCAGTAGTTTCAGCTGTGCGTTGTCTGTAAGTCACTCACTCAATAACTGAGTAATGGAAGAATTTTATATTATTGATTGAAGAAACTATGCATTGAACTCAATCCAAATAGTGATAGGATGACTATGTCTGTGTCCATAAAACATTATAAACCCCTTTTATCAAACATTATGATATACTACAAACACGGCAATAAAAATATAATATATTTATCTGCCTTTTGAAACCACTCCACACCTCGCCTGTAGGAATATAGGGCTCCACTTATTGAAGTGGATTCCTACACCCAGTTGTTCTCCTATTAACAAGCAGGCATCACAGCCAAGTCAATAAAGCTTAGTGCTCGTCCAAAATCTAAAAGATTTTATGGGAAATTCTTCCATGTAACTACTACTAATTAGCATAATACCATGTGCATTGCCAGTGCTATTGTGTGATTCCTGTGATGCTGTTCATCCAAAACATGTCAGAAAATCTCTCTCTATCTCAATCTCTCTCCACAGTGTCATTGAGACTATTGAAACTTACCCAAAGACTTCCATAATCATTGCTTGGAGAAAGATCCCTTCTGCGGACTGCTTCTCCCGGATGTAAATAATCTGAGGTACTTTTAGGAAGAGGCATGACAGTATGGTCAGGATACTGAGTGCGTTTGCTATATTTTTAGAGATAGCTCCTTCCATTTTGAATGAGTATGGAGGTGTGCTGCCTGCAAAGAAATATAAAAAGTTTTAATTAAAATCACATATCATCAGGGAAGTAACAGAGTTTATTATAGGAAATGAAAGGCATGGACAAGGAAGTAGGTATTTTATTTATTTGGAAAAAAAAAACAATTACCTACATAATATAAAATACTAAGATTGAAACATAAAATTAGGTAGGTTGTTAAAAATGGTTGACAACAAATGTTCTACTAAAATTAATTTAAAAGTAAATGGTTGCAAGGATAGATGGATGTTTGTGAATCTTACACAACAACTGAATGGATTTTGATGTTTCTTTTTATCCCTGTTTGTGTGCTCTTGGGATAACTCAAGAATTGAATGCAGGTAACCCAGGAAAATATGAATCAAATGTTTAGACTCAGTTCTCAGTTTCATAAATAAAAAATAAAGCATATTGAAGATTTGGTAGTTAACAATTTACAAATCAAATAGGAATAGTTGTCACAATTTCAATTTACACAGATGTTTGTAATAATGAAATGTGTGTGTACTTATAGTGAGTAACAAATAGCTTAAGATTTGATTTAGTATATGAAACGAAGGGCACTTTTGAAAAATAGTTGAATGAGCCAGACATTAACGAATAATTAAATATTCGTGAACAATACAATTCTAATTACTTTACCTATATTTTAAAATTAAAATAACAAACCTGTTCTACAACATGGACCTAATTAAAAAAAATAATTAAGCGACTTGTTGGTAGCGCGAATAATACAAAACTATTTAAATACAGGCAGTTATCACTCGTGACCGGCACGAACATGAATAATAAAATATTGGTGTCAACACTCAGGTTACTAAAGGGGAACGTGCCATTTGATGCTAGATGTTGGCCACTACTGTTGCCAAAGGTGTTCCTCCGGTACTCAATCAAATCAACCGCTGTTTTACACACTTGATATAATGCCAAGGTCAGATCGTTTTTATAATTTCGTCCACATTACTTACCGACGAAAGATTAATAATGTACACGTTTACGAGAGATAACTGTGCAAGGAATGCTCCTGAATGTATATAGCGATATTATGGATTATTTCTGGTGACATTGTAATTTATAATTCAGCAAGAACTTGTAATAAAATCGAATTTTAATAATCTAAATCGTTAAACTTCATTTTTTTTAACGTCGTGTTGACGGTGCTGACGTATAAGTTCGATGTTAACAGCTTTAGATTCCAAAAATAAAATTAATTAAATTGTTTTGCACACATTTTGCACATTTTGGTTTGGTTTTTAATATTATTTACCCGTAGTATTAACTTAATTTTAAAATTTTAAATACTTACCACTTTCATTCATTTATTCAAAAACAGTAGTTCAGAAGTGTTAAAAAAAGAGATTGAGCTAAAATAATAAATTGAGAACTTGCACATTTAAAAATTTTCATCTAAATTGTGGGTAGGTATAATTAATTTTTATAAATTGCAAACAATGCTTCAAAAGCGAGGGTAGATTAAAATCACACACGAGGTTTAAAAATAACACCAATTATTTTAGTGCACAAAAGTAAAGCCAGTGGTGGTACAAAGGATTTTGTAAGTTATTATGATTAATTAATACGGTGCTTGTTTTATTACTCACCATATTATTTTTGAAAAGTTTATCGATACGAACTGCAAAAATCAATTACTAGAAATCTTTGTCACTTGTTCTATTGATTTGTGGCATTGTTGTTCTATTTATTTTAAATAGAGCGCAACAATTATAAAGATACGACAAACATGAAAAATTATGAAATATTTATTCCCATAAAACATTACGAAGATGACAGTTTATGAGTTGAAATAAATAATACCAGTCTGGATCAAGTTTCATTTGGTTGGCAACCCAAACATTTGTACTGTCATATGGTTTATAAAAAAATAAACTAGATGTCGCTAGTCACTTCAAAACACTTTTACTTTTTAAAATTGCTACAGAGAAACTTGAAAAAAAACAATACTTTGAGTCCGACTGTCGAAAATTTTTGGGTTTAGCTCTCAACGAATAAAAACACTAACTAAAACTTAAATATCAAACTGTCGACAGATGGCGCTAGCAGTCTTCGCATATCGCTGAAATGTGGTTAAATGGGTTTTATGCCGCTTGGTATTTTTTAAATATCGGACTAAATTATATTTTTGAAATCAGAATTACTTATTGATAACAGAATTACTCCTCTTCCATTCGATGCTATAGCAGAAAAAAATCACACACCCCCACTTTTCTGGGACCCTTTTCTATACCTATAGGAAATTAGGAACAACCGTGAGTAAAACTACAGTAGGTACTTAATGCCCTGAGTTCCTGATTGAACTATCTTTCTATCTAGCCCTTCAATCCCACTGCTGGGCAAAGGCATCCCCCCTCCCTTTTCCACACAACTCTGTTCTTTGTTAATACGTCCAGGCCAGCCTATTCGGTAGGAGTTTTTTTTTTAATAGTTAAAGTCGGTTGCATACCAAGAGCTACGCTGTGTAAGTTTAGCTTAGCTCGCATAGCTGAAGAAATATTTCGTAGGTAGAACCTTACACAGCTAAGCTAAGTTAGGTACAAGGTATATCGTTTGCAGTCTACACACACACACGGGCATGAATAATCACCTCATCTATGCGAACCAAGCTGAATTATTACTTAACATTGCCTAGCTCAAGCCTAAACACCAATTAGCTAAACTCTACACTTTGCAAGTCCCGCGGGCTGATAGAATGTAGGTCCTCTAGTGACTAGTCAACCGGCCATGCACTCAAACATAGCGACTCGGATTGTGCATCGACGGTCTTGGTTTAAATGTCTGGGAGAAGTACTTCCTACAAAATGTAACGTGTTTATCACCCGCTGTACGCACTACAACGATCCATATAAGCACATAAGCGCCGAGACAGCGAGTAGACCTCGTAGGAACCATAATTATGCAATTGTATCAAAAATCCTGCCAAGCCATTTCCCAAATATGTTGTGGTCGGCTTCTATTCAAACCGAATGCAGCTGAATACCAGTATTTAACATTGAGCGGCTGTCTATCGAACCTCCACAACCCAATAACTGGATAATAAGAAACTCCTTGTAAGAATGGGTGTCAGATTTTCTACGATATCGAATGGATGGTCACCCATCCGTTACAGACCGGACCGACCTCGGCAAGCGTAGCTTAACCTCGGAAGTCGACCCGTGCAGCTTGTATTATTTAGCCATGAGCTCCGCATGTAATTCAGTAACTAGTTTGTCCCAAAGCGAAGAGTGGTCATTTAATACCTACTAAGCAACGGTAGAAGTGTTATTGAAATAAGTCTCAACTGGTTACGATTTAATAATTAACAGCATCAAAAATTTGCTCCATAGTATCCTTTCTGCCTACCCCCCTGACAAAGGGGCGTGAGTTTACATTCCTTTCTCGTTTATAGCTTCTCAAAATTTCATACCCCGTTTCCCCCTAATAAAATGTGAAAACGGAAAAAACCTAAAACGCGTCGTCAATTCATCATTTAAAATTTATTCACGTTCAGTAAGTGGCGGATGCCTACGTTAAAATAATCCTATATTTGTATTCCAAATTTCAGCTTTCTGGGTAGAACATAGACGGCCACGATTATAAAATCGAGGCATGCGTTAGTCAAAAGCTCAAAAGTCTGCGATCGAATTGATCTAGATATATAAAATTAGTAATATTGCATATGTGGATCGCTGTTTCTACCGTTTAATTAAGTAGGTGCTCATGCCTACCCACCGCGACAGCCGAAAAAATGGCATGCATTACTCGTAGACGGTTTACTAATACCCATTACATTTGTTGCAACTACTCAGTGTTTAAGGTTCATCTTTACTAATAAGCCTAATATCTGCCTAACCTAACCGTCGAGAAAGCTTGAATGAAGCTGTAGCAAGTAAGTTTAGAGACCAAACGCATTTTTTCACAACTACCGTAATGTGTTAATACCATGTATACCTCTGCCTATCCCTTTAACGTTTACAAGCGTTAAGTTCTGTGCAACAGCTTCAGAAGGATGTGAAGTTTTTACTTCTTGTGCTAAGCCCGCGAAATACAATGGTTTAATGAATACTGATTCGGGATTCTTAGCCCTTAGTAAAAAGCTTTAAAACTTCAAAAATAAATTAAACCGTGTAAGGGTATGCTACCCTTCTTACTGCTAATGCTTGATAAAAGATTTCGTCAAATTACTGTCTGTTTAATGTTCGCCGCATCTGTCGTCATCCGTCTTTCTGTCGCCATTGTTCGAGCGAAGTTCGAACCAATTCTGCGCAAAGGGATGAAACTGCCCTACTGCGCAGCTTCGTCATCGCGCTTTCCTCCCCACCTCCATTGGCAATAAAAGCCGATGCACTTCCCCTCAACGTCCACTTTTTTCTCAACATCAGTTGGAGTAACTAGTGCATCGCGCGCGAGTTCCGCACCTGCCTTTGTTGAAAAAAAGTACTTTCTTTTCAAATATCTAAGTGAATTCCTATTGAAATTTAATTATGTCTATTTAAAGTAAATTTTGAGCCTGCATTTTCATTCGGCAGAATTTAAAGTGCGACTTTTAAAGTTTACCGAAGTTTTCGTTTACCGAACTTTGTTCCGAGATTTTCTCCGATCGTCCCGCAACCAACAAGTTGGTTTGCTTTCGGGTGAGTAAACGTAGCTTGTTTGTTTATTTTTTATTTATGATTTGCGTACGAGGTGTTAAAAATTATGGAGACGGATGGAGATTTTTAAGCTCAGGTGCTTCTTTAATTTTTTTATTAGTTTTTTGTAGTATTTCGTATCCCATCTTCTAGCCAGCAGCAGGCAAACGACGTCTTTGTATCCAGACAATTTTTCTACGTCTTCTATGGTCAACTATTTTGATGGGAGATCCTGGACTATTGGAAAACTGCTTCGTTTTTTTTTGTGCTTTATTCTCTAGCGCTTTCTTTCTAGATTATAGCGGATGCGGAAGGAGAATTATTTTAGTTTTTACGGAATTTTACGAATATATCTAGCAATGCCTTTGCATTGCACGTATCGGTTACATTTTTTGTACACGGAACTTGAGACCTATGTCAGGAAATTTAAAATAAAAAACATCGCGTCTTAAAAAAAATGGGCCCTTTGCCTACAATTTCGCAATTTCGTTTTTAAAAAGCTGTAAAGTAATTATTTCCTGATAATGAGTAATTTATCGTATAATAATGCGTAATTCTATTAAAAAACTTGATATAGAACGGTTCCCTAAAACTTTGAAACCAGAACTATGTTCAAAAGAAGTTCGAACCAATTTGCAAGAGCCGAGTAAAATGTTATCCCGAAGTAGACGCAGGAACAGTAATGATTGGGTACTTTTTGAGATAATTTGGTAATTCCTTTGTTACCATGACTATGTCTTGGGTTAGTTAAATCCCATTTATTTTAATAATTATGTCGTCGCTTCACGGCAAAGTTTAAAAATGATGACGTTATTGTAAATTGGAAATGAGTTTAGAAGAAAATATATGCGTAGAAGCGCTTATTTGAACTTGATTAGAAGTTTTTCTTAAAAATGTCATACTTAATTATCTAAATAGCAATTCTTAAGTAAAAATGCAATAATAAAAACACAAACGCATTTTAAGTTGATCTAAAAAGGTTGTTTAAATCACATTTGTCAGAAATTAATTTCTAAGTACCAGAAAATCGTTCATTTTTCTGCAAAGGTTCGTTTTTTCCTTTGTTCTATCTGACGGACTAATTAGCTTTTTTCAGTAAAAGTATTAAGTCTCAATATTTCTTAATTTGAAAATATCGGGCTGAAATTCTAATGTAAAAAAATTGTGGTCTGCGCTTTTAATGCATAGGGCCGACTTAGCTTAAACTTTCGACTATTTTTCCTTAGGCTGCTCCTTAAAATTCCCCTGCTAGGCGCAGGGGGAGAGGGGGAATCTAAGGGCGGCTGACAACCATGAGAATCCCCCTCAAAAGTCAGCAATGAAGCAGCGCCTGCATCCTTGATAAATTGGAGCTGTTTTTACACTTATCATTATTTTAATTAATTTTTTACGGAATGACGGATTAATTAGCGTCAACAATACGGGTTGAATCGGCTACATTTGTAACCGAACGGATTTTTTGGTTATGAACTTATACGTTATCTCTATTATTTCCTATGGTGATACTAACACCGAAAATAAACTTGGATAACTTACAAACGCTAGTTCAGGAAAATCGGAAAAAACAGATACCGACGGCTTTCCGTCAAAGCTCCTTTATTGCTTGGTCTTTTTCGGTAAAGGAGCTCTCTAAAAAATACAAAAATAGGGCTAATTGTTCGAAAAAATTAAGTCGTAGCACGGACACGCTTTTCGACCTTTTTTGAATAAATAAACGTTGACCATTAAGTAGTTATTTGTTCTTCCGATCGCGTTTTGCCTTCTTTTTGAGAAGAAGTAGAATTCTGAGAGTCCCATCTTTCTTGGTAGTTCTTATATGCATCACGACCGCTTTCCCCGAGTGGGTGAGCAAAAGTGTAGGTACTTAGGGAAAAATCTGAAAATATTGAGGGTAGTTTTTTAGATCATTGCGTAATTTCACGCTTGTGTTTTACAAAAGGGAAGGCAAAAGAAGTAAGAGTTTTTGTATTGACATTGTTTTTTTTTAATATTGCGTAAAACCACGCCCTTTTATTTGAGGGGCTAATGTCTAGGTGTGGTCAAGGAGAAATCGAGAACCTAGATTTTTTATAACAACGTTACATCGCGCTTGCTTTACTAATTAGTGGTGGGTAGGCCAAATTATAGACTAGATACAAGCTTTTCGATATTTTTCAAGTTTTTGGAAAATTCAACTTTGTCCTTTAAAAACGCAGTTCTTTGTTTCCGATCGGGTTTTGACTTATTTTTGGCTGGAAGAACAGATCTATCTTTCTTGATAGTTTTATATGCATCACGCCTGGGGAGTAATCAAAAATATACCTATATTTTGATTACTCCCCAGGTGTAAGGCGTCAACTTGTTCCCGTTAGTACCTACTAACGGGAACAACTAAAATCACAAAATATTCGTAGGAAGGTAGTTCTTTTAATCATTACATAACTTGACGCTCGCGGTTTGCAAAAGGGTAGGCAAAAAAGTATTAGTAAGTAAGAGTTTTTTTAAGTTTTGTGGGAAACATTGACATATATGAACATATACAGTTCTTTGTTCTTCCGATCAAGATTTGGCTTTTTTCATAGGAAGCAAAATTCTGAAGGCCGTATCTTTCCTGATAGTTGTTACATGCATCACCCCTGCCTTTCAAGAGGGGGATGTGCAGATTGTAAGTGGTTTCGCGAAATATCAGAAAATATTGAGGGTAGTTTTATAGGTCATTACGTAACTTGACGCTTGCGCACTAGGAACGGATAGGCAAAAGAGTATTAGTAATTTTTTTTTTTTAATTGAGATTGATTTTTGGAGAACTGCTTCACACCACGCCCTATTCACCTGAGAGGCAATATTGATTAGGGGTGGGCACTGTGGGCAGGCAATGTTGCAAATCAGGTTTGCAAAAAGTATTTTCGGAACATACATTTTGAGCTATAAAACAAGAAAGAAAAATTCATAATTTTCCTTTTAGTTTTAACATGTACCACGCTGGCGGGGCCGGGGGGGGGG
>NDFZ01005407.1:20791-111467 GCA_002192655.3 Mamestra configurata
GGCGGGGCGGGGGGGGGGGGGTGAGCAGAAGTGTAGGAACTGTGGGAAAAATTATTCAATCATTACGTAGCTGCACGCTTGCGTTCTACAAAAGGGTAGGCAGAAGAGTAAAGGTTTTTGTATAAATATTGTTTTTTTTTTAATATTGCGTAACACCACGCCCTTTTATTTGAGAGGAAGACTAGGAGCAATCAATAAAAAAAAACATGAACCTAGATTTTTAAATAACTCTATATTGCGCTTGCTTTACAATTAGGTGTGGACAGGCAATGTTGTAGACCATGTACAAACTTTTAGGAGCTTTTTTTAAAGGTTTCTGAAAATTTAGTTCTTTGTTCTTCCGTGAGGGAATTTCCCTTCTTTTTGGCAGGAACAAAAATTCTGAAGGTCTCATTTTTCTTGATGGGTTTTACTTGCATCACGCTTGCGTTCTTCGAGGGTGTTAGCACAAGAGCAGGTACTAAACTAACGAGAAAAATCTGAAAATACTCGTAGTCATAGGAGAATATTTTTTTTAATCATTACGTGAATTCACACCTGCGTTTATTTAAACACGAAAGAGTAGATATTTATAGTACGGTTTTTTTATTGACATTGATTTCTTAAATACTGCGTTACACAATGTCTTGTAATGTTTCATCACGATATAATATAAAAAGGGGTAGCCAAAAAACTGTTATATCTAAAGGGAAAAAAACGCTATACTGATACCTTTTATTAATTATTCTAGGGGTAAGTAAGGCTATAAGGATCGGTTCGGGAAAAACCACCAAGCTTTTCAGTTATTGATTATTTTAGAAAGACTAAACAGTGCGCCTGTTTGACCCGAATGGCTAAGCAGAGCTTTTAATAATGTTCGGTAATAATTAATAAAACAAATGAATTAATAACAGTTACCGTAACAGATATATTGTAGGAGTTTTCAATAGGATACAAGTTGTCAGCGTTTTATTCATATTAAAGTTTTAATTTAATTAAGCTTTGACTTTTAAGCGTAGATGTTTTTTTTAAGAATTTCTGTGAAATGAACTTTGACATTTAAAACTAAGATACCAGACATTCTATATTTATTTGTTGGTCCTTGATTGAACGAAACATTCTGAAGCTGACATTTATCTTGCTAGTTTAGATACTGCATCATATCTGCATTGGATGTGTGGGTGGAAATCTAGTAGGCACGAAACCAAAGTGAAAGCTTTTAGCTATAGTTTTAGTTCACATCAGTAATAAACAAAGGGGCAGGCTAAAATGATTCTGCCAGGGTTGCGGAATTTGTTCGAAGGAGTCACCGCAGCCCTGGAACGTAAAGGGCTTTAGAAGGAACACGGATGGGTTTTAGTCAGTAAGAGTCTGACACGCCCTCCCGCTCCACCCAGAGCGGAAGAAGTCATTTGATGATTTCCCATCTTTAAAAACAAAAAAAAAAGGCAAAAATTTGGTTCGGGAACCATTTTTTTTCTTTACTCGTTGGGTTTAGCAATGTTTTGGGTTCGGATTGAATTCGTGAAATTTTTGGCCATTGATTTTATTAACAAAGAGGTAGGCTATGAAGATAGTAGGTTCGCAAAAATCAGGAAGCTTACAGCTATTGATTATTTTTATACAAAACATCTCGCCTACAACTTCTGATGCGGATAGGTAGAACTGCATTACCAGGTCCAGGAACTTAAAATCATTGAGCCATAGTTTTTTTAAACGTAATTTAACTTCACGCTTTCATCTTCTGATGCGAATAGGCAGAAATATATGACTAGGTCCGGGACTTTGAAATTATTGCGATATAGTTCTTTTTAACACATTTTGGTATCACGCCTACATCTTCTGATGTGGATAAGCAAAACTACATACCTAGGTCCGGGAATAAGAAATCTTTTAGAAATATGTATTTTTTTTAAACTCATCTTAACTTCACGCCTACATATTCTGATGTGAATAAGCAGAACTGTATTACTAGGTCCAGGAATTAGAAATGTTTTAGATTTTTTTTTTAAGCTCCTCTTAAGTTCACGCCTACATCTTCTGATGTGGATAGGCAGAACTATATAACTAGATCCGGGAATTAGAAATCTTTTAGAAATATGTATTTTATTTTAAACTCATCTTAACTTCACGCCTACATCTTCTGATGTGGATAGGCAGAACTATATAAGTAGGTCCGGGAATTTGAAATCTTTTAGAAATATATATTTTATTTTAAACTCATCTTAACTTCACGCCTACATCTTCTGTTGTGGACAGGCAGAACTGTATAACTAGTCCCGGGAATTAGAAATCTTTTAGAATTACGTATTTTATTTTAAACTCATCTTAACTTCACGCCTACATCTTCTGATGTGGATAGGCAGAACTATATAACTAGGTCGGGGAATTAGAAATCTTTTAGAAATATGTAGTTTTTTTTTAAACTCATCTTAACTTCACGCCTACATCTTCTGATGTGGATAGGCAGAACTATATAACTAGGTGTTGGAATTTGAAATCATTTATTTATATCTATAGTTATTTAAACACACCGTATCATCACGCCTTTCTTTTCGAAAGGGATTGAAAAAGACGGGTTAGGACAGTCATTTTTTTAAACGTATCGCAGTGTCACGCCTGAATTTCCCGTGGGGTAGGCAGGTTTGGAAAAAATCATGAAGCTTGCCATTGTTTTTTTTTGTGGGAACATGACGTAACATTATACCTGTTTTTCTCGGAAGGGTAGGCAAAAGTTTTGGTTTGGGATAAATGTGAGAGTTTCAGTTTTTATTCTTTGAACATTTATGTATTTTGTATTTTGATAAAAATTACAAATGAGTAAAAAACAACTTTAATACAGTCCCTAGTAAAATTCCATCTATCAGACTAAAATGAATATACCAGGCTTTAGAAATCGGAAATTCACTTGCCCGATCTAGGACACGAACTTAGGATCTAATGTTCCGTGACAAAAAAAAAACATAGCACTCAGAAAATTGAAAAGTTCACTTTTTCGAAAAATATACGACTGTAAAAGAGAAGTTTTTCCTACGTATCATTGCATTGTGCCCAAAGTTATAGTAGTCCATATTTGGATGCGGATGGATTACTGAAATCCAACCGCTAAAGCTTGTTAAAACAACAGGCAGATAAGACCAATTGTTGTTCGAAGCAAATTTAAAAAAAAATACAATGGAAAATGAAAATAAAATAATTCTAACAGTTCATTTAAACTGTCGTCCTCGTCATATCAAAGGCGTAATTAATTATCTCCATCACAAACTTAATGACGCTGAAATTTATTTACACTGTTATTTGGGCCAATAGTTTCCGACAAACGCAGTCCATCTGGTCGAACTAACTAACGTCAAACTCCCATAAAACTGGACAATAAATGAGGGGCAAACATAAATATGCCATTGTCAGGAAGAACAAAGGAATAACGACCTTATGCTAATTACAATAGAACAGTTAATAAATCTTGTGTGGGGTATTTTTTCTTCGCGGTACGTGTTACTTTCGCCTGGTGACCAGTGTGCGACCATATCGTGACAGTTATTCCTGTTTTTTACAACTCCTTTGCATTTTGAAAGTTTTCTGTGCGGTGTCGGTTTACAAACAGTTTATGGACATAGTTGTTAATTCTTGTCTCTTGTTCACAGCTTCTCATCGCGGCCTTTGTGCTGCTGTTCATCGCCGAGACTATCAGGTCTGAGAGGAGGCGGCTATAAGGCACAAGTAAGTGCTACCCACATATTAAATTAACTTACCTTCGTCTATTGTTTAAGATTAAAACGGCGCCACGTATATACGTTATGTACTTTCTACACAAAATCTTGTTGATTTCGATTTTTCTCATATCAAGATGGTAGTTAAGAAACAGGTTTAGAAAAAAAACCGTGTAGGACAAATTAATAAAACTATGGTTTGATATTTTGTGATAACGCCATCCTCCAGCATGAGAGAATATCATCTCGTTCAGATTATGTTTTTCTCTCTTTCAAAGTGCCATAATAGCAAAATACAAGTACTTTGTTAACAAGATACTTTACCTACTAAATAACAAATAAGTTATGTACCTACTTACGTAATACAAGTAATAAATTAATCTGAATTCCTACTGTATAAATAAATAGACTTTGCAAAATGTCAATCTAATCGCGTCATTCTCGTTTCAACTTTTCATGTTCTCTCTGTAACATTAAGTACCAGCACCGTCAACTAGATGGCGTTACTTTACACAAAATTCCTGGAGAACTTGTTATTTTATTCCCTAAGTTTGTCATTTTTCCATACCAATAGATAGATTTTTTCTGAGTGAGTAGTTAATTAAAATCCAGACGATCCAGGTTACACTATCTATGAGTAATATTCAGTTTTATTTGCTTAATGTATTAAATTGAGTTCTTTGTCCTTCTTGACAGAGGACTGAGCAACTTGTCATTTTTTTTTTAATTGTAAACAAATAAAAGCTATATAAAATATTTATATTTCCCGTAGTAAACTATATCGCTTAAACAATACATTGGAAAAGTAATACGCAAGTATATGCATAAATATTCCTTCCATTACGACTCACAAACAGAATATAACTAATTACAGCACTTTATTTAAATTGCATAGAGATACCACCACAGCATAAAATATTTATATTTTTTCTCATGCAGGTTACAGTTGTTAAATAGGTTAATTAAAGCGAGCAAAAAATTAGTTCGCATAAACGAGAAATGCAGTTAATTAATTCTTCTTGTAGTACCATTTTCTCATAGCATATTGTCAGGAGTAGTTTAATAAAAGCTAAATGGAGCATAAATTAATCAACCCTAATTATTATCTGGGAACTGTGACGTCGGATTGTGGGCTGCCATCAGACTAACAGACAGTGACTTGGGCTCACCACAACTACTGACACAAATAGCTATTTGATAACTTCAGCATGTATCATACCACTGCTGAGCAAAGGCCATGCCCTAAAAACTTTCAGCTGTTTAGATCCCGCAGAATATACGAAAGATGCTATCTTCAATCCACCCGTAAATCAGGAAAGTACATAAAAGGGAGCATTCCCGCCGTCAATGGCCAACAAATGAAAATCTAATGTCAATGACCTCTTTAGTTCCGGATAACGTCGCGTAGCGCTGTTACAATTTTCATTCATAAAAGTATTTTATCAATGGCGGCACGCGATACTCTCACAGCTCTGTTTGTGTTTTGCTAGACCGACGTAAAAGGCGGGGTTTTATACAAAAATATGTTATCTCTAATACTATACTATATGTATAGTAGGTACGTAATAAATAATGCTTATTTTCTTCAATATCAGGTTTCGTACTGACTAACTTTAGGTAATGGAGTTAAGAATGAGTCTCGCGTCTGTGGTTGTTCCACAAAATTCCTACAGATGGAGCGAGTAAGCTCAAAACATTGAATTCAACAAGTGGCTGACGTTCTTACGCTAAAGGCCTCGAGGGAACGTTGGGGTAGTCTCGGGAACGTTGGGGTAGTCTTGGGTTCGCCAAACTTTTGACCTATTTGTGAATATACTTTTCAAATCTTATGGACGTCATCGTTTTTGACAAATGCGTGTGTAAATGATCTGTTTTTCATCATTTTTATCCGTTAATTGAAAAAATATATAAAATAGTTGTGTGGGTAGTTTGATATTAATTATGAGATGCGCTTGCGCATGACAGATATTTGGACATCTGTCAGTCAGCATTTGGATGCAGACTAATTTTATGCATTGATAGCTTTCAGGAGGCCATCATGAATATAAACAACGTTTTTATGAGACAAACTTAAATACCTACCTAGCGGAAGAACATCTGTTACTTTCAATATAATTGAGTAAAAGCCGAGTACCGCGAGGACCACCCTATTCATACAAACTTTTTAACCATATGCATAGATTAAATACTGATAAGCAGATGCCTTGTTCAAATTTTATTTATAGGATTTCAATTTAGAATCTGCAAATCAATATTTAGACTGAGCGTAGGGATAAATATTAATGATGATTTAATCATTAAAAATCTTACCATAATATGCTCAATTTATGCCTGTTAATTACTTGCATGAATCAAAACCACAAAACTGTGGTGCAACTCTGAAAAGTGGTTGTTAACACAAAACATTAATATGGTAGATATTATTTTTTTTTTAAATAAAATTTAGGTCAAATTTTGCGTGAATGTCGGAAATTATACCTATATGCTATTCCAGTCTACATTCTATTTCTGTGACAAATTTTATACAGATCCGTTCAGCCGCTGTCGCGTGATTGGGTAACAAACATCCATCCATCAAGACTTTCGCGTTTATAATAGTAGTTAAATTATATATTCCCTTATGTATTGCATGAACCTCTTTATGTTCCATCAAAGGGGCTTTCAGACAAAATTACCTACACTGTCACTAGCTTCAGATTCCTGGTACCTAATAATACAAGCGACGTTGAAGTTTAGCTTTGCAGAGATGTAGCGTAATTACGATATAGGGCATTGGGTTTGTACCCCGGTCAGAGCTGTATCTAGGGCAGCCCGGGCTTTCCAGTGCCTTGTTAGATGACGTGGAATATATATGTACATATAGGTTTATACAGTGTGTTTCAATAAACTTTGAGCACATTGAAATGTACGAAATTGTTTTGGAGTAGAGATAGTAGTCGATGCTGCTATTTGAGTAATTTAGTCTTGTACCTGTGTTCGCGAATATTAGGAGACGTCTAAATGAATGCTTTAATATTAGTGCTCTGTTCGATTTTTAACTCTTGGCTTTTATTTAAGTATCTCCGTTTAGGTGTCGCCTAGTGTTACTGGAGGGGCATTAATTAAAATAGTATGTTATGGCGTTGTTTGTTTAATTAATTAAACATAAAAAAATATTTATAAGAAATCTGGATTGTAGATATGCTGGGGTAGGTCTTTGTATGTTCTGTTAACAATATTTATGGATAATCAATTTATTAAAGTCTCAATAAAATAACGTTTGCTTTTTGGAATACATTGTCTATATTTGTCTTCCAAATAAAATGACGATATATTTTTTAAATCACTGTGAAGCTATACACCGTATTCTGGACGAAATACATATACTTGGAGCCAGACCATGGAAATAAGCATTTTTCATTATGGATAAATTAAAACACGTAAATCACCCGATATGCATGCCTCTTTATCCAAATTGGCAACGTCGTATTTTCCTTTATAAGGTTTGGCGGGCTGAAACTTGTCAAAACTAATTTACTTTGGTTTTTTATTTCGTTGTACTGACAGTTAAAATCATGCAGGACAAAATATCAACTTAGGTACCAGTACAAGTAACAATAGAGACCAGTTTAATCTCTTTGATAGATTCGTTATCAAATTGACCGTGCTTCTTCGCTAACTCTGGGGTTCCTCTCGTGCGTACAAATGAATTGTAAATAGCATTTGATAGATTTATCATTTAAATTGTACAGCATAGCAGCAACATAGGCCAAATTAAGACCCTTTCTCACAGCATAGCACAATTAAATTTCAATAAATGAAATTACAAATATCTTTGTAACGAAGCCTTTTTAAGTATTTACTTCATGTGTTAGATTTGATTTGTAAAATCTATAGAAGCGTTTGCCAAAATGTATGGATAACGTGATGAACACAGTGTCGATCTGTGAGGTTTAATTTTCTTAATTTTTACTTAGGTTAAGAAACTATTGCCTCGGACATGTCTTGGATGGGTATTCGCTTTTTTTGCGGATGGTTTCAGTTCTAAGTAGTTACCTATTTTCCCGGAAGATATCTTGTATGTAACAACTGGGTCACACGGGAAGCAAGGAAGCCTCAGCGCCTTATGTTCACATTATGACAGGTTAGCTTGAATTTCAATTCAGACATTGGAATACAGACTGACAAAGACCATTTTAGCCCATTAAATTAAATTGAATTGAGAAGACGATTTACCTATCCTAGAAAATTAACCCAGCTCACAAACGTTTTATATCTCTTATTATTAAATTCGCCGTGATACACAGAGTGACAGAGGCCATAAGGATTTTGAAAAAAAAAAACAAATTGCCGCATAAAGCGTCGACGTATTTTTTTAAACTTGGTCATGTGAGGTATCATAATAAAAGGTTCGAAGTGACGACTTTCAAGTGTAAGTCACTTACTTGGTGACAGTAATAAAACATGCTATGAAAAAGTGATTTTCATGCTTAATTAAAATATTTGAGGATTTGATTTTATCCAATTATGATGTGCTTTGAATTGCATTTAACTTCAAGGATGTGGAAGTGATAAGCTTGATTGTTTTCAGTTAATATATCTAATTATATATTTTTTAATTAAAACGCCTAACAAAGTTCTTCGACCAAAAATAGTTATTTATGATACTAGTGCGGTAAGTTGGTTTTTATAAATGATTTCGTCTCGGGCTTACCATAGTCACGAGTTTGTAAAAACCAATTTCCGCACGTGTGCCATACAACGTTTTTCTACACATTTGCGAGAAAACAGTAGGTAACAAACTTTTAGTTTTTAGATATTAGTCGGCAAGTAGCAACAATCTTTGACATTCGAAGTATATCTTTAACCGAAAATTAGAACTAAATTTTTCGCCTCATTTTGTCTTTATCATTAAAATAAGACAAACGTATTGAGCGAAAGCGCTTCCAAGGAGGTTCGATCATTCAGTTTATTTTTTTTAGTTATGTGTATCTCCTTGGTGAAATTCGGATCATGCTATACTTCTGCGAAAGCGTTTGGCTATTAAGGTATCAGTGGAAATCTTTTCAGGTGGTTCTCATCTTATGAGGCCAACAGATGTCAAACTGTTGTTCTTAATGGATACAGATTCTCGATATGTTATACACGTACCTTCACTCGTAAACCTTAACCTATTATTTACGATTACAAACTAGCCAATACTTCAACAGCCAGAGTTAATACGATTAGAGACTTAAGCGTCACTTTTGACACGAAACTTCTTTTTGACACACATGTCGATACTATTATTAAAAAAGCTTCTAAGGCACTAGGTTTTACCTTGAGAATATCAGCAGATTTAAAAAATCTTAAAACACTCAAAATTCTCCATTGTGCTTTTGTGCGCAGTCATCTCGAATACTGCTCACCAGTATGGAATCCCGTTTATAACACTTACGTCAATCGCATCGAAATTATTAAAAAGAATGAGAAGAGAAGAGGTACATTCAGTTTAGATCCGAAACCTAGGCATCAATGCCGCCACACCAGTATTTTACGTGGAGCGGCTGCCTATCAGACCGATACGGTATTCCTTGACGAGACTTGTGTCAGTTTTTTCTGCTTCTGATTCTAACAATCCTTAACAACCAATCTTATTACGAAAAAACTTATTGAAGGTTGCACGGATACGCGCGTTGAACTCTTTAATATGGACAAACGAATATGTACGGGAAATTCTAATAGAAAACGGATATATTTTGCATTTTGATATATTTTTATTAGTCTTAGGTACGTTATTCAATTCCGTAGCTCGTGTAAGTAGTTAGTGATGTGGGTCAATTTTATATACGGGGGTCCCCGAATCCTGAAATGTCCTAGTAACATTTAAACGATTTTTCGATTTTTTTATCTACGACATAACTATATCAGTAATTTTATTCTGGATTAGACACATAGAAATGATCGAAATGATCATTATCTAAGCCAAAATTAAACGAATTTTACTTGTTTTGCAATACATAACCCAAATCTTTAGTTCAGTAAAAAATGGCTCTTAAATTTCTTATATCATCACCATCAGGCATTTACGACATACAAATATATAAAAAATATAATCTACTAAACTAAAGTAGAAAAAAATTACTGCTCTAGTTCAATTAATCAGGTGGCGATTTGATTCATTGGATATATTATTTATTTAATATCGTGTAATACTTATCTTTACTAATATTTTGGATGCGATAGTGAGTTTGTTCGTTTGTTACCTTTTCACGTCGTAAAGGCTAAGCGGATTTACATAAAACTAAGCACACTAACAAAAAGTATCCTTTGCCTATTCCTGGGATTTTTCATCCCAGGAATATGTTCCATTGGCATAATATTCTAATTTCAAACGAGCGAAGCCGCTGGCTGTAGCTAGTTTGTCTAATAGGTACTTAATATATTTTTAATGATAAAGTTTCCTCTGTCCCAGGTACCGTCATAATGGAGGAGATAATACCGGGCCTGCGAAACTATACCCGCATCTATTCTCCATTAACCCTCAACAAAGAGTGGTCCACACTCACGCGCCTGGTGATCCTGGTCTCCACCGCCTGCTTCGGGGCGACGATGAATAGCTTTTATTTGTCAGCTTTTTTTGTTCAGTATCAACTGCAGAGAAGATGTAAGTTTTTAACAAAGCTCTGCTGTTGCTTGCGTCACAGGCATCACATGCGAATTGTATACAAATAGCGTGTTTTCACAGTGACCGTATTTTTTTCCGAGATTTCCTATAACATATGCGATAGCGTAGCTTTCTGTCCGTAAAAAAATCAAAGGATTATCCCCTTCTGTATCCCAAACTAAAAAACTTTATAGTATTAGTGTTGAAGGTAGAAAAAAGAGCAGGAACATAATCAAGACGTTGGAGAAATAGCGCAAGTAGATATGCCTAGACTTCTCTTAAACCATAATCATAGAGGAATGGACTAAGCCCCTTTTGTTGGTTGTCAACGGAATACGGTCGAAAAAGAGTAAGAGAGACAAAACAATCGGGCGCAGTAGTTGTTCTCTGCTCGAATACTGATTGGGCCACTTATCGGCTTGCAGTGTCATCAGTTCTTAGAAAAAGACTATGCTTTAACTAAGTCTAATAACACCTCCTCTTTGCTTCATTTCTCCAATGCCTTCTCTTTGTTGATGTTCCTCCCCCGTTCATCATGCCGGGCTTGTGACGCTTTGATATGTAAATAGTTTCAGATTTAGTCCGATCAGAGTATAAGTCACCTTCCTGTTGGTATTTTACCCTCCACTTTATCCGTGAAGACTTCTGCACGAAATTACACAACGAACATTTTGGAGTGCTTGCAATGCTTTCGAAATTATCGAAGGCTTAGACGTCAAGTAAAGATTACTTCACGTATTTTTCACAGAAAACAAAACAATAGTTTGTCGCGTAATTTTCGGCAGATATATCGCTTCGCCTCAGATGAAAACTCAGGCAATCTAAAATATATAAAACTTTAATATATTTTAGATTGCCTGAGTTTTCATAAATATTTTTATCTTGTCTATTAGGTTACGTGTACCAAGCATGTGTCGGGATGGCCGATATGTTGATCACGGCGGGCATATTGCCCATAGCTGCCGTCGCATTGCTCTCCGGGGTTTGGGATACAGTGCCCGTCTGCCAGTTCGCGCAATTACTAGCTGCTGCCTCATCATATAGCTACTCGATCTTTTTCGCTGTAAGTAGATTAAATAGTCTTGTTTCTGTTCACCTGAGGCTGATAGACATTTGCATTTGTTAAGCACCTTGACGCTTTCACGCGAGTCTTAAAACTGACACTTTTGAACCAAAACGTTTGGTAATTTAATGCAAGTGTGAATCAGCCGAAGCTATAAAAACTGTTAGGAAATGAAGATAAAGTGTTATTTTTTTAAAGTCAGTGGTGTGTGCAATGCTATTGACAATGCTAAATACCTAACTTATCAGCTTAGTGCGAAGTGAATCTTTTTTTTTTGCCTTCTGCTATCTTTATCGATTTCTTTATTCTTTAAGTGCATTGCTGAATGGTTCACTACCAACAATACAATGGCGAACTTTAAACAGCATACCTACAATATTTACATTGAATTGCCTTACTATTTTTGGTGTAGATATAATAAAGCGTATTCTATCTAGTTATAAATGATTATATAAATGTGTGCAGAATTATCACGCGTTGTACTTTACCTTGTTCCCAGTTGGTGGCCGGTGAAACATGTTTTCGTGTTCACAATAGCTGCGAAAGACCTAAAAGACCACACTCGCGTCCATCATTTTCGCGTACACCCTACGTCGCAGTTACGGTGTTTCTCTTCAGCTTTACTTTGGCCGCCGTTGGAACCTACATGCGTTTAGACTACGACTACTGTGAACGGCGCCACTACGGCGAATATTATTTTCGAATGTTAACAACCGTGTTTTTGCATGGATCATGCTTCTTTTTAACATCGATCCTACTTACTGCAGCGTATTCTCGTGTTCAACACATTAACAGGCTGAGAAAACAATACCGAGTAGCCGAATTGAAGGACCTCAGAAACATGACCATAATGAACATCTTTGCGTACCTATTGTATGCCGGGTTTTGGGTACCTTATATTATTACAGTCTACTGGTACCCTAATGTGGACGACCGTATATACTACCAGTGGGTTTGGTTCGCCATTTGCCGCTCATTATTTTCAAGCTCGGTGTTTGGAGCGGTGGCTTCTCTTTTTGGAAAGGCTTATTTGGATACTTTTCATTACTGCTTGTGTAAACGAAGCTTGCAAAATGATTACAACACACCTCGGTCAAGGCGCAATGCACGCCGTGCACGTGACAGAATTACAATACACTTGTTGCAGTCGGCGGTGAGTCCTCAGTGCGCCTCCACGTCGGCTCGTGATCGTGAAGCACTGGCCTTGTGAGTGAGACGCATGGAGAAGACGTGCAGGATTGTCCATGGCTATGATAGATCACGAAATCCGCTAAAGAGTTACTCCACAAACAAAACGAAGGCCAGTCGCACCATTAATAAAAATATTCGAAAGAATTTAAAAAGGGATTTGAAAATTAAAAGACAAAAAAGATTTCAATACCCTGAAGGGAATCTAAATAGGATAGAAGTTTACGAGGAAAGTGTGTAGACTGATATTATTTTAACTTAAAAGAATGAGAGGGATGGAAAAGACTTTTCTTTGGTTTTCTAAAAGTATTTTACCTACAAATTTGTTTGATTTTCGAATTGTATCCGCTTTTATTTTTCTCTGCCTATGAACGTTTTCTACCTTTTGACATCTTTTGTTTTAATTTTATGTTATTTTGTTTAGATATTTTATGATACCTTTATCCTGAGAAAAAAACGCAACAGAATTTTTTAGTTCAATCATATTTCTATGAACGGGAAGACGTGGAGGTGTTACCAGGGAGTGTCTCTTATATATCAAAATATATACTATTATAAAAGGCCACTATATAGGCCACATATATATTTATCATCCCAAAGGGATTTTGGTAGAGTAGTTATACGATGTTCTATTTATTGTAGTTAAATTTTTAATCGGATATTTCCTGAGAAAGAAATGCACGGAATTCACTCTTACTCTATGAACGGGAAGACGTGGAGGTGTTACCGGGGAGTGTCTCATATATATCAATATATATACTATTATAAAAAGGCCACTTTATAGGCCACATATATATTTATCATCCCAAAGGGATTTTGGTAGAGTAGTTATACGATGTTCTATTTATTGTAGTTAAATTTTTAATCGAATATTTCCTGAGAAAGAAATGCACGGAATTCACTCTTATTCTATGAACGGGAAGACGTGGAGATGTTACCGGGGAGTGTCTCATATATATCAATATATATACTATTATAAAAAGGCCACTTTATAGGCCACATATATATTTATCATCCCAAAGGGATTTTGGTAGAGTAGTTATACGATGTTCTATTTAGTGTAGTTAATTTTTTAATCGGATAGTGTACCTTGTGTCTAAACTACTTTATTTTCCAATTTCTGATTCCTGAAACCTTATTCCTTTCTTATTGTACTTCCGTCCTTAAGCCATTACAAGCCAATATTATATGATGTTAACTATTTATTCGAGAGCACAGGAATAGTTTTGTGTACGAGAATACATAAATAAAGCAAACAAGAAACTTTCCACAACATATAACTTATTCTGTTTACTAACTTTATTCATTAGAATGTTTAATGATGAATAGAAATCATAATATAAAAAAACAACGTTCGAATTTAAAATGAAGACTGTTTTGGAATATTAAACTTAACCATCAAAATTAAAAAAAAACTATTTAAACGAATTTAATATTTGATTCGCAAAACCTTTTTCTGTATCATTTTGAAATAAACGTATTTCATAAAAAAGTAACCAAATACAAAGCGAAGGCTTTAACTTAATCCTAAAATTTTACCTATACTTTCTTGGACCTGTTTCTGAAAATTTGATATGTCTGTGTTAAATTTAACCAAAGCTGTGTAAATAGTCGGTTACTTTAATAAATTGTCATCTCACATTCTAGTATATTGGCATTTCACGTCCGTTAGCCGGAAAATTACGGCCATTGTTCTACACCGTTACGACCAGACTGTTCTGAGCAACATTGCATTGCACACCACTTCTCTCTTTTCTTAACAAGACTCGCAGCCATCTCACCTGTGCTGCAGTGCGATGCATTGGCGCTCCGTGCGGTCTTATGGCGCACGCTCACGACGGTTTTAAGGGTTCTTAAAGACGAGCGGCACTTTATTACGGTCGCGTTGACGTCTGCCGTCGACAGGTGACGACGTTTGCAGTTGTGGCGTGCCGCGTAAATCTTGGTCGGCTCCTTCGGTCCTCCTTTGTCGACGGCAGCCGTCGACGCTATGCCGACTGTCGACGGCTGCAGTGATATCTGCCGTTGGCAAAGCCGCTCGTCTGAATGAGCACTAATGCACGCGGTTCGCGCAACGCATGTTGGTGGCGCGTTTTTAAATGTACAACGTTATTAAGCCTTTAACGTGGAACAATGTAATTTTTTATTTTATTTTTTTTAACACTTAGGTCAATTAAGATTGCCTTCCAGTGTAGTTGTTGGTTTCAAAGAACATAGCAAAGAACATCTCCTTTTGTGACGTGATTTCACGTTAAAATCTACACAAACATATCTATATTTGGACCAGTTTTCTTAAAAATATTTACTTAACCTTAAATGGGCGCTTGTAAATCCAAAAGTTTCTAGTCCATATCAAAGTAATTTTCTCTGTTATGTGTTTGGAACCTCCATCTATGAAGGAAAAGCAAGCAAAATGTATCCTTTAATCTCCTTACAATATTCGCACTCGTATTTATATTACATGATTTCTGTCAAAATTGCAGAACTTAAAACAAACATGGCCATTTTGTCCTTATCTTGTTTCTTAATTACATTTCTCGTATATTCTTAATTTCTATCTGTATCTTTAATATTTATTTCTGTGCCATAAAAAACGTCTATTGCGTAACACCAAAAATATAATTACTTTTTCGAGTACAAGTAATCCATTTTACCAATTTTGACGATACTCATGTAATATAAGTCGTACGAAAGTTAAAATCTAAACTTTTTTAGCACTGTTTTCCTAGTAGGCTAGTTTTTAATCTTAATGTTAAAAATCCGATTCAGTATTAACTGTTAGTGGTAGGTTAGGTTATGTTAGCGTAGGATAAGCGGCAATAGCCCATCGGTTAAGGTGCGGTCAGGCGAGCGAAAGCTCGGGAGTTTGAACCCCACCCGTTGTACTATTGACGTGAACCCACTCTGAACTAGTTGGAGGGGTTAACGGACTACTAGTACTAGTATGTGGATAACCTCCGTATGGCTAGTAGTCTTTTATTTAAGAACACAAAAAAATAAAAAAATATAAAATGTAAAAAAAATGTAGTCAATTTATCCTCAATTTAACTTTATTCAATAAGTAGATTAGCAATTTAAAAAATTGTAGTAACGAAAAATAGTTTCTTGAAAAAAAAAATCTGTAGGTACAGAGGACAGCACATCAAGTTACCTGAAATTTTAAAATTTTCCCAATCAACCTGGAACCTAATGCTTTAGCAATAAAGTTGAAAGTCTATTAAAGAAATTTGACAGATTGTTGTAGCTAGATGTGCAGCCGTCGGTACGTATTTTAATCTTTAATAAATTTTATTAATCTTAATGTGAAGTATTTTTTTTATTCGTCCTGAGAACACATGAAACCTAACAATACATACTCACTACACTGAATTTTTTTTTTGGAATAAGTGACCCGGTCAATTTAGACCAAAAAATTAGAGCTTCACTCTAATTTTTGTATGTGCATAAAGTCCCAACAAGCTGAAAAACAGTTAAATTGTTCAGAACATAATTATAAATAAAACTTAAAAATTCCCCATCATTCCCGTGTATGGAATTTTTTATTTTTGCGAGGTCAAATGTCAAAAAAATTACGGTAAGTTTTATCATAAAAGTACCCCTGACAAAAATTGTAGGTCATAAAATTATTTGTAAAAATGTATCAATACTTTTTTTTCCTACGAGCCACCGTTTCTGAGTTATAACGATTCAAAAAGTTGTTATCGTCATAATATGCATGAGTACGCCACGTATTAGCTTGTCTTCCTCTAACCTCAGCTGCTGCTCATCAACATCTTTTTTGGGTACATTACCAAGTTCAAGTGTGGCTTGGTTATCAGCTAGACCCTACAGACTGGGGTTGGAAGTTGGTAAACAGTATATTAGAGCCAGTTCAAACTTCACTCCCACCTGCGCCGGTAAAACTGTTGAACACTATTTTTTGCAACTGCAAAAAGGGATGCAGTGGTAAATGTGGTTGCAAAAAAGTCGGACTGTTTTGTTCTCTGGTATGCCCAAATTGTCAAGGCTGGTCGTGCTCTAATGTTGAATCACTAACAGTCCACTGTTTCCAACGTTTGATTCCAACGAAGTGTCATGCGATACATCGCAATTGACGCAATTTAATTGCATCCAAAATGAAGATGAAGAAGCAGGAGAAGAAGAAGAATAAGAAGAAGATCAAGAAGAACAAGAATTTGAAAGTTACGAATCAGGCGAATAAACTTCACCACTTTTTTTTAAATTTACATCGCTTTTATCTTTTCCAATCTTTGAAAATTTCTGATATTTTGCAATAGTTTCAAATTAAACTGGCTGGCAAATCACAACTGACCCGTGGAGTAGGCCTACTGGGGAAACCACCAAAGAAGCGTTACCCTCTCAAAAACAAAGCTGAAATATCTCATTAGCCTGCAAACGCACCGGTATCCGCTCACCCTTTAAACAGGGACACAACAACGCTACATAGCGGCAAAAATAAGTTACTATCTACCTCTACTTCTATAAACTCGTTTTCAAGGACCTCTTATTCTACCATGGATAAAAAAGTCGAGAGTAAACTAAAAAGTTCCTAACAATTCACTTTTCAAGCTGTCTGATGCAGTTGGATAACACATAATTAATTTTCTTAACATGTTAACAAACATGCAGCGTGATTGGGAAGGTTGTATAGCCAGCCGGTAATGAGCTGAGTGCCAATTCTACTAACTTTTAAACAACGTTGGTATTCACATGTCTGTCGCAATCTGTCAAAAACGTTTGGAAATTGAGACTTTTTTAACAGATGCGACTGGCATGCGAATGCGAACGTTGTTTAAAAGTAAGTACAATTAGCCCCCAGGCCGCCTATTTTAAAATTATTTCATTACATCCGCCAGCAGGGTCCTTGAAAATACGACGCTGAAAATAAGACGCTGTCTGCCAAAAATTTGATATAGTGTAAGTATAGCATAAATATCGTAAGTATGATCAGAAGATAAATGAACATTGGTATACGGCGAGACCATGGCGAGACTTCAGTTTTAGAGGAAAGCATAATTAAATTACACGAAATATTATGAGAAATACAACGTGTAACAGAATAAACGCAATACCTCTAAAAGAGGTCATTGTACTTATCAATATGAACAACTTTATATGGGACAAAAAACGAAATCTCGAAAAAAATAATCGACTGCCGCATACATTTATGTGGCATAACTCGACAAAATGTACTGAACAATGATTATATTTTCGCGATTTCAGGGTTGGTCCCGTAGTAAGTTGGGGTCAGACTCCAGTCTTACCACACCATGCAGCTGATGCATATCATTTTATATGGCGCGACTGCCTATCCGACCTCCTTAATTCTGTTACTGGGTAACACGATAAGCTCTTCAGAATTTGGCCTTCCGGATTTCCGTAACGACAAAGATCTACAAATAACAGTCGAGCCACTGCTTGACGAGGCAAGAAGGGGTCGTGTGATAAAATTGTCACCCATTCATGTTGACCTTGGACTTAGCGCGCAGAATACGAGCTTCTGACCTATCTATCGTAATTCAATTATAGAAAAAAGTCCGCGAGGCTATATGTCTAACTATTATGGTTAAGTCACAATTACCGCTTTTTGTTAAAATAATTCAATCAAAGCCCAGTTGGAAAGAAAAAGTGATGATTTTGATGTCAAGATATTAATCCTTATCCATTTAAATAGTTTGATAATTAAAGTTGATTATGTACATGTAAATTAGACTTTAAATTATTCAAATCGGACCTTTCGTTTCAAAGTCACAACGGGTATAAAAATGGTCTAAGTAAGAAAAATCCGATGAAGTTGAAATACGGCATTAATGATTTGGATAAAAAAGAAAAACAAATATTTGGATTTTTCGAAAATAAACCCCTTAAGGGTCGAAAAGGGGTTATGAAGTTTTAAGGGGAGGACATTATTGCTTACTTCAATTTACGTGGGAATTGGTGTGAACAAACTAAAATTGGGATACCTAATTGAAACAGATCTAACAATTTTTGCAAAATCAACTCCTGACGAGGTGAACGGGGTGGATAGTTGTGCTGATCCAGTGACTACATAATCAGCAGCAGAAATGGCTGGGTAATGAATGAAAATCGTTTTGCTTAATTTTCAAAAACGAAAAAGGGGTAGAGCGGGCGTTGAAGTTTGTGGAGTACCCACCTACTAAATCCGCGCGGTCGAAGTCGCGGGCGAAGTGCTAGTACCATTATAATTTCAGGACAATATTAAAAATATGTGAACTATATTTGATCACGAGCCGGTAAGGTTCAAGCTACCCATACCAGCCACATTATATTTTTCAGATTTATAGGGGTCGCAAACCGCAGTAGCGTTTATGTTAATTAGAATTGCTACATATACTCACATACATATTTGACGACACGGTTGGCGCAGTGGTTGAGCGATTGACTCCTGCGCTGCATGTCGCGGGTTCGATTCCCGCACGGAAAATACATTTGTATGGCCTACATTGTTCCAGGTCTGGTTGTGTGTATGTGAATTTGTATGTTTGTAAATGCACCCACGACACAGGAGAATATCCTTGTGTGGGGCAACGTATTTATTAAAATAAAAAAAATGTGGGTCACACTGAAAGTTTTAGAAAATAAAAAACGGAATGATGTAAAAGCCTGTCAATATTTATATAAATGCTTTTCAAAGTAGTTTTCGTTCCTTTCTAAGCACCTTTGCATGCGATGGAACCATTGACTGAAACAGTGGGCCCACTCTTCTTTATGGATTTCTTCCACGCCTTTTTCAAACGCACCACGGCATCTTCAGGGTTCATTAAACGAATTCCTCTAAGTTTATCTTTTATTTTTGAAAATAAATAAAAGTCACAAGGTGCCAGGTCGAGACTGTAAGGAGGATGAGTTCTTCCAGGGTTGCGGAAGTTTTTCGAAAGAGTTACCGCGGCCCTGGCACGCAAAGGGCTTTAGAAGGAATACGGATGGGTTTTAGTCAGTAAGAGTCTGACACGCCCTTCCGCTCCACCCAGAGCGAAAGAAGTCATTTCATGATTTCGAATCCTTAAAAAAAAAGGAGGATGAGTCACTAACTTCACAACTTCGATAGACAAATATTTGATAGTCCGTCGGGAGGAGTGAGCTGGAGCGTTGTCGTGGTGGGGGAGAATCCTGCTTCTTGCGCGCTGCTGTGTAACATTTTCCCAGACAACTGGTAAACAATGACTAACATACCAATCTCAGTAACAGTTCTTTTATAATTTAAGACAATTGTTACGAAATGACACGTCCGTCCAAAGAATGAGACAATCGTCTTTATCCCTAGACTTCTGCTCTTCTTAACTTTTGTCGGCAAATCTTCGAATGGAAACATTCACTACGCAGATTGTCTTTTGGTTACAGGTTCGTAACAATACAGCCAGCTGTGACGATGTCATATACAGCTTTCGAGTCACCTCCATCATACATTTCAAGCATCGAGCGATACCAATCCAAACGACGGCGTTTTTTTATCTTCCGTCAAATTATGAGGTATCCATTTATAACAAAGCATTCGGACGCCAAATGTTCATGTAAGACTTTTTGTACTTGACTTATACCAATGACTAAAGCTGCCCGAATCTGTTGATATGTCACCCTTCCATCAGCTTCCATCATTAACCGCACAGCACTCACGTTAACTTTAGTAGTCACCGTAGAAGGACGTCCTTCTCGCGAAGCATCAGTGAGTTTGCTTCGACCACGTTTAAACTCATTAAACCAGTTGTAAACAGTATCACTGGATGTAGCTGCAGCGAGTAAGATCGCAACGAAAGTCGTAATACATCATTGTATGTGCAAACATTTTCTCTAGTCAAATCCCTATCGACGCACGACCGACACTTTTTAATTGCCGCCAATTTATAAAACTAATGACGTAGGTACCGTACAATGATTTCTTTACACATATATACAGATTCCCAAAGAGTTCTTAATTCGAAATTTAAATATTTTTTCATCGGCTGCTTTTCTCACTGGCCTATTCTAAAAACTTTCAGAATGATCCCCGTACAATACAAAGATGGGATGGGTGTTAAGGCTTACATTTCAAAGAGAATCTGTTTATTTCATATTCGTAGTGATAATTTATAATCTTTAGATTCTCTCCGAGTCTGATCATCATGGACAAAGATCAGTTTGTTACTAAGTAGGGAGTTATTAATAATGCTCTAAGTTAAGTAAGTCTTCTTCAATTAGGTAATACCATGATGTCTATGGCTATCAATAAATAGAAAACTCTTCCGTTACTGAGTGACTAAGTGACTGACAGACAACGCAAAGCTGAAACTACTGGTCGTAGAGAGCTGAAATTTAGCATGTAAGTTCCTTGGGGAGTGTCGAAGAGCATTAAGAGGATTTCCCAAAATTCCTGCGGGAACGGGAAAAAACCGGCCAAGTGCGTGTGCGCACAGGTTCCGTTGTTACCCGTCTGCTAAACCATTCCAGAAAAATGTTAAAATGTTAACTATATTAGATTGAACAAATGCATTTGGTTTTAAGTATTTTCTAGGAGTTTTTTTACTTACCTAGTTCATTTTTTTATGTTCGTCGACCAGTACTCGTTAGCTTGTAAAGCCTACTTAGCTGTGGTGATAGTTTACCTTTTAAATTCGTTATGCTACTACCATGAATTTACTCACGTCTCCAAAACACACTTCACTCTAACAAATATGAGCACTTTAAATCTTAATATTTCGGAAATGGGTTTCTAGCTGCGTGCCTGGTCGAGGATATTGGCTATTAAGCCATTGGCTGACAAGACCATCAATCATCGACAATAATTGCTAAGTCCACATCCCACATGTCGACAACCTCGCGAGCCATATCAAGATATTTGATAAGGCTTTCACGAGGTTCTCGTCATACGGAACGGTTAAATTTACAATCATTGCAGGCCTCTCGATTCGGTCCAGCACCACTATATCAGGCTTATTGGCAGCAATAGTTCTGTCAGTGATGATGGGCCGATCCTAGTAAAATGTGATATTGCCATTTTCGAGAATTAAGTAGGTCGGACGCATACCTGTAGTACGGCACCTCCGATTCCACACGAGAGTATTTCAGAGCAACAAGGTTGGTTCCTGGCTACAAGGTTGTGCCTATGTAAGTACTCTCCGCGAGCAAGACAAGAATCATCAGAGATAATGTGGTGAATTGATGCTCCCGGACGGTGACATGCCCGACATATGTCAACCGTGCCGACCTTCACAATTAATCTTCGTCATGATAACTTCGTCCTGAATCAAAATTTAAGGATTTTCCTTAACTTTTGATTAAAAAATTAGTGAAATTACTCAAAAGAATCAATAACGATCCAAAAAAGTTAAAATAAAAATCCTCAATTGCGGCGATACTCTAAAACGTACTTGATCCCTAGACACTTTTGATGTGTGTACATTACATAATACACTTAATCAAATCTAAATAAAAATAATCTAAAACTTCCTCCGCATCGCTGCCCCCTGGTAATGTGGCCAAGAGACTGGCGGCATTGCCTTGTGTACTGCAATGGTCAACCTTTGTCCTAAGTAACAGTAGGTAAGTAGTTGGAGAGAGAAACTGGATAATGCTGTACTAGGAAATAATGTTGTATCTAATATGACTGTGCGGCCCAGTTGGTCTAGTTCTGGAGTTGTTCGAAGAAACTCGAAGTTTGTAATTCTGGATGTAAATGTTCTTATCTCGACAATACCAATAGTTTCTTCTCCTATTCTTCAGGTCTTACTTGTAGCATTATAAAACGATGCCTTTATATTGCTGGTTTTTAGAACAACTTCTCTGGAAGTTCGGATCCGATTTAAAAAATCTTTAGCAAATATCAAGCTACACGATCGCCGTGTAGCTATGTTATCCGGAAAATGTTATCAGAGTTCCTGTGGGTTAGGCCCCGAGAGCAAATCTGCGAGAAAAAGCTAGTCATACAATGTGTCGAAGATGTCTACAACGGTTTAATTTTTATGTCTCTTAAGAAACCAGAGTAGGTATGTCCTTAGTGTCGAAAGTGTCTCTGCTTGATATCATGTGAGTCAACACTCGTAGGCAGTGGTACTTTCAGGGAATACTGATTTTCAGCCTAAGGGCGCTTACGCACTACGTCCGATCCGAACCCGTTCAGTGACCGTGAAAAGACGGTCCGGCGTAGTCGTAGAACAATTTGAATGGTAGCTTATGCACTACATGGTTGTGCCTAGAAAGGTTGATTACCTATCACGGATTCGGTTCGGAGGTATAAGTGCGTAAGCAATATCCGAGTTCGGTCCGAGTTTACTCGGACAGTATTTTGACGGATTCTGATCGGATTCGGATCGGACGTAGTGCACAACCGCTCTTACGTTTAAAATAAATTAACCAGTGTTGATTATGGTTAGTTAAAATTTTCTACATAGAATTTAAATTTAAAATCTGCTTAGCAGTTGTTAACACAATCAAATGTTAAATTTTTTTGAATATACCTGACCAAGTTTATGTATGAATGTTTCGTTATTATTTTCTAATTAGCTGAGTTATTTTGTACCTAGACATTAATTGTGCATTAATAACAGAGCATATAAGGCCGACTGGGTTATTATAAAGTCTCGCAGTGTTCAAAGTAAGGGTTGGATACAACGGTTCAAGTTACTCGATGAGTCAGGCACAAGTCCCCTACCCTTCGTAGTACTTGGTAGGTAACAGAAAAATGCACATTTGATAAAAAATAGTCAGCTGGAGTGGGTTGGAGCAAGCAGGCCTTAAAATTACAGGCATTATATATTTGGGGCTTGTTTCACAGTTTCTGAATAGGACTCTCAAACAGATTAAAATTTTAATATTAATATCTGATTGAATATTAAACCGAATCCTAATTAGAGGTTTTAAAATCTCTTATTAGGATCCGGTCGCAGGCCATTAGAATTTATAATGTGCAAAATTTTGTAATTTTTTTTTTGGTATATTTAGTTTTTTTTTCTAACAGAAGGCCGTACGAGCATTTAACAAGTGGCCCATATATGGAGCTGTTACACTAGAAGTAAACACACTATTTCCGTGTAGCAAATGGGCCGTTTTTGTTGAATGTCAATCGTCATATAGCCTTGCTCAACGCAGTCTTTCGAGTTACGAATTGTAACGGTGAAAGGCGTCTCGTGGTGGGGGCAGACGGCGGCACAGGCGCAGGCGCCGACTCAGTTCGCCGCGAATACTCTAGTGTGCCCCGCGCCGCCCCGAACGTCGCGAACATAGTGTTGAACTTTCGCGCCAACATTTGAATTTAGAAAATTGGAATTTTCATCTGTGCATGTGTGTGTGACGTCATGAACAAGTGATGCTCGTCAATCCTAAAGACGATTGCAAAATGTTTCTGTGTTTTTGTCTCGTTATTTGGAGCGCTCTTTCGCCGGCTCTGGCCCAAGGTGAGTTGAACAATGCACAATCCGTTCCTTTATTAAAGCGAAAAACCGCGGTGGTGGCGAGATACTGATATTAGATAGGTTTAGCCTCCATTTATATTGCCATGATATGTAAAAGAGAACTTTACGAAACTGAGCAAAAACTGCGCGTTTCCATGTTGCAGTTTTTGATTTATGATAACTATTTAACGAGATATTTCAATATAGCTGCTTCTCTGATCTTTACAAAAGCTTGCTCGGTGGTCAAATAGGTATTTCGTCAACTTATGTATGACTCACTCTGTTCAAAACATTTTCATGTGGCGCATGCGCGAAAATTTTATAAGGATGTTAATTTTTACTTATGTTATTTCTTTCAACATTTGCATATTTTAAGTTGCTGCCTAATTAAAGTCATCGCTAAAAGCATACACCTATAAGTGCTTTAAGTGTTAAATACCTAACTTAGTATTTTCGCGAGTCCCTAAAGGCTTTAAAAATCGCCTTTGTACAATCAAAAATGTTCCTTAAATAGCACATGTCGGAATACAAAATGCGGCAAGATACAAACGAAGGAAACTCACGTGACTTCCTGCAACTGCCAAACCGCAGTTGCAAAAGAACAAAGCGACTTTACATAACACAATTAAAGTTTTAAAAATCCCATAAAAAGGGAAACAATTAACAATTAAATATAGTTTACCCACAACGAAGGTGTGATTTCGACACCGAATGACGTAAGCTCGACAGATATAATAATTTAAGTAATTAAATGCTTTTGCCATTGTCCACTATGATAATTCTGTCGCGAATTATGTTAAGAGTCTTTCAACCGTGTCTGTCTGTGGTTCTGCATAGCGCGGGGTTTTTGCGCCATAAATATCCACTTTTACATTTTAAAAGGCAATCGGTCATACAAAATAAATTATGTTCTGTCTATTGTTTATGTCCGATAGGAGCGTTTTTACGGTCCTGTCCTAAATTTAAACGAAATGTTTAACCATGGACTGAGTGACCACGAAGGCACGATACCTAGTATGTACCAAATTATAACTTCTAAAAAATACTAAATTATCCGAGTACACCTTAGCAGAGCTCGCTACTTCTTACTAAAAGTTCATAGTTACAAACTTTTTAATGTTGACAATCTCTAAAATGTGATTCCGGCCAATCTAACCAATGAACTAAAGAGGTAAAGTAAACAATCCGGATAGAATTAGTAATTTACGAGTGATCTTATTAAGGTCCCGTTTTTTTCATATGGATTTTCGGAACCCCAAAAACCCACTGAAACACAAACTTAAAATACTCAACAACAAAGAATCTACATCCGCATACCTTGTTAAAAGTATTTCAAACTTGATTGAATTGCAGCTGATCTTATTAATCCCTAAAGTTTAGAATAAACTTCAATATCTTTTCTTCTAGCAATAACTTAACGTTCAATAGATATCCTGCGATGAGTTCGTTCATATCCTATATTGAGCTTCCATTACTTCAACAGCCCAACGGCCATGTTTCTAGTTGATTGGGTTAACATGGAAACAAGGAGAGTGCTTTTAATATAGTTTTGTTAACCTTCTGCGGAACGAGAACATCTGTGGTTGTGGTTGCATTGTAGTGTCAGTTATCCACAAACGCCTATATCTGTTTCTCATAGTTCGTAAAAAGTAACATTTTAAACCGATCCCTTTTTAAGCTTATTGCGCGCATGAGGGGTGTGTAAGATTTGGTCTATACCAAATATTACATCCCTCATGCGCGCAACGGGAGAGAAGAAAGCTTAAATTTAAATATAATTTGTTACAATTATGAAAATAATACGTTGACATTTTAAAGAATTATAGTTGAACTTCAACCACTAGGCGACTCTACCCGAATATTCATTCTAAAACTTTTACGCGTTAAAAACGGCTTGAAATCATAAGATTGTTTGAAATAAAAGATAAAAACAACTATATTTTGATTTTATCTTTCATTTCAAACAGTCCTGTTTCTGTGACATAGGTATTACTATTTCTATTCTGTGGCCCAGTATTCAGGTCATTTATGGGCCCCATTAAAGAGCTTAATTTGAATCTAATTTTGGGTCTAAAATAAAAGTTGTCATCTCTAACGGGATATTTGCAATAAATGCTAACTGTTTAAAGCGATTAACTTTAGTATCTCGATTTTTGTTTTTTATCTAGTTTTGGTGCTGTTCTAGATTTTACTTTTACAAGTTTTTTCCAGAATATTTTTGCTAATGATTTGTTCATTTTCTCTTACCTCTTTGGAACGTTTTTAACTCTTTTTGACAGTATTGTCAGTTAGTTATACCTATTCGCTTTTTTATTCACACCCAATTGTTTTTGCGTCGAGAATCTTTGGATACAGTCATGAAAATTTCATTGGCCCAAAACCTTGCCAGTTCAATGGCATCGATTGAAGTGGATGAGGGATAAAATTTCCATTAGGACCGTTGAATTGGAAGTTCATATTTTTTATGTAGATAGTACTCATAAATATAAAGCTTTTTAAGTATTTTGAAGTTGCGGAAATTCACAGTTTACGAGATATAATTTTTTAAAGTTTCCATACAAATATGAAAATAGCACGCCATTTTCAAATTTTTAGGTTGGATAAATTGTCACGGTAGACGTCAAAGTTGACATTTCACGTTCCGTTGACGGTAGAGGTGTATTTTATTCAGTTTTATGCCATATTTTTACTTATATATAATTTTATTTTCACATACTCACACATTAAATTTGGTGTGTAATTAATGGTCACAATAACCGTGCTGTTTTATGCAATAACATTGAATATTTTACAAAAAAAAATAACGATTTTTGTGTAGGTACACTATGGAACGGAACGTGAATATGAATATCCGAAAATTACCCAAAACCGAATCGGGGCACCCCACTTTCCACGTGTTCTTGTCTGCCCTACCCCTAGAGTGTATATAAAAAACCGGAGGCACGGAGGGAGAGCAGCCCTTGCCCGCTGTGACGAAGCACAGGAACCATGCGAGGTGGAGCGGCTGAGGCTGGTCGCCTAAGGCGACCAACAAGCCGAAGCTGCGGAGCAGAGCATGAGTGACCGTACTTCGGCACGCAAGGGCGGAAGGGCTTCACTTCCCGCAGCGCCGGAGATAAGGCGGAGACAAACAAGGGGGGGAGAGGAAAGCTATCCATAAATCAATGGACATTTATGGAAATTTTTATTCTAACCTAAAAACTTTAACCATGGATATCTCCATAACCATGGGGTTCTGCGGGGTGGGAATGGTACAGGGGAGTAGCCCCCTTCCTCCCCCCTCACCGCCCCACAAATCGATGGATATTTGAGGATATTTTCGATTCTAACCTAGAAACTTTAACCATGGATATCTCCATAACCATGGGGTTCCGCGGGGTGGGGATGGTACAGGGGGGTAGCCCCCCTCCCCTCCCTCCCCACTCCGACCCCTAAATCGACGGTCCATAAAGGAAATTTTAACCGTAGTATACCCAAGTCCATAAACTAATAAAAAAGAAACTATGTTAAACGGGACAAAAGGGGGAAACGAAGGACACATTGGGCATCGAAAAAATCTTCCACATAACGGCCACTGCGAAAAGTTCGAAAACACTGGCAGCATTGCCACGTTGTATGACAAAGTTCTAAAAATTATTGGTTCACTGACACAGTCCGTACGTTCGCTCAATGCTTGCGACCACCTGTTGTCCTCGAAATCCCCTTTCCAAACTTTCATTACGCGTGAGCGCTCAAGGTCGGTAGGTGACGTATATTCCAGTTCTTTTGCGAACGAGGTTGGCAATATATTACTATAAGTAACCAAGTAAACAAATTGTGATAGTTGAAAATATACACATGTACCGGTCCTAGGTGCGAGTTCCTGAGTAGATATCGGTATTTTGCGTGATTTAGCAGCAGAATAACTCAATCAGAATTATAGTAAAGCGGAATAGCCCATCGGGTCATCGGGCTTTCGTGTTGCGTGGAGCCAACATTGTGTAAAAAATATATTAAAAAATGCCCGGAAAATGGAAGGTAGTTCTACTGATAGAGAGGGAATTTCGCTTAAAGTTATGCGTGTAACCTAATAAATATAATTTAAAACAAGCACAAGCTATTCTTTAGATAGTAGACAACATCTCATAAAACTACTGTCAACCCTATTGCTTAGTACTTTGCGCTGCCAAAATTAATTATAATTAAATGCAATTTACAGGGATTGAAATATGTTACTAGCTAGAAAACCATTGAGGACTGTTCCGCAAAACTTTGTAGCCTCTCCACAAAGATATTTGTTACCAATATCACGAGAGGTTCTGAACAGGAGCTATGTATTATAATTAAGAGTAAAATGTTATCCTCTTATATATTATGCGTCTAATCATATTTATTGTTTAATTAATTTGTAATCTTCAAAGTATTAATTCTTCAAATGAATTCTTCAATTCTTCAAAAATTAATATAAATCATAAAGTCTCTATGTTTGCCTGTTATTGTATTTTTAACTGAAGAAATGCTTCTGTAAATCTAATTTACATGTTTCATTTTTGGCCAAATTCAACGACAAGAGAGTTTCACTCAAATTAATTCGAAACAAATTCATTTTCACCGTGCAAACAAGTCGTGACAGATTATCACTATAATACCTTGTAGTGGAATTTCTATGTTCATCCACCCGTTTAGTCGTCTAGCTGTTTGCCGCAGCATAACTAACATCTCGTCGAGAGCAGAAGGCAGATATCTTGATTAGTCTTCGTGCTATTCCTGAAAACAATCCAATACCAGTGTATTAGATTTGTCTAAATGTCACTGAAGGTGCAGTGAATCGCAAGCACTCTAATTGCGAAAACCACCCTTATAGACAAAAAAGCGCTTTCAAGGTTACCCTTTCCGCTTAACGCTCCGCTCGACGCCCCGCTCGACGCCCTGCTTTATGCTCCGCTTGACGTTCTATTTGACGCTGCATCGATTCTCAAAATGGCCAAGTATCAAAGCCGAAGTATGTGTTTCACGGGTTCAATAGGTCCCCGACGACACGCTGTTTACATTTCCACAACTACCCGTCTGTCGCGACGCGCAACAACCCCGGGTCAGGGATTTCAAGGGGTCAGTGTGCTCCCGACTGCCGGAGCGGACGGACGTGGGGCTATAAAGCTTTTTTCAATCTGGACGACGATAACTCGGTAGAAAAATGCGGGAGTCTATTTTTCTGCAAATAGGATGTCATAGTTTTTGTTTTTGAGCCTAGAAGTAGGAAAAAACGTTGAAAATTTGCTTATTTTATTAGTAGATGTTAGTTAATAAAAAGTTTTCATGAATTCATACACCACGTGTTTTACTTCTTTTGTAACAACCTATTTCGTAAAATGTACATTCAAATCTTTTCCCCTTTATTCAGGACTATATTTAGAGGCCTTGAGGTTTTAACTGGTAAGAACTGCAGCCCTATAAAGTTTTTAGAAGCATTTTGATTTCAACCATGCAGACGAACGCCTTAAGTAGCAAGAACCGTAGAGCAATAAGATTACATTTTTATATGCAAAGATAAGGTAAGGTTGCTTAAGACCGTACCCTTTAAGGGAGATTTACTGTATTTTTTAGAGTAATTTAAAAAAAAAATATTTTCGGCCGTTCGTATATATTCATTTATCAACCAAAATTCATAAAACTGCAAAAAACATTTTCATAATGAAGATTTTATCCTTTTTCAAAAAAGTACCTTCGGTACGATTAAGGAGCCTGGTTTCCTAATTCGTACCTCCTATCGTTTAAGTTGTACTTGTGATAAAAAGTCGAAATTAATATATTAAGGTGGGTACTGACCAGTTTACAAAACGAGCATTCGTGCAGTCAGTAGGTGAAAAACGAGCAAGAACATGATGCGCATGTGGTTTGTGTTACACGGATTTTAGGACACGGCGTAGCATAACATGCTCGCTACGAATGGTACATTACGGCCGGTAACACCGGTCCTTTAAATAAAAAAAAAATGGAACAAGACTTTAGATTAAGATATTGTGAGTGTAACTTTTTTTTTCCTAATATCAAATCATATGCTCCTTCTCTTTGCAATCAAATTCCAAAGTTAATATTAATCAAATCCGGAAACCGAATATAAATACTTAACAAATTAACCTATAAAAATTAATTGGTTTGTATAAACATTTGCAAACACATCACTTTCTATTACTTTTTATGTATTGGTTATGTACTAGCGTGATAACCAAATCCTCTACAAGTACGACTTAAGAAACGAGCTGCGAAACCTAAAATTATCGCATAACCGAAAAAATGTACTTGTTTGATTTATGCTTAAATAAGTCACAAAGTTGAAATAGATAAAAAAGGCCTACCGATAAACGAAAAAAATACTGAAAATGAGAAAAAAAACTTATTTTTCTCTCAGATGGCATCCTGGCGTGTTGACCTACTTGTATGATCGAATAGTTGAATTTTTGATTACTTAATTTAAGCCTTATTAAACAGGGAATCAGATATTGCTGGAGTACGACTTAAGCGGTGGTACGACTTGGGCAACCGTACACTACATACTGCAAGAAAAAAAGAGAAAGATGTGTCACAGTTCTGGGGAAGTGTCCCATCTTTTAACATGGCTGAATACACCTTAGAAAAACAGTTTCATTTTGCAAAAATACATATGTTATTTTTCTTTTCAATTAAAGTATTGAAGACGTTTATCCTGTCTGTTCCTGCAATTCTGTCCCACGCAATTAATATTCTCGCAAGTAACTCCACTATAGCTGCTTTTTTCAAACAAGTATTTTTAACTGGTAGGTTCTGCCAGACCCACCCTTTTAATTAAACCGTTGTATTTAATTAAATATGATGTTTCTGCACCACCACTCTCAGTAGCTGAGAATTATCAATCAATCGAAGCCTTACGGTCACTACTTCAGTCCGGAGTTAGTTGGAATGGTGTAAAAACACAAAAAACTCCGAGACATGTGTCAAATTAAGAGGTGGTATCTTACACCTCTGCCTATAATATAATAGATATTTTGCAAGCCAATTTCGAATCAGCTTTAGTCATTGCAACAGGGTGAAATAATTATGAATACTTATTGACAAAAAAAAAGAGTCGTTACGAATCGTCTAGCGCGAAGGCTCGACGAGTTTCAGCCACCGGAGCAGGCCGGGTTTCGAGGAGGATATAGCACCATAGACCACATCACACAGTTTGACAAATTATACAGAAGTCCGAAGAGTATAATCGGCCTCTGTGGACTATGAGAAAGCTTTTGAATCCATCGAGACCTGGTCTGTTTTGGAATCTCTGCAGCGATGCCAAGTCGACTGGCGATATATCCAAATGCTGAGATGTCTTTATGAAAACGCAACAATGTCCATCCAAACTCAGGACCAGCGAACTTAACAAATCCCATTGCGTCGAGGGATGAGACAAGGGACCGTAATTTTCCCGAAATTGTTCTCTAGCGCATTAGAGGATGTGTTTGAGATGCTGGTCTGGGAAGGACGCGACATTAACATCAAAGGCGAGTACATCTCACACTCAAGATTTGCAGATGACATCGTCTTCCTGGCTGAATCGCTGCAGGACTTGCAGCAGATGCTGCACGCATTGGTCTCCGGATGAACTTGGACAAAACCCAGGTGTTGTTCAACGAACACGGGAAAAATTGCGGTCAATGGCGGTGCTCTTACGGTTGTTCGAGAATACGTGTACCTCAGGAAAACTCAGCAGTTTGGTGAGGACAACTTAGAGAGAGAGGAATAAGAAGAATTCAGCTGGACTGGGCAGCGTTTGAGAAGCTTCGCCGAGTCTTTTCGTCACGTATTCCACTGAGCCTAAAGAGTAAAGTCTTCAATCAGTGCGTCCTCATGTTATGACTTACGGAGCCGAAATGTGGACACTCACGATTCGGCTGTTCCATAAATTCAAGTTTGCTCAGCGAGCTATGGAACGGGCTATGTTTGGAGTCTCTTTGGGGGATCGAATCCGCAACAAAGTGATTCGACAGAGAACCAATGTTGTCGACATAGCTCACAGAGTAAGCCTAAGCAAGCTGAAGTGGCAATGGGCCGGCAATATTAGCCGTAGAACCGATGATCGTTGAGGTAGACGAGTTCTTGAGTAGAGACCGCGAATCGGCAAACGTAAGGCCCTCGGGCTAGGTGGAGCAACGATCTTCGAAGGGTGGCTGGTAACAGCTGGATGAAGTTGCTGAAAATCGAGTTGAACGGCGTGCACTAAGAGAGGCCTATGTCCAGCAGTGGACTGCTATAGGCTGATGATGATGATAATGATGATGTGTTAACAACATGGGAGATAGGTAGAGACCGGTTATTACTTACTTCATAATCTATCCTAGTTATGGAGTTTTGCACATTAATTTTTACTTTAATTTGACCGTCCACACAATACAGACTTCCTTAAGCTTCTATAGAATTTGGGCTGTGCCGCGATGTCTGTAGCGTGTGGTGGGTCCACACGCTCGGTTTTATAAGCTGTCAGTACTGTTTTCAATAACACATTGTAAACTAGCTTCTCCAAAAACTCTCGTTGTTGCGAAAATAGCAATGATGATACAAAGATGTGAATCACAGACTTAAGACGCGTCAACTCATGAAACAATGATGGATGTTCAAGATTTATCACTATAAACTAAGATTTTCTTTATAGATCACACTTATTTTTAGTTTCGGGGTGAACGAACAGGCCACTAAGTTTCAGTTTTCATTATAATGCTAATCGATCTACTATCGAGAATTTTTACTGAACTAACTTGTGTTGCGTCTCAGTCATTGTACCAGCAATCTACATTATGCCCAAAGATGGTTGCAAAAACTCGCGAATAAAATACGATTTTTATATCATCTTTCACAAGTCATCTGCCTAGCCTTTTCAAAATTATATTGGAATTCAAAATTATACGACTTCCAGTCAAACCGGATTCAGCTGAATACCAGTATTTTACGTGGAGCGGCTGCCTACCAGACCTCCACAACCCATTAACTGGGTAACACGGTACTCCTTGGTAAGACTGATGTCAGATTTTCTGGCTTCTGACTATCCGTAACGACTGCTAAAGATCTACAAATAATAGCCGGGACCGACGGCTTAACGTGCTTTCCGAAGCACGGAAGAGTCTCGATATGTTAAGATGGTCACCCCATGCACAGACCAACTTCGGCAAGCGTTGCTTAACCTTGAAGATCGACCCGTGCGGCTATTATTATTTAGCCACGAGCTCCTTCAACCATCTTTCACAAGTACCGTACCATAATTGACGTATGAAATTACATAAAAATACGGAGAACTAAGATCAGAGAGTGAGAGATTAAGTCCAAAGGGGCTGTTGGACTGAATCTCTTACTCTCCGATCTTACACTTACAAAATCGAAGCTAAAAGATTACCGTTCAATTGACGTGCCGTATAGTGGTAGATACAACCGGTATTATGTATAAAATTTAACCGTGAAAACTTTGAAGTGAACTCGAACCCTAATGAATACCATTTAAAATACGCTGTAACATTCTCCTCTGACGCAAAAGCAACGATTGTACAAATAAATCAAAAAAATCTGTCACTCTTGACATTTTCAACCTTTTACCTGTTACCGGACATGAACTTTTCAAAGCAGGAACTTGGTTCGATGCGTAGTCAAATGGATTGTACGTGCAAATTAAATCGCTTTATTAATTTTCTATGGCATTTAATAAAAATGACTTTATGTATCTAATACTACCGAAGGAAATTATTCTCGACCTTTACTCAATCGTCTTTGTCGTTAGGACTTTATTTTTTATATTTAGGCCCTATTCTCGTTGGCATGTAGGGAGTATACATGCCAAAGAGGAGTGTAGGGGAGCACTAAAATTCCGTCGCGCGCGGCAGATGCGACAGTAAATTGAGTAGAAAATGTATGGCACCACTTCCAAAGTTGACCGCGCGCGTCTGTCGCAGACCTCGGAAACGACGCCATACATTCTCATACTCTGACTATTGTCGCATGCAATAGATCACGCGTGGCTGCGATCGGTCGCGATGCACGGAAATTGAAAATGATACAACAATCGATTTTCATATCGAATAACATATAGTAACAGCCTGAAGAAATCTCACGATCACTTTTGCTATAATAGGAATTTAATCATTTCTACATTGATTTTTTACAGTAGGTAAGCCCAGACAAACTGTTTGTCACGGTATTGTGGCCAGATGGCCTTGGCTTTCATAAATCAATGCCTGACAGTTTTATTTCATATGGAAGTTTCTTAATATCATTCGCAGTTGTACCTACATAAATACAAACATATCTGCCTTGTAAACATTCCTCCGAGCGTACGAGTTAGCTGATTTAAAGATTTTATTGACTTTCTCGTCGTTTACTGTTCTATCACGTTACAAGAATTAAATGTGAAGAAACCTCTTTTACTTTTACTTTATTTGCAGAATATGTAATAGTACTGACGTTGTAATGATTTTGTAGCGTGATATCTAATCCTTCGTGTTATTAGGTAAGACAGATAAATAGACGTTACGCACGTACTGAGCATAGTTCCCGGTTCCCACGAAGTGGACCGATGAGCTGGTTACAGATATTGGTGCATGCGTGAAACACAGGACCGATCGATATGTCAACGCTTGAAGGACGTAGCAGTTTAGGTACATCGGCTGAAATGATGAGGTATTATGGCCGTGTGATTTTTTGTTGATATTTGTTTACATTAATAATCCAAGAAATTCTTATGACCAGCCAATTGATTTTCACATTAAAGGCCAGGGCGGGAAATCTCGACATGGTTACCGATCGCCTAGGCCGAATTCGGTCGTTCATTCACGGTGAATCAGATCATTGATTTTGATCGCACCGAATTCGGCCGGTAGGCGATGGGTAACCATGTCGAGATTTCCCGCCCTGGCCTTTAATGTGAAAATCAATTAGCTGGTCATAAGAATTTCTTGGATTTCTGCCCAGGGTATCAATTCTATTAATTTTTAAGCAACGCTCGCTTTCGCATCTCAGTCGCAAACTGTCAAAACTCCATTCCCTACATTTATGACAGATTGCGACTGAGTTGCGAATGCGAATGCTGTTCAAGGTGATGTATTACTGATGCAGCGTGCAACTATTTTCTCTGCTGAAGGTTTAATTTTCAGAAGCAAGTTAATTCTAAAGAGCCATTTACTGTGCAAAGTTACAAAGGCAAATAGCAATGGCATGTTTTCCTAGAAAGAGAGTGCGTCTCTTTTTTTCGAAACCTCATCGCGGGAACTTCGTTAAGTACCATTAAGTCAATAACTTTCTATTCTGATATATTTAACCTTCGTCGATCCTGTTAAGTGCCATTGTATACAGTCAGCATGTAGTCCATACAATTTTAATGTAATTTTCCTGGGAGCAATCTTGTATTTTAAAGTAGCGTTCGCAGGGTCGCTGTAGCAAACTGTCCAAATTACCGTTATTTTCCCAACAATGTGACAAGTTATTGGCATTGAAAGAGTCGCTGAGATGATATTTCATATTGCGACTTGAATAATTTGAACGCTTTTTTAGGACGCGAATTGATCTTAGTCTTATAGTCCCTACAATAAGAATGTCCATTACATTCTCTCAGATCATTTAAGAGGGGACACGGGCTAGTAAACAGGCACACTAGCCCGAGTCCTCTCTAGAATAAGCTAATATACTAAGTTAATATAATAGAGTTAAGCTTCTTTAAGTTCTATGCTTGCACTCGATAGTGCAAGCATAGAACTTACTCTATTCCTGGGACCCGAACGCACACATTGTCAAAGATTTCGGGATTCCTCTTGCTTGTTAAATAAGATCAGCAGCTCCATCTTCTTCAAGCCTCAACTTCAAGTGTGGATGCATTACACTACCTATGTAATTCTTTGTTTTTTAAATATTGTGCGCAAGAGAAACTGAAATGAAATAGTTTTCAACGAACACTCTTAACCAATATTAAAGCAAAATTGTTTATTAATCTTGGAAAGGATTTTATGTTCAAAACAAAATATTTGTTGCCGGTTTAATAAGTTCATCGTTAATTACTTTATCTAAATTCCAGTTTATATCTACGTTGATCTTAATATATGTAGGTATCGAGCGGTCCAGGGCTCGTGATAATTTCAGATCTCATATTCGGTGGACGGTAAGAGTAGGATTAGAAACAACAGCGGTCGTTGATACGGCCGAGTTTCAGACATAATCGGTCACACTGGTATGACTGGCACCGAAGACGCAATAATATCACAGCCCTCACTTTTTCGCCAACGGTTAATGTTCAAAACTCAAAGTAAACTGTGAATGTTCGAGACTCGAGCTATCTCAAATATGCTAGCGCTTCCTTTTGTAGACAACACTGGAGAGAGGTTTGATTTAGTTAAGGTTGGAAACTGCTTGTTTCCAAAGTGAAACTCCACGCAGTGCCGCCCACATGGACATGGTGGGAAAATGCACTGACGTTAGTCAAGCCTATTTTGTTTCAATAACAGTTCCCTTGCTTCCTTTGTAACATCAATATCGTTATTAGTTATTTATAGAAGGTCAAAGTGACCAGAATATTGCATACTGCGAACGGAGGTAGATACATGCTCGGTACACATTCGATGTGAACCTCTAATAAAGAACACGTGTAAGCACGATTTGGGCGCCAATGAACCAAAAGCGTACGTAGATCAATCAAAATCCGTTGCACACCACACTTTGCTCAGGTGTCGCACATAGTGCGTGCCGCCAAAATAGTTACAAAATTCAATTTTCGTGGAATTCCGATCCAGTTTAACAAAATGTTCATGTGTAAAAAGTCGCACTTGGTGGTAGGGGATTTTTTAGCGTTAGTTTACTGTTAGCGTTTGTTTGGCGTAGCGTAGGCTCTGCACCTATACCTTGATGTAAAGCCGGTTTAAAACCAATTAAACCAGTCCGTTTAAAACTAAAAAAAAATAAAAAAAAATATTTTTACAAAAAACAAAATAAAAAAAAAACAAAAAAAAAACGCGAGTCGCAGAGTGATCCCCGGCCACCGGCGCGGGCCTGCGGACGGAAAGCGTTGGGTGGCTTACTGTCCGTTCACCACCAGGCCCGGGTCGATGGCGCGTTGTGTTCCACGCGCGCCTCAAAGAGATGTCAGCATAGAAGACGGGGCCTGATAGGGCCAGAGTCTGCCAGGGTTGCGGAATTTGTTCGAAAGAGTCACCGCGACCCTGGAACGCAAAAGGCTTTATAAGGAACATGAATGGGTTTCAGTCAGTAAGAGTCTGACACACCCTTCCTTTACACCCAGAGCGAAAGAAGTCATTTGATGATTTCCAAAAAAAAAGTCTACCTGGTTCGATAAGATCCCCATTTTCTAAGGAGCTGCTGTCTTGCTCCTCCTCCTCTTTCCTGCTTATCAGTGTCAAGGCTGAGAAGGGCAAGGTTGAGAACAGTGCCAATTCTACAAATGTTTAAGCAACATTTGCAATGGCATATCAGTCGCTATCTGTCAAAAATGCCATAATGTCCACACATTTTTGACAAATTGCGACTAAAATGCGAATGCGAACGTTGGCGACGGTAAAAATTTTTGTTTGGGCACTTAAAAAATCTTAAAAACTGTCTTGTGACCGAAGAGAAGCAAAATAGATTGAAATTCCATTCAAAACTATTTAAAAAGTTATAAGTAACAGCCGGTGTTCCATCATTGTACTCAGTTAATATTTTGTAAGTTGCCGGGCATTATTTTCAACGGAACAGCTGGAAGCAAAACTCCCGCTCCCACACTTAAAATAAGGTACCTATATATATTTATGTATTAACTTCGCAATACAAAGTTCGACCTACGATTTAAAAATAAACTGTGAGTTATGCGTTTTCTATACAGATCTAACTCCATGATTTCAGTCACCTCTAGTAAATAAATAATAAACGGTATCAGATGATGTGAGTATGTGAGCGGGTAACGACTTCTTCAAACAGAAAGTAAAATTTCGAAGTTAATAAAGGAAGACAAATCTGTTCTTGAAGAGAGGAAAGAGATAGAAATACACATCCAGTTATTGCTATCTCTCTCTTCTTTCCTGTAGTGTTTCGTAGTGTTGGTACTTCACTTGGCGTATTTAATACAATATTTGCTTTACTTATTATATTGTTAAAAAACCGCATTCAAATCGGTCCACCCGTTTAAGAGCAACGGTGCCACAGACTGACACACAGACAGACACACATAGCGGTCAAACTTATAAAACCCCTCTTTTTCCGTTGGTGTATAAAAAATGAACTTAATGCCGATTTAAATATAAGGGTATTTTTTTATTTTCCAAGTAACGCGAATATTTTGACAAATACGCCAAGAGTAGTACCACCTTAACGCTACTATCGAACTCACTCATAATATTTGCATGTTGACTAGTAACCCAGATTTGTGAGGAGCTCCGACAACGGAAAACATGCTTCACTTCGATTCTAGTAGGTAATTACTTCCCGTGGAGTAGTTTTCTCTCGGTTTCCTGTGAACATGAGTGATCTGATCTAAGATTTCTTGAATAGTGAAAATCAACATCGTAAAATAGGTGGAGTTATTTTAATTTTATGTTATTTCTGATCGAAATACTAGTTTTAGAAAATTACGCGTCGTGAACGGGCGCCGTCACTTGAGACTGGTCAAGTCTTAACTGCCACTGGCTTATTTCAATCTTTATGTTTTGAATTGTTTTATATATTTTATTTTTTCTTTGCATTGTCTCCACATAAAGAAGCAACAAGGATAATGTAACTAAGATTTTTTATTTTAAAACATGATTTTAGTGTCCGTGGAGTTTCTTGCACGTTCTGATCTACGCTATCGAACATACAAATAGCTTCATGTTTTTGACTGACCGACCTTGATAATTCAAAAGTGCCTGTAAATGGTTTATTTGAAATAAATGCTTTCAATCTATATTGATTGAAGACTTTAGAAGTGATAACATTTTTTTCATAGGGAAGGATTTTAAAGTTATTCACAGTAGTTTTTATCTCTATAATATTTTTCTGAATTGTGTTTATGACGGTTGTAAAGTTTGACACGTGTCAGTTAGTGCAAAAAGTTTACGTACACACAGCAAAGTTAAAGAATGCCAGCTATTCTTTTGAGGCCATTTAATAGATGACAAGTAACGGAATGTGCGCAGGCGCACACACTAAGTTGCTGCCTTTAAACACGTCGTAAATTATAAAGGTAAACATAAAAATGAGTTACAATTACTGTACTCGTAGGTGTTGTTAAATAGCAACCGGTCACTGTTAGTCACTTTTACTCTTGAATAACCTTGTTGAACGTAACTTAGTAAAAAATATTAAGCCATTATTTTGGTTTGGTGATCGCGGACTTTGTATCTACTTGCCTATGAAGGGCATTCTGTGCTTCACATTTTCAAAAGTCACAGTGCATTCCGATCGCTTTGGGTTCATATATCAGCTATATGACCAGTCGGTGATGGATGACCTAAAACTATACAAGTAGGAACTACTGGGCGATGTGGATAACTATCTCGACCCACTAATAATAATCAATATGGCTTGACTTACCTAAACTTGCGCTGCCTCGATCACATTCTTACTTTATTTCTAGTACCAAACCATCGATTTTCATCCATTCCTGGAAAATTATTTAATAACGTGAACCAAGATATAAAGGTAATACTATCTTTCGCTTTACTTGGCTATACCTACGAGCACAAAGAAGTTCACGAAGGGTAGACTTGCGCTCTAACTTGCGATCTTGTAAACAACATTGTCGTCGCATTAAATGCATATAATACATGGCATTTTCCTGTACCAACATGAATGCAGACTGACGCCATGACGAACTGATATCTAGCTCACTTCGGAGCCTTATACCACTACTTTAAAATTATGGCTGCCTGGTGCTCACTTGAATAAACTTGCTTTAGGTAAATATAGTTTCCTCTAGAGATATAAAGAAAATGTAAGATTTATTTCTTGAAATCGAATAAGCCACGTTCTAATAAAAGTAAAAACAACAATACATAATCAACTTACTCGTTATTTCGTTTTCGAGCTAAACACAATGGTTGGGCAAAAAGTTCGATCGACTTGCTTGCTTGGAATCGCGTGCGACTCAGATTGCTTTCACTTATCCTCAGACTATGTCTGTGTGGACCTATGTATATTGTGTATCTATGTGTGAGCGCATACTGCTCCGTTCGTTGAGCGATATATCGCGGTATACCGGTCTTAAGGCCAGGACTTACGGTGCCAACTCGTGACAGATCTGACCGAATAACTTGAGCTTTCGATCTAAAGACTCGTTTAGGCTGGGAACACACGTGATTGTTGAGTCGTGATCGAAGGATTATTTCTTTACTTTTCCTTCCTCGTTGAATGGAACTGGTATAGGGCGGGGGGAAGGGGGTCAATACCTACTGCTTAAGCCAGTTGGATTGAAATCGTTTGAGAAAACAAAAGTTTAAAGTTGTTTAGAGAACGTGTACTGAAAGTAGTCTAACGAATAATTAAACTACTTAATTAGCTTGACTCCCTTTTCCTTCTACGTTTCTTTGAGAACAGACTTAATAAACTTTAAAACAGACCACTGAAGTGTCTGCAGTTCTTATTCAATTAAAATTTATAAAATAGCTGGCTAGAGGTAAATATTACACGCGACTACTTAATTAGCGAATTCACGGAAGTTTGCGAGCTTACTAACAGACAGATGTCTGTTAACCTTAACAACAAAAACCTTCCTTGCAATCTAGGTATTTGCTTATTTGGGTTCCATACCTCAAAAGGAAAAAAACGGAACCCTTATAGGAGTACTTCGTCGTTCGTCTGTCGGTCTGTCACGGCCCTTATTCTCAGGAACGCGTGGAGTCAAATATGCAGGTCTTTGGAGCCCTAAAAAATCAAGTTTCTAAGACAACGCAATACAAAATGCGGCTTTTAATGTTGTGCATCATTTTCAACCGACTTCCTAAAGGAGGAGGTTCTCAACTAGACGGTATGTTTTTTTTTTGCTACAAATTTTGATAATCGCAAGTAAATCAAAACCGGCAGGGAGCTTTCCGTTGCCCAGGAAAAATGAAATTTTGAAAGAAGCAAGGTCTTACAGAACCAGTAAAAGAAAAAAAAGTCGGAAAATTGTTAATATGTACTTTTTACACATACAAACAGATTACAAACTTATATTTACAGTTGAAGAATTGACCGTTACGTACATCTATGTGTGGGCGAACATTTTTTCAATTGAAAAGTTGTCCTTAAATCTTACCTCCTTATCGTTTTGTCAGAGTAAAGAGAGTGCTTTCATAGTTTATATATACACTTCAGTATAATTGAATACGAGTACCTACTCGGAAAAAATCCTCCCATCATCCCTCGATGAGCGAGTCAGACTCGCAATTGACCAGTTTTTTAGCGTTCCGTCAACAAGGAACCCTTATAGTTTCACCGTGTCCATCTGTCTGTCTGTCTGTCTGTCCTCGGTTTAGCTCAGAGATGCTTAGCACTAGAAAGTTTGAATTTGGTATGGTATATTAATCACGCCGACAGATTGGTAACACAAAATCTTGAAAAAACATTTTTTTAGGGTACCACCCCCTACACGTAAACTGGATGTTTGTTTTTATTGTCTATCCCATAGTGTAAATAGGGTAGGTCGTTTAAAAATATTGAGGGTGTGCAAAAACCATTTTTCCATCCAAGGATCCGTTTGCGAAATATTAAGCTTTAAAGTGCTAATTTTTGCTAGAGTCAAGTGTGTGTGTCCCTCTGCCAGCTAAGCTCAACAAGTTAATGAGTAAATAGTCGACCAACTTTAAAAATGTAACTGAATAAGTAAAAACTAATGTAAAATCAACCGCTATATCATAATAAATGCTATTTAAATTTACGTAGGTTACGCGCGCCTAACGATTTTATTTTTTTGTCTAATCAATGTCCTAGATTGATGAGGAGAGTGGTGTGATGACTGGTACCTAGGACCTACCGAATTATTTTTTAGCTCTAAGTACATTGTCTACATCATTTTAATCTTTATTTTCAATAAAACCGCATAACTTTAAAAAAAATGCTATTTTTAGAATAATGGAGTTCGGTTTGCTGTTTACAAAATGATGTATTTTTAGGTATCGTGGGAGTATTGTTTGTGAGCACTACATTTGTTCAAAAAAAGGATTATTTATATTCAAACAGCCAAGCTCGAAACTTATCTGTACAAATTAATAGCAGTTCCTACGTAGTTGTAGGGAACTACAGCTGTTCGTGCCGTCAATGTCTCGTTAAGGTTCCTTCAGACAGGCGCGATGAGACAAAGCGACAACGATGAGTTAACAATTTTTGTGGATAGTCTTCTTCTTTTCGTGTAGATTGACTAAATTTTCAAATGTTGTTCGACGACTATGTATGTGGCGACTTGGACAGCTGTCGTTGGCCACGTTGAGGTCCTGAAAGTTGCAGGTGAGGCATGTCCTGCGTTTAAGCTCCCCACTGGCATAGTGTTTGGGATGGGTCTATAAAAACTTACTTGGCAGATAGTATTCTAAGAGTAAATTATGCGAAGAATGATTTACAAAATAAGCAAAAATGTGTATACCTCGACACACCTGCTAGTACCTCGACACAGTGGGACTCGTAAAGTGCAGCGTAGCGTTTAATGAAGCGACATGATAATCATTTTATTACTATAAGGTGCTATAAGTCATTTATCACTCTATGCCACCGTGCGACCTTGGTCCCGCTTCGATTTTGTGAAGTAACTCTTATTATAGAGATTGTCTATAATCCCCTATTTCTCAGAAAAAAAATTGTGGCTTGTTCTAGCTACTTTTCTCTTTGTTTGCGTAATAGTGCATAGATCGCACGTCTATGGTCACGTTTTGTCCGAGGGCTGATATGTCTATGTGTGGTACTACCAGTAAGTAACTCAGAAATGAACAAAATTTAGAATACCTTATTTTCCCATTTCCATCGGATGCCTGAAAGCTATTTGATTAATATGGCATACGTTACAAAAAATCTGGGATACCTGAGAAGCATAAAGGGGTTTGCTTCCATTCGTTTTTCTTCCAAAGCACCAACGATTAACTTCGCATAAAAATTGTATGATTGTGACATGAAATTGACAAAAATAGTAAGTGAATTATTTTCCCTAACTTCACTACCTCTTGAATCAGGTCCAAGAGTCAGTAACGCTACTAAACAGCTGTGAGAACGCCTGAAAATATTCAACTTCTAAAATCGTTCTTCTCCTATTATCTTAACTTATTTGTGTTCGGCTCAACATGTTCTTTCGTTCTTCATTCACTCATATCTTATACACGGTCAACCTTGGGACCTTAGAGTCTTCCCCATTCATACTCAAAACTTTCTTTAATACATTTTCCTTATTCAACTTCATATTATCGGCATCAATTACATATACTAGTTAACTTAACGACACATGCATTACAAACGTGGGGACTTCAAAAAAAATAATTGCCGGTATCGTCTTTGAAGCAAACAAATATTTCCTTAGCGATACTGCATGTGTCCTTCGTTTGCATGAATTATTTAGAGGCATTGATTTTTTTACGATAACTGCGCCATAGGGCGCTGTGGTGTACACGTGTCTTTGTCCTACAGGTAAGCTGTATACGCAGCACAATATTGACCTTGCTTGGGTATTTGAATAAGGAAATATTAATGTTGATTGCCTGGAATAGCCAATGCTATGTGGACAGTTGCATATTCCATAGCATACGCCTACCTATTCCTAGTTAAACAAAGAGTATTGAGATTGCGTGTGTAACCTTGATCTTGATGTTTGTTGTTTATGGGAAATCATGGAGACGGAATCAAATGGCGATTAAGGGATATTGATTTCATGACTAGTTGTTGGTATGTAATGGATGATCACGAGTCACCCTTACTCGTCCTCGAATGACCTCTTAACCTTGAATCGACCGGTGCGAAAGTAGATACTTTTTTTTCTCAAGAAATCAAATCTCACTGGCCGCACTGAGTAAGTCACTGACAGACAACGCACAGCGGAAACTACTGGTTAAAAGCTGAAATTTGGCATGTAGGTCTCGGGGAGTGCAGTAGGGAGCACTAAATTCTGATCGGAATTTCGGAAAATACTCTCTGTATTTCCCGAAATTCCGACGGAAACGGGATAAATCCGCGTACGAAGTGGCGGGCGAAAGCTGGTATAAAATAAAATCCTCCCCCTAATCTAAGTGGTAATGGGCTACTTTCCCTTTAAATGTATAAGTCGACTTTGTTTTTTTCTAGTTGGAGTATTTTTTCCTATTCCCCTCAGCAAACCCTTTTGTTTTATACACAAATCATGGGTATAAAAATAATTGGTTCAGCATCTTTGGGAATCCGCCATATTGCATTGCTATCCAAACCAAACGTGAATGCAAAATTTCAGCTCAATCGGTTAGGATAACTGTTTTAAAATTCAGTTGCAAGATTTGACCCCCACATAATAAGTAACAAGGCAAGTTAAGTACATTGAACCTGTATTTTGAGGAAATTGACAGGATTTGTTCCAGTCATGTTTAGGTAAGTCTGGATTGGCTGTTGTGCTGTATGTCGCGGGTTCGATTCCCGCACGGAAAAATATATCAGTGGCTGTTGTTCCAGATCTGGCTGTTTCGTTAAGTGAATTTTAACGTTTGTAAACACCAATGAAACAGGAGAAATTCCGTTGTCTGATTAAAGATTACAAAAATAACCATCATAATACTTTTAACTATTACTCTCACCCATCCAAACTCTGGCCTAGCCGCCAGACGCTTAACCTCACGAACAGGTCGACCTTCAACGCGAACCCTATTACAAGATTTGCGGTATTTTTATGTGTAAATTATACGAAGCTGCTTTGACCGGCTTTCTCTAGCCATTATGTTTGACCAGAGGTCAAGCGGCAGTGACACATTCAGAAGTGCATGTGTACTGAGAAAGGGGTAAGTAGAGATGATAGACACGTAAAATATATATTTACACTAGGTTCTACCCACGACTTCGCTCTCGTGGCCAACGTTAGTCAGTTCTTGTATAATAAAAGATTTTTTTGAAGACATACAAAAAATCTTTCCATGCCAAGCAAACACTGGTTTTTTGAACAGCTGATGCTATATTTATATTTTTTTTTTATTTGACTTTCCAGTTCAGTTCATGAAAAACATTACTCAAAGAAGTTTCTTTGGGTAATAATTTCATGAACTGAACTGGCTTCTCATCCTTAATAACCAATTCCTCGCTTCCTTGGCTGACCTAGAAATCGTTTGCTTATTAACGGATGGATTTCAGATTTATGCTTGAGTTTCTTTTTTAAATATAGGTTAACATTTTTGACAAAAAGTGTCAACTGAATTATGCGTTCTGAAATCTGATCTCTTTAAATTTTCTAGGTAGTTGCTATATAAGTAGATCAAAAAGGTACACAGATCAAACAGTAAATACTGGAAATCTGATTGAAGATTGAAATCCGACCCCAACACAATTAGGAATAAACTTTCCTATTTTTAAAAAAAAAAAGCTTTTCAACCTTCGAGCATCCAGAAACTTACTTCTTCATATCCCTTCTTACCGCACAAGGTTTATGTCTAGTTGCTACGCTATTTCTACCATTAAACTCTTATATGAGTCTAATTTATCCTTTAAGCGTAAAACTTAAAAGCCTGTCATTCTTAGTTGGTCTTGATTATTATATCGTCATTCTCTTAATCAGTAAGATTATTATATATCATATTTATTAGTTTGATATTTTAGCATATACATATACATTTTATTAGTATTACATTTACATGTTATTTGTATATTCTTTCCGAAACAAAATATAATTTTTATTTTATTTGTTGTACGCCTACCACAGTGTAGTCTTTGTAACCCATTTGCCGTTGGCTGGTAGAGAATGCCTTGATGCATTTAGTCCGCCTATGTGTATTAATAGTAGTATTGTATAATATAAAGTTTTAATAAAAAGAAATAAGCTTTAAGCTTCAAGCTCTTACTTTTGATACCCTTAGTAAAGGGGTTGAAAAAAATATGTTATTTGCCATCTTAGAGCGGCGGCCATATTGAATTTAGTATGATGTTACTAACTTTATCGTTTTCTACTCTTCAAACCCTTTCATTTGATATTCATATTAAGGAGATTGAGAAAAAAATATGTAATTCGCCATCTTGGAGCGGCAGCCATATTGAAATTATTACAATATTGCATTGTATTGTATTATTTACATTGTTTTGACACTAGAAAAAAAAAGGTGTATGCAAAATTTCAGTTCAATTGGATACCAACAAGTGGTCGAAAAAAGGTACACAAATTTTGAGGGACAACTTACATACATAATTATGATTATACGAACGATTCAAGTTAAATAAAAGCTTGTAAAAAGTTAAAACAAATTGGCACACTATAAACATCGAAAAGGATGGTGACTCTGCCGTCAACTTCCTAACACTTGGGTAGTTATTCATAAGCTTCATTTCAATTTCTGTTTATAGTTTAAATTTCAAATCATCTAGGTTAAAGGATTGAGCTCCGGGCTGAAACTTGTAATATTGCGTTGCGTTTAACCACACCTAAGTTAACTACGGTTCCAATGCTTAGTCTAGCTTTGATTGAATCATTTATTTAATATGATGTAGCAACATTTGCAAGTTTTTGGGGTGTGACTGACTGATGATTTATAAACAACTTTTATTTAGTACAGAAACAACTACAATATGTTAAAAAAGGTCTTCAGTATATAAGCTTCGCTTATCATGTAATAATAAATATGGGAAAAGAGCTTTTAGACAAAGGGCCAGGCGTTAGCGATTTCGATTGTCAAAACTTCTGTAAGGGTTTGACATGCGCTACCGAAATGTCACGTGGGCTAACCCAAACATTTTGGCATTTCGACCATCGCTTTCGTCGATAGAATGTCATATACGACCGGTCTCAATATCGTATCTACCTTTGACCAACTGTCAAGTTTGCCTTTCAAACATGACGTTTCAGCTACTTTTGATGGCTAATTTGACAGTTGTTTAAAGGAACCAAGGAGGGAAGGAGGTTGGTTATTGAAACCGGCCGTTAGTCTAAAGCCCCTAGGGCTATGTTTCCTTTCATACTTCAGAGTTTGTCGCATACCTAGTAAAAGATTCATCGTATACCGAATTTAAAATATCCTAATAAAATCCTAGTAAAGTTACATAAAAGTAACATGCAAAAGCTATTGTATCGTCGTGCCATTACAAAATAATATTATTAGATATTACTTAATACATTTTATTGACATTTAAAGTGATTGTATTGGACAATAATTACATAAAGAGATTATTCATATTGTAATACCGTATTTACTGTTGAAATTGGGTCAGTGGAATAAAAGAGATCAATCACGACGTCGTTGCATCCTATTCAATTAAAGCTAATATAAATTTGATTAAATATAACGGAGAAAGGCAATAGCCACGCTGTGTGCCTAACACAGCGTGACTGTAAATTCTTTGGCAATTTTATCGGGTTTGATTGCACTCCAGGATAAAAACTTTTGCTAAGTTATTCAGTCTAAAATTTGAAGATGAATTGCTTATAATATTAATATACATATATATAATATTAATATATAAATATATATGTATAATTAATATGTAATAATATATATCTTAATATCCTTCATGTCCACTCGACAGCGGTTTTTTTATCATATTTCAGATGCCGATATAAAATTGGTTAATATCATGAAGTAGGTACATTCGATATCTGAAAATTCACCAATAAATTAAAAGTCATCTAAATATAGTATTATAGAGAGAACGCTAAGTGCAGTAATTATGGTTGGAAGCTGAACCCAAATGTTAAAGTTTAAGGTTTTTAGTAAGGGTACAGGTTACGTACAGGTGTTGAAGGCGCGGACTGGCGAGTGAGAGGTCGCGAATTCGATCCCCACCCATTGCATTCGACTAGCCCACTCTTAACACAATCATATTAAGCTTAGCACACAGTTTGGTAATTTTACACTTAAAAACTTTTCGCCAGGTTGTTTGACAGAAACACCTTCAGTATCCTTCAGTGTTTGGTAATAATATTTGTTGTTTCTAATTAAAGCAGACAAAGGATTGATGACCTCAGATCAAAACATAACAGGTAATCACTTTTTGATGTCATTTATTATGACCCCAAAAGTAACTAAGCATTCATGGCTGAAAACCGTAGAATATCTAATTCAATTTATTGAATTATAATTTAATTATTATTATTATAATTGTATTAATTCACTAGCGTCAATTAAATAATAGGACCAAAACAAAACATAAACAAATCCAGTGGTTCATCGAAAGATTACGAGCTTTCCTGAGTTTCCTACTCGAATCGCAATTTAAACTTAGCTAGTTGTGCAACGCAAGCGAATTTCCAAGTATAGTTGACCGACAACCCGGTTGGTATTTCGATGGATAGTTCGGTGGCACGTAGTTACAGTCACCTGTTTGGTGAGACTGAGACTGGGGTTTGAGTAAGCCCCCGTCTTGGAGAATTATAATAACAACGTAGGGAAAACACCTCAGGAGGCTCTCGTTTGGCAGCTCGATCAAAGACTTAATTTAGAAAGCGGTACTTCTGGACACGGCTCGGGTAGGAAGGTTATTTTTCTGAAAATATCTAGTCCGTCAGATAGATTTCCAAAAAATATAGGACACGTATTTTTTCTTTTTTCACGTAAACAAAAAATTAAAACACACACACACAGTAGATAAGATAGATAGATAGATTGATAGATAAGATAAGATAGATAAAACATTTATTTGGTACAAGAACAGAAAACACAACACACAAAAGCACACTTACATAAATCATAATAGTAGAAAATAAAAATATGAAAAAACATTCAGAATTAAAAAAAAAGACAGAATTTATGGCAATCTGTGAGTGCCAAAATAACTACGACATAAAAAATATTTGACATGAAAAAGGAAATGAGGATGGTGATAAAATGATGTCCCAATGAAACATTATCATTTTAACATTATCTTTTATTTATTATTAATATCATGTCACTTTACTAACAATAGTTTGTAAGTCATTATTGTAATTACTAACACATTGGATCTTAGTCATCTGAATAAAGGAATTATTATTTATTATTTATTTAAAAAAAAAAAAAAAACCAATGTGCGGTGTGTGTGTCTCATGTAGCACCAAATGGGTGTCCAACTCAGCATGTGCTAGGCAAATATACCTGACGTTGGTGTTCTGCTGGATCCCAGTAGCGACGACGAGCAAATACAGAAAAGCTAAAATGTAAACAAGTAAATAGCGGTTTTGTGTATAGTATAAACAGTTTGGTGAGTATGTTCACATTTAATTTGTTTTGTTTTTATATTTTGTTTTTTCCGGTGCGTGTGTGTAATGTTAATATATATATGTATATAGTGGTAGGAATATAAATGATGTGCGTATTTTTTTAGGTATGTGTGTAATATTAATAGATATACATAATGGTAGGAGTCAAAATTATGTTATTTAATAATTACATAATTTAATGTATTATTGAAATTTTTGGATAAGCGATATTTAAAGTAGAAGATTGTAGAACAGTGCGTTGAAAACACGCGTGACGTCACTATGATGGTACAATTTTTTGGAAATGATCTGACGGACTAATTAGGTTTTTTCAGTAAATTACCCTATTGTTAAAAGGTTCCTATAACAGGGTCCACGCTACCGGCGGCGGTCAGGGCCCCAGCCTGACCGCCGGTAGCGTGGACCTAGCAGCCCTACTATGACGTGATAATGCCATCCAATTCCGATGATGGTAAAGGGATAGTGCTATTCGCTATATAGCTGGCCGGAATCATGATCGTTTTAAGACTTCATAGTAGGGTTGTTCACCCCTGTTCCCGATATTGGGCTATCCTATTCATAAAATATTTTTAAATGTATTTTATTGAAATCTGCTAAAATAAAATTAATACGTAGGTACATTTCAATAAATGAACGTAATAATAATGTAGGGATTTTCAACTAGAACAAGAAACAGGAAACGCTTTGATATTTCTGTCCCAGCTTATTCGCCCACCCCATAGTCAAAGTCAAAGTCAAAGTCAATTCATTTATTTCAACTAGACCATTAAAAGGCACTTTTGAACGTCAAATTTACAGTTTAAAATTAAAATATAAGTGACTCTAGTTGTCCATTCGCAAAAAGTAGATTCTTATGGAGAAGAACGGACAAGAAACTCCATAGCCGAGAACGGTTCACTATTTTAGTTGAAGAACTCTTTAACTGTACTATTATTAAAAATTATTAATTCACATCATCTGCTTATATTATTTACTAACGTAAAAAGCGTTCAAATAAAATCAATTATCATCTTTTCAAATAGTGAATTACAGGGGTTTTTGTCAGTTTACGACTGCGATGTGAATCGTGAACGCTCTTTCAAAATACAAAAATTGTCCTTAGATTCAATCATTAATATAAATACCAAACAAGATCCCGTCTTTTATTTATTTTTTTTATTTTCCTTTATTGGCCAACCAACAATTGTTTACACTGATAACATTTAAAGTAAGTATATAATATCCAAGGTTAGTGTAACAATTAATTACAGGTTAGCACCGCATGCCCCATAAACAAATAAGACGTGCCACAAGCACTGAACTATTATTAAACATTAATATTTGAATACTTAACTAAAATTAATAGGTGTAAAAGCATTACGTAATGAGATTTACAGAACGAAAAGCAAACAGAAACACATCGAAACTGTACATAATAGCGAAATTGGAAATGAAAATTCCAATTCTTTTTACATTCGCTAATTCAGGGTGACCAACTCCCTCCGGGGACTAAGCAACGCGATACTAATTCTATCGCTAACGGTAACAACATATACATATTTCAATATCGTTTATTTTATGGTTTCCCAACAGAAAAGTTTAATTGAATCTTCGGATTTACTTGCAGTTTTTACGCTATGGTTAGGATGTCTGTATGAGCGCATTTAGCAGATATTTAATTTCCGTGTTCAAGTTTCAGGTAAGGCTGATGCTACAGGCATATGGTATTGACAAGGGAACCCGAATATGTAAGTAGCGGGCATTAACCTACTTAAAATTCGATTTTACGACAAAAAAAAATGAAAAAGATTCGAAAAAGGGTCAAGGAATGGAAATTGATGGAATTTCAAAGATTGCGACTGACATGCGAATGCGAACGTTGCTTAAAAATGAGTAGAAGTGACACTCTGAGCTTCTAGTGTGTATAATGTAACACCAGCGGCCGACCAGATATCCTTTTCACAATAATATATCGATATTTGTTTCTGTGACACAAATATCGATATACTTGTGACACAGAAATTAGTGTGACTATGCACTACACACTGGGTAGCCTTTGAAAGCAATTAAGACGCGACCAGCACGGTAGCGTTTAGTTCCGTTGGTGGAATTCGGAGTTAGTACTCAATAGGACTCTATGTAAGATCACCCTAGCAAATGTATCCTTTGACAGCATCTGTTTCAGCGGCACTATTCAGTTCGCATCCCTTAAACGGGTCAAACGATGTTACGAGGTACGGAAATGTTGCGCGATTTTCAGTGCATGTACAGGAATAATTACATGAAGTTGAAAGCTTCTGTTACTTTAAGTTTGTATTATGTTGTAGATATTTTGTCTAAACTAATATTATAAAGAGGAAAGATTTATTTGTTTGTTACGATTTGGCTCAAAACCTACTCAACCGATTTAAAAAATATTTCGTTATATTATAATTTTTATTTACATTATTTTTAAAGCGCTTATGCGCTATAGCCGAAAATGAAGTCCTGGGTTCGCTTCTCGGGTCGGGCAATGTAATAATTAGGGTTCCGAACCTCTGTGTGGAAAAACGAAACCCATATTGGATCCCTTGGTTGTTTGTCTGTATACTGATACCGATTCAGTTGAAATTTGGTACAAATATAATCTTTTATGACCCAAATACGGACAAAAATACCAAGATTTCTTTGGTAGTCTACAACCTCACGAAGTCATTGAGAAATTTACAAAAAGTAATCTAAAGAGGCTTGTTATGCGTAAAGCAAATTAAAATGTTATGTGCTTTATTGTTTACTTTGCTAAAACCCACTCTCGGGGGTGCCTTGACCCCCGCTGAGAGTGGGTTTTAGCAAAGTCCCCCAAATACAATCCTGGATCCGCCACTGTCCTACTATGTCTCTTTTGCGGTGACGTTCTCGAGTGCATGAATACACTAGGTACTCCATCCGTAAAGGCACAAGAAAGACGCCTGCCTGTGCCTGTGACAAAAACAACAAAAATATAATATACTAGCACTTCGCCTGCGTAGATTGAGTTTCCTAAAGTAGAATCCTAGCTGACGTCTCCTACCTCAGAATATGAATCTGCAAAATTTCATCTTCATAGGCTTAGTAGTTTTCGAGATATCGTGATTGAATGAAATGACCTTTCGCTTTTATACTTTTATAGATCATAATTTTTCAATACTTAAAAAAACGTAATGTGAAAATTACTCTTAATAGACTAAATAAACCCAGGGTAGTTTACTCAAACGACAACACTTTTCTTTTTTTTATACCCGTTGTAACTTTTAAAGGAAAGGTCCGGTTTCATTCATTTAAATTATAATTTACATTAACACAAACAAACTTAATTATTAAATCATTCAAATGGATAAGGATTACTATCATAATATCATATCAACATTATTCCATTCCACCAGGGTTTTAATTGAATAATTTGAACAAAAAACAGTAATTGTGACTTAACCATAATAGTTAGATATATATCCTCCCGGACTTTTTTATAGGTTATAATGAGGACTTTAATCATGTAGTACATTATTTTTATGTATCATCAATAGTTTTCTCACCGCACGCCAAATAATGAATTGATAAGGCACAATTTTGCTACTTTTGAGTTACATTATTGTAAATATTTCCTTTCCTTATTTTCATCAAGATTTTTTTTCGAAAATAAAGTATAGCCTATTTTTTAAGTTAATGTTTTAAACAATAATATTTTTTTAATCGCTGAGTAGCTCTTGATTCAAATCTTAACAAACAAACAAATAAATCTTTCCTCTTTATTATATTAGTTTAGATTTATATTTGTTCGATACATTTTATAGCCGCGACGAAGAACATAAAACAGAACTTCATAATCTGCATAACTGTGAGCCGGTATTTCGGTAGTTGGTCAGTGTTACGAGTTCAGAGCAAAATATAAGACCCATAAATATGTCTCCAAATAAATAAGTGGTGCTGGAATGCACTGCAGTCACATGAGTCTCACTTTCGCATCATCATTTCTTATGAAAATATCTCATAATTCGATCATCCATGATGAGTATGATATGATGAATGAATAAATCAAAATATCTTTATTATAGGGAAAATTGGTGCAGTAAATATCCTTTGATGTATGTATAAATAATAAAATATTTTGACAAATTTAAACGTGCACTTAAGGTGTCAATTGAGTGTTGGCGTGCGTACTGTATCGCGAATGCCGTCACCTTCCTCCGAAACAGCCAGTCCCCTATCAGATCCTTGCCTCTGCAACATAACCACGGCGCCGGCGCAGTGCCACTCATTAGAGTACAAGATGAAGTCCAGCCGAGTACCTTATTTCCGCTTACTCTACCGCTTTCGTCTCAGCGCCACCTATGTCCGCTCGGGCCAGTGGGGGTAATTTATTTTCAACGATATTTCACCACAAGTAAGGTCGATATTTGTTTGGCCTCATCGAAAGTACAGCCTTACGGCTTCCAATCAGCTGAGAGAGAGAAAGTTTCGAGTTTACCTACATAATGTTGCCGGCTACCGGTTCTTGCCAACTTATAGATTAGAACCGCTGTATCAGTTATAAATGTTATGATACACGAAATAGGGTCCGGATGCCATGAAAATGTTCTATTTCAGAACTAGTGTAGGAAACCCTGAAATATGTGAGGAATTACCGAAAAAAAAAATAGTTATTAAAGTTAGAACGCAAATTCCGTTATAATATTCTATTTTTTTTTTCTTAAAGTAAAAAGAAACCAACCCTGTACTTTCATATTTTATCACATTTTTGCTATCCATTTCACCTTGGGTGTATCTGTGAAGGTGTAATAATGATTAATGAATAAATAAATAAATAAATTTTTACAAGATAGGTATACTTCTGCTTAGTTTATTTGTCCGTACCAAACAATCTATAAGTTAATATCAAGCTCCATGCTAGTGTGTTCCGGCCTTATTAACTCTGGATACATACAAACATTGACCGAAGCGATATAATTACCCAGCTCACTGTGTTCTGACAGAATCAATTAGTATTCAACTTTTGATCGACCGAGCTTTAATTATGACCTTTAAATGTTGCAGTTTTGACTCGGTAGTAAATAACTCTAACGATGAAATTACTTCATTCAAGAATGCATTTTAGTCCAAAACAAAAATGTCGAAAAGGAAAAAGTGCACACGATTTGACTGTGCAGGAGTTCATTAACCGGTCGTTACTCCTAATTCGTGAAGCGGGTAGTATTTACTCGTGTAATATATCTTATATATGTACCTACTGATATGAGGATTTCCTGCAAGTTCCAGTTTCAAGTTGAAAATATTTATTCCAAAGCGGGTTTATATTTAGGTGCTCTCGCTGTATTAGTACTCTCCGACAAACAACAGGGCTAATGAAACCGGCAAAGGTCACTTCGTCATTGATGAAAAGCTCATTTTCCGTTGCCAACAATTATGCGAGGCATAATTTTGTCCTCAGGAATTTTAGCCGGACCAGCGTTTGAATGCATTCACGGTCATGTGACGCGTGTCGCTTTTGAATTCTCCTCGAATTTGTCGACTGCCCTTCATGTGAGCTGCATAAAGGAATACTGGCCGTGAATTTCGACATTCGTTTTTTGAATGTCACCGAATCAAAGGAATGAATTCCTGCTCTGTGCGACTAATATCTGTTACTGTGTCTGGGGGCTGTACATTCTCGTAAAAACGGTGGCTTTATCAATACCTTTTTTCGTCGTATATTGTTTCATTCCTTTGACGACTCACCTTGCGACTGCGAGCTTTCCCACTCTCACTAATTTTAACAGGAATTTGTTCATGAACTTGATAACGTAAAAGGTTGCACAAGGGACTTTGTTTCCTTTGTCACGGTCACACTAGCACCCACTCTTCTTTTCGTTGCGGAGTAAAAATTTGGAGTGATCGATTTTTGCGGCGTAGTTTTTAAAAGTATCTGTCTTGTCTAGGTGTAGATACGTGCGGTACTATAGGCTTTTACGTTATCATGATAACGTAAAAGGTTTCACAAGGGACTTAGTTTCCATTGTCACGGTCACACTAGCACCCACTCTTATTTTCGTTACAGAGTAATAAATTGGAGTGGTCGATTTTTGCGGCGTAGTTTTTAAAAGTATATGTCTTATGTGGTGTAGATACGTGCGGTACTATAGGCTTTTGCCGAGGTGCTAGACAAAGTGACAATTTAACGACTTTCGTGAAACGTCACTTGTTTCAATGTCAATCGTGTCATTATGTAAATTATTTCTGATTTCGGAATAATAAGCAGAGGTCGGAATTAGGTAGATTTATTTATGTACTTGCACCGAAATGTTGATATTAATATGGATCTTCCCGGGATTTCTAATAGACAATCCCGTGTGGCCAACAATATTACAAATAAATAATAACAAAAACCCCAGAGAAAGATAAGACAAATAAAACAAAGATAGTTAACATACAATTTTTATTAGTATTTAATTCACAACACAAATTATTAATAGTTTTAAGCAAATTCTCATACTTATATCACGCCTTTTTTATTAATACGAAAACTGTGTAAAAGTAAATAACTATTTTATTAAATAAATCACGGGATTTTTCTGCTCTTTAAAATGAATCTCGGGATTTGAGGCATATCCACTTTATTCTTTCGCTGTATGAAATCAGTGTAAGTACATAAATAACTCTACCTAATTCCGACCTCTGGTNCAACAATATTACAAATAAATAATAACAAAAACCCCAGAGAAAGATAAGACAAATAAAACAAAGATAGTTAACATACAATTTTTATTAGTATTTAATTCACAACACAAATTATTAATAGTTTTAAGCAAATTCTCATACTTATATCACGCCTTTTTTATTAATACGAAAACTGTGTAAAAGTAAATAACTATTTTATTAAATAAATCACGGGATTTTTCTGCTCTTTAAAATGAATCTCGGGATTTGAGGCATATCCACTTTATTCTTTCGCTGTATGAAATCAGTGTAAGTACATAAATAACTCTACCTAATTCCGAACTCTGATAATAAGTCATCATTATCATCAACATACCAGCCGAAAGACTGGACAAAGGCCTCCCCCAAAGGGATTGGAATGGTTGGCATAATCGCCACGCTTGGCAGGCGGGTTGGCGATCGCAGTGTAGCTGTTGCAATGTACAGAGAATGCTGCTGCCCATTCTCTGCTTCCCTAGTTGCCTCTTCGTCCTTGCATGGTATGTGTGTGTGTCAGTGCGTGAGATGGTGTGGTTGTGTCTGTAGGTGCGTGTGTAGAGATGTGGAATATTATATTAGAAGAAATTGAATGAATGATTTTTGCTTGATTTTTATTTCGATCAGATTCAGCTTTTCAAGGAACAATGTTTATTGTTTTTAGTCTGTTTCTTATCAGGTACCTTTATCTCTACAATCAGTCGCCTCAAACGGAGTATCTGAGCCGACCCGAATAGACTCAAGCAAAATATTAAGGGCGAGTCCTTTTTTTTTTTTGATGTTGGGGGCGGCGGAAATCCTCATGGATGTCCCCCGCCCTGGGGCAGGCGGAGGGGTCTATCAGACTCTTACTGACTAAAACCACCCCGGTGTTCCATCTCCCACCTACGCTGGTAGGTCAACTAGTGGCGAACTGCAGAGACAGAATTCTTTATTATCAAGTTAAATACGGTTCATATCTCTCTTAAACTTTGTAGAATCTGCAACTATATTTATATGAACCAGCTAAGAAACAGCTAGCTTGAGATGTTGCTTAAATCTTAAAACTAGAAGCCAGAAAAACACCGCCATTCACGTCTCCTTAAACAATATCAACAAGTTTCAAAATATGAACAATGACAAACCCACGCCATATTCCGGATCTCACGGACATGTCTAAAAACTCTCGAACATGTCCCACTTACAAAACGAACGTTTTTACTGTAAAACACTCCTATGAACAGAAACTAATCTACCAAGCTAGGTAAAATACAATCAATATTAATGAGATACTGCCACTTAAATGATAGTCAATATTCGAATTAACACGGTGTTGGGTGCTGACAGAAAATGGATGTGACAGACCGACACTGTGTCATTGTTGGAACACGCTGACCGATTCCGACCCACACGCTGACGTCATTGTGCGGAACCGGTTTGAAACCATTGCATTCAATTTTATAAAATGAGCTAAAGTCATTGAGCTAAAACAGACGCCAGCCTTGTGTTTATGGAATGCATTTGTATTAATTTATCGATACATTAAGGAATTACCTAGTTGGAATTTTGAGTTTACACTGATCCAACCAAAAGGGTCCCCCCCTCTTTGGGGGAGGCCTATGTCCAGCAGTGTACGTCAACGTCTTTCGGCTGGCACTGGTTTAAATAACCGTAGTGGAGGTTGAGCCATTTCTGACTTTAGTGTTTTAGACTCTAGCCAGGATATACGAGCCTAATCTAAAGAAAGACCGGTCTTGTTTTACAAAACGAGTGCAGGTCTTCATCCGTGAATGTCTGCGATTCATGCAACTCGGTCGCAATCTGGATTTATGCGAAACGATGCACGCTTGTTGACCTCCATAACAGGGCCTGTATGGGCCTATAGGAAAGTTTAAATGATATTGGTCAAGGAAATATGTTCAAAAACTGAATGCATAAAGCGTTCGATGAGTCGAATTGGCGACGCTTTGGAGAGACCTACATATTTGTAGATTCTTAAATGAAGAAGGAAGCAGGAAGCTTTTTATTATAATAATTATGATGCATTTAAAGTGAACACCAAGAAAATGCGTCTTGCTATTCTAAGTTCCTAGTACTAAAATTCGATATATCTAAACGGCACTGAACTTTAGACAAAAGAAGACTTTAGTTGAGAGCATCGCATCTTAGCCCTAATTTTAAATGCAAATTTTATAAGATCTTCAACGGATGCTTTTACATCATCTTTATTATCTGTCTGCACCTTTTATTATGGTATTCATTGAAGACGGGTTTTCTCTGAAAGTACTAAAAGCTATCGATTCAAATATCTCTGGTATTCGATAGTTCTTGAACCGAACTGAGGAAAGTCAAGTCCGATCTGATTCATTAAAATTGCTTTGGAAACTGTGACGAAAACCGCTTGTCCTAGAGCCAAAAAATCTAAGACATGACGTGACATCTAATAATTCACACTGGGCTCGCGTAGTTTATTACAGCCCAATCCCACTCACATAGAGGAGGCCTGTGTCCCAACAGCGGGAACATAATCTCCTGATTATAACAAAGACAGATTTTTGGTAAACTTTAATAATTTGCCTGTGTTCTTTGGCCTTTAGTTGGATGTACCTACAGAGGGGGTTCCATAGTGGGCTTTTAAGAAGTCATGGGGCTCTTGTTATGTGTGCTGATAATAATTCCACACACCCTGGTTTTTTCCCAAAAGTACAAGGTGCCTTTTGAAGGTTTCCTTCGGATAATAAAAAAGTATTCTTGGGATGGACCTGATCAAGCCAAAATCAGTAAAATTACTTTTTCACCTCATTCAGAAGCTCCATTACCTAAAGTATCAAAGCAACATATGATATTTATAGATATCAGATATGACAACGAGCTGCGACCGTGCGCCGAGGTCAACTACTTTGTCGACTTCGTAGCGGATACTGCTGTGACCCTTACTCGAATCAGAGCTCGTTTTATTATAACTTTATTACGTCCTTTAATAAATATATTTTTGTGTAGGCAATCTAAAATGTGTCATTTTAGATGATGTCTCAAAGGTATGATTGAAATATTGACCTTATTTTCAGCTTTTTAATTAGTTAAAATTGACATCTTGTGTGGGTAAATTTAATGATGAGGAATTGCCCACGTTTAGAAGTATATTTATATTTCATCATTTAAAGCTTCTGTTTTGTGCTCAACCAGGTAAAAGGAATACTTAGCACGTGCCGATCTTTACTCGCCAGCAAATAGCGACACTGCCTTTCTAGAATTATGTACATCGGAGCTTGTACTTCTTGGTACCAAACCAAGAACTGCAAGCTCCGATGTTTCTAACTGTAGAAATAGTCTGAGCGATTTATATCGCATCAATGGACCGCTCCATTCATTCGTGCACTGCAGAACGAACTTAAAGGAGAAGCGAACTGTGTAATATTCCAGTACGATGGGAGTGAAATATCAATGAAATTCCTCGAATTGGGTTCTATAGATTTGTAGAAGGAGTCGGATAGTTTTCAAGCTGTATTAGTTTATACTATTTCCTTGCGATACTGACAACATTTCAAGATAAACAAAGGAAACATCTCTCCGCTATATTTTAATTAAAATGGATAGAACCTTTGTGGCATAGCTACCCGGCCTTAAAGTTGTGGCAACGATGTCGATATCTTTGAAAAATCATACTTTGAAAAAAAAAACTAAATGAAGGCGAACCCCTTGATTATAAAAGGTCCCATTAAAAGAGATCGACAAATTTAAACACAGCGTTCAGTACGTCTAACTTAAGATATCCAAGCAAATAAAACACTAATTAAAGTGATTTTATTTTGACCTAAAACAATTAATTGCTAATATTGTTAGTGTATTTTCGTCTATTGTTTTTTTTCTTGTTTGTATTTAATGCGTTTTTATTCTTATTTTTTTTACCATTCCTTATTTTGATGGTCTGAATGATTTCTAAAAGTTTGACCATCTATTTAGATGGGACCTTATATGTGCATCTAGTAAAGCCTTGCCTGATAGGGGTAGGTAGACACTACAGCACGCCCACGTGCTGCGGTTATAATTATGAATATCCCAAATATATCTCATTACAAATCTTAATTATTCCTGCATCTATTCGTACATCTCCTCGACTCGTACATACACGCGGTCATGTAGCATTGTATGCACATAATGTTACTTTTCAGACTTTCAGACTTGCTACAAACATCGACATTGCCGTTCTAGTGTAAATTAGTCCATCGACAAGTTCGCTAATCGCCTACACAAAAATGATTTGAATACTGCTCAACATTAAAGCATATCGTCCAAGGTTTTAAGGCCCATATAAAGAGCAGTTGGTTGTCCATTGTTCATAGTTAAAGGTCCGTTTCCAAACAAATCGATATAGGGCAAGCAAGTACCTAAGATTTGACAGCATTTCTGTTTCGCTGGTTGTTGTGCTCCATGATCGACATCCCGAATATTCCCAGTAGCCCCCACATGCATTGCAACCAGGTGGCAATCGAGAATAAAATTTCCAGTTGCCACCGGGTGGCGACTGGGAAGTCATTGCCTCCTCTTCAAATCGCTGTACCTACACTGCAGCGTGGATCGCCAACCCCCCTCAATGCTGTTTGTCTTACTTTTAGTTGCCACCCGGTGGCAACTGGGATTTTTACTCCCTGTTGCCATCTGGTAGCAATCCATGTGGGAATATTCGGCTCATCCTACGTAGTGTAGTACGTCTTCTTGGCACTAGAAAGAAGAACCCCCTACCTATAAAGAAGTGAAGTTTGTGGAGTAGCTACTAAACGAAGTCGCAGGCGAAGTGCTAGTTTTAGATAAAATAATGTAATAAATATCACATAAAAAATACTTAACGAGTGAAAAGATGTTTATTTTCCAACTCTTCATTTTGCACAGAGCAACACATTTTTAATTCTCACGTTCCAGTTTCCAGTAATAGAAATTGCAAAGAATATTGTCGTTTATTTTTGTTTCTAGGGGGGGGGGGTAGCTGCTCTCCCCTAGCTAAGTACGCCCATGGAGCAAAGGCCTGCTGCTCACTTGCGTAATAACGAGAACATAATTAATAAATAAGATTATTTTGTTACAATTGGCTGTAAGAAACCGAGCTTCAGGGTGCGTTTCCACCAGAGATGTAAAAGGATGCGTAGCGAGGGATATATTTGTTAAGAACCAATAGAATCACTTCATTTACCTAGCCTCGCTCTTTGCAGCTCCGGTGGAAACGGCTATGTGGCGCAAGATTTTTTGTGGTGCGAGGAATGTGTCCGAAGAATATGACGTGTGAGGATGGACGTGAGCGATAAACTGAAAAGAGTCCGCTACACCTCCTCGCATCCATCCACCGTATCCACCGTTTCACAGCGTCGTTACGCATCCTCGCGCCTCTCATTTTCCTCGCATATCTCTGGTGGAAACGCGCCCTTACAGTCGTGAAATTTTGCACACGGTGACACAAATGGTATGGGTCTGCGATCGCCCCATTTTAATCTTCTTTTCGATTCGATAGTTAAATCATTAGATTTTATTTTGCCTTATAGGTGTCTACATGAATTCCCCCAAATGGTAGCTCGATCGTACTGAATACGGAGAACCGGTTGCTGATACGCAGATTGCGGGGCTATTTTCGAAATTTTCATAAGTTCGTAATATCAACTTCGTTTATATCACTGCAGCGTCCACATTGACCGAATAAACTTATAGCTATTGTTCTAAATCAGAAATTTGTAAGCGATATCTGCTAATTATTCTAGTGGGTGCCATTATAGAAGCCGTTGTAAGCGTGTATTACCTATACATATTATATATTTTGTGACCCTGAAATGTATTCCGTGTATAATCGAAATTTATCACGTTGCATAAACTTTCAATAACGAATTGAATATCAGATTCTGTATTCATATTTTAATACCGCTAACGTATTTCAACAAATTGTGGGATTTAACCGCAATTCATTGGAATTCTATATCGGGTTTTTTGGATTCCACGAATATTATTGAGGGATACCTACGCATACTATGGAAATTTTCAATATTGCAACAAAGAAGATAAAATTCAACTGAAATGTTTTATGTACCTGTCTGTAAATATTTAGTTTAATGTGTATAGGTTACGCTTAGCAATAATGCTCCTTCGCAGACCACCATCGCTTACTATCAGGTGAGATAGTGGTCAAACTCTAGCCTATTAAATTAAATAATACACCGGCCATACATACATCTTCTTACAAACGACACATTGCAATACTATTTGGAAGTAGAAATAAGTTTGAATGAATGACCTAGTTAATTACGCGGACAGGCTCGCTCACGAAAAACGACCACTTTTTTGGCACAAACCCGCCACACCATTCCTCCTTCTGCAACTCCTGGGAGCTAGAATAACAATAGCAGAAGCGACCACAAGAAAAACGTCCTGTCAGAAGCAGAACATAATTTCCACTTATCAGGCATAGGACAGATCAAACTAGGCCATTTATAACTAGGTTAAGTCCAGTTACCAAGCACCACGAATTAAAAATGAACACTAATAGGTACGGATCCTAAATTGTGAGCTACGTTTGATTCCAATATTCCAGTCTATATTGGAATCAAATGTAGCCCACAATTGTCGTACTATATTATAAAGAACAATATAAACGCTTGAATGCCTGAAAAAACAAATTTCTACAAGGTTCGTTTACAAAACACTTTAATATAATATTGCATTCAGTTTGACAAAGAACAGGTACACTACCATAGATATGATGTGGGGATTGTTCTTATTCACGGTCAGATACCACTGTCAAAACTATCTTCAATTACTCGCTCCAGCAAGCCAATGTACTAAAACTATCGGTTACATGGTAACCTCAATTGCACCGCGACTCCGAGGCCACCATAACAATTTCGTAGAACGTTTTCTAATCACATTTTTTTCCATTCCGCAGGTGTTAATATTGAGAATGAACCGCTATGTAGCATCAATTACAGTTGCCCGATGCGAATTTGGTGGATTTTTTACATCTTTTCTGAACACCAATAAAATATTTAGACTTTTAGACTGTTGAGGCGATCTTTAGAAGTATTTTAGGTGGTAAAGTTTGGTGGATGTAGGTAATTGGGGTATTGCGAAATTCATCCTTATTTCATGAAAATGTCACCTGATTTCCTGAGTCAGTGAACTCTGGAGTTCGAGGGACAACTTAGCTGCAGTTATTCTGCCCTGTTGGATATTTTCAGTTCATGTTTTCTTAAAGTTCTGTGCCTGCTCCACTTAGGTCTTATGGCTTCGCAGGTTACTTTGCGCGCTTTCTGCAGTCTATTTATTTTAAAGTAGTTGATGAACAACAGTAAGATTGTTTTAAAATCTGTTCTCCCTGATCTAGAATACATAGATAACAGTGCATTCAATGAAATCGGAAAACCCCCTTTTCGAAGCTGTAGAAATAAAAAATATTTTAGAAAATACACGATTTTATACTCACAGACTCAGATATAAGGTAATTCGTTAATTTGGGCTTTTTATTTGATGCTAAAAAGGACAACACAAAAATAAATAATTCAACAAGATTTAAAATCAGCAGAAAAACAATCAAACAGGTTCCTAAAAAGTTAAAGAGCCAGTTTCTTGTAAGCGGCAACCTTAACATTTACATTAGTTTCACTTATAGAAAAAAGTGCGACAAAAAGTGCGATTAATTTGATTAAGTCTGAAGAGATTGCGACATCGCAGTTGTATTGCGAAAGATGCGCCGGCGCAACTTTAATGGCGGCCTGTCACGACCAACGTGCGTTGTTTTAAAAATAGTTCAAATAATTCGGTTAACTTTAAACTTTAACCAGTGAGAAACTTTATAAAGGCTATATCCAAGAAATTAAACTCCAAGGTTCTACAGCTTCCAGACCTTGCTGTTCCAGTTATAACTATGCCACTATAAATACTTGTGATTAGATGACCGTTTTTGTTGCTACATTATATTTCAAATTAACAGCAAAAGGTAAAACCTGTTTCTAGTTTTTATTTATAACAGGTTATTAAGAACTTGCTTCTAGTCATGCTTAGCTTCCAATTAAATCCGCTCTGATTCCATGATTTGCGATGATGATTTGAGAAATGGTAAATAATAATAATAATATCTTGGAACAACTCACGCACGGTCATCCGATCCCAAACTAGGCAGAGCCTGTGCTATGGCAACCAGACAACTGATAAACATACTTATATATTTCTAAATACATACATATTATAGACAAATTAGTTTGTCCTGGGTGGGAATCGAACCACTCGACCAACAAGCCAGCCAAATAAATTGTACGAAAATCAATTTTGAAATATCTGTTCTCGGATTTCCGATGTTGCTTCGTCCGGGTTATTTTCTACTGTCTTTATTAAGTCACATGCAATGGCGCCCTCAATCAAGATAGAAATGAATTAAATTCCTCGCCGCACCGTTTCGTCGAACTCCTGATTTTCCCAGTCCGTAATTAATACCATAGTTTCCCATCGTAAGGTTCTAGGAAGCTTAGCAGTCAATAGTTATGTTAGCAGAAATTCTATTTTGCCTTGCAATAAGGAAGCGGCACAAAGAAAAACGAACGTTGGAAAAAAGTGGAACCAGGTCATTCCTTATTGATTCCTCGTTCCACATTTTACGGACCCGGACATAGCTTTAACAAACACATATTTTTCTTAACAGCGTAACAATTAAATGATTAATTATACAAAACGCATCTGCCGCCAACACGCAAAATTCTGGTGCCTTAGACTATGGATTCCACTATTCATATGTCACAAGTCATAAGGTGCGTTTTCGTTTGGCTAATAAGTTTGGCTTAAACTTGAACTTGAAGATAATAGTTATGTAAAGTTATAAATAATGTTCTGTCATGTGTTGTGTAGGTGAACGGTGTTATGTTCAACCAACTCAAGACAGTCAGCATACTCAAAATACCCATTATTTTGAGTATGCTGAGTTCAAAACAAAGGGCATATGATTATTATGAAATTATGAAAAAAAAGGTTATAAGTAAAGAAGGTTCTGTTTCGATTTCGGTCAGTTCGGACCAAAAATCGAGTTTCGGCCACAGTTTCGGTTTCGGCCAAAAAATTAGCGAAGCTTCGGCCCCGCTAAAACGTAGTGTTCTTCATTCTTTTTAACACGTTGGTTATTTACTTTCATTCAAATTAAATAGTTCAAAATACATAAAATAATCATTATTTGTTGTTTTTATTTTATTAAAGATAAGTGATTATATGTATGAAAATAAAACACTACATTAGCATCTACAGCATTTTTAATAAATTTGAACATGCTAAATACATTAAAAATATAAATGACATTAAATGTAAATAAGTTTCGGTTTCGATTTCGGCTGAAAATCCTGGTTCGGTCGGACACTACTAGAAAATTAAGCTTGGCGCGTACCTATAACTTACTCAAGTCGTAGAAGGATACATACGATAAGCACACTGTGTAGTAAGTAATAAGAGTAATAATATTTTCTACAAATCATAGCAAGATAAACACAGTAAAAGCCGACTTATTTTTAGTTCTTATATTTTTCTAATTGAAATGGATGTAAGGATTTCTCGTAAATAACTACCACTCACCACAGAACAAAGTTCTCTAGATATTCCAAGTTGCAGCTTAAAGTCTTTAAATATACGTACCTACTTGGAATCGCCATTGTAGTGAATGTATATTAAATTATCCCGTTGGTGAAAATCCCACATCTCGACGAAAAAAAAAAACCATACCAGCCAGTACACTGGAAAGCGAGTTTCTCTCTGTACAGTTTTCACAGAGAAGCAACGAATTTCGAATCATATTTTGCTTCACAGTAAAACAAATTCAATATCTAGGTTAGTCTGCAAAATTTTGTTTTTTTTTTACATTTGTTTTGAAATCTCTTTGTTCAGAGAAGGAACGAAGCACGATATTTTTCCCTCACGGTAAACCAGTAGATATCTAGGACTAAGTATAAATCTATGAATAATTGAGTTTGTTTTGAAACCGTAGCTTGGAGATTCTAGCATCGACGATTCGTGAAAGCATGAGCGTGTTTCGATTACTTAGTACTGTAGATACTTATAGGAATCTCATACTTTTATTTGTGAGTTATTAATGTTTCAGGTATTATTTTTGTTTGTGCCGATCTTGCACACATTTATAAAAATAAGTAAGTACCAAAAGTAATAATAATAATAATAATAATAATAATAATAATAATAACTTTATTAGCAACTCAAATTACAATTTACAAAAATAACGGTGAAACCACACTAGGCAGGGCCTGAATCGTGGCTATCAAACAAAACGATTAATCCAATAATAGTAAAATAAGTTAAATCTGCATATCATTCTCATAAAGTTAAAGTGCAAGTGTGTTGTATGTATATGAGTGAAAAAGTGTAAATCAGTGTTTGAGGGAGTATTATGTGTAATGTGTGTCGTGTGTGATAGAATTTAATGAGAGTGTTTAGTTTAGTCTTTAGACAACTGTGCGTAGCAATTGTTCCATCTCATAGTAGTTCATGCCGGTGATTAATTTCCTAACTTTAACTTTGGCTTCACGAGTCGTATTATGCTGGAGCTGATATTTATTTGCAATTTTATTGTACAAGTATGGAAACATAAACTTCTGTGATCTTCTAGCAAATGAAGTTTTACATTTAGTACTTGTGATTTTAAAGACCCTAAGCTTCAGCATGTCATTGTAACTTGGAGAATTTATAACTAGCTTATGAGTGGAGATAATTGCACGCATTGCATAGAGCCCTCGCACGCTAAGTAGATCAGCCTCTTTATAAAGATCTTTTGTTGGAAATCTAATAGGCTTTTTTAACATTACTTTGAGAACTGATCTCTGCGCTCTTTCCAACAGCATGAGGTGTGATGTCGATGTACCACCCCATACGGTTATACAGTATGATAAGATAGATTGGCACAAGGAGATATAAATAGCTTTAAGAAGTTTCATGCAAGCAACATCTCTAAGTTCCCTAATGACATAGATTAACTTTCTTGTCTTAGCTGAGAGTGCGATGATATGCTCCTTGTATGTGAGTTTTTCGTCAATAACTACTCCAAGATATTTTATAGACTGTGTTCTTTGTAAATTACAGCATTGACATTTGGTGTTGCAGAACTGCCTTTGGTCGCATGTATGTATTTGAATATTTAGTAGAGAAGACGGAGAGGAAGCTGCAGTTTTGTGAAAACATAGAAACTTGGTTTTATTGGCATTTAATGTTAGCAGGTTATTGCTTAGCCATTTTGCGATTGTATTGATGCCTTGTTCAGCATTTCTAAAACAGTCTTTCCAATTGCTATCGTGAAATACGACAGCTGTGTCATCTGCATAGCAAACTATTTTAGCATTTTTCAGAGGTAAATTAGTCAGGCTGTTAATATATATTAGGAACAGTGTTGGTCCCAAAACGCTGCCCTGGGGCACTCCAAAAGATATATCTTGTTCGGTACTGAGCCAGGAGTTCAGCTTAACGCATTGCTTCCTTTCAGTTAAGTAACTTTTGAACCATTCAAGTGCAATACCTCGTATTCCGATGTTTTCCAGTCTTCTCAACAATATTGGAATAGCCACGGTGTCGAAGGCTTTTGCTAAGTCCAAAAAGACTCCTACGCACGCGAGTCCATTATCCAGATGGTCAATAATTTCATTTGTTAATAGAGTAACTGCGTCTTCTGTAGATTTATGTTTACGAAAACCAAATTGAGTGTCCGATAAAATTTTATTTAGTTCTAGGTATTTGACAAGGCGGTTATTTACTACTTTTTCCAATATTTTTGAGAAAACCGGAAGCAGCGATATTGGTCTATAATTATCAGGTACGTTTGTTTCACCCCCTTTGTGAATTGGTACTATAACGGCAGTTTTCCAGTCTGGAGGAACAACTCCCGTGGCTAAACTTTGATTGATTATTGTTGTTAGAGGTTCAACTACACTATGTTTAGCCATTTTTAACATTAAGTTGTTAACACCATCTAATCCCGGAGCACTATCAATTTTTAGGTTCATGATTATATTTTCTATTTCTCGGGTGTCAGTGGGCTCAAAAAAGAAAGATTTTGCTGGAGTTGAATCATTATCAAGCTCTTGTGCCAATTTAGACTGGGTTGTGTTGAGTCCCTTCAGAATGTTAGTAGCATAGCTTTGACCAACTGATGCAAAGAATTCATTGCAAAGGTTAACTGCGTTTTGTGGACAAGTGTGAACATTAATCAAATCAGAAGCATTTGAGTTCGCGATTTTTTTCCTATGAGAGATTTTATTGATGGTTTCCCAAAGTTTTTTCGGCTGATTTTTGAATTTTTCTAGTAAATCAGAATCGTAGTTATTTTTTATTTTACGCAGCAAAGTGATAAAGAAATTTCTATATCTAGTGTATATAAGGGTTTTCACATGGTCCTTTGGTACATTTCTAGCTTCAAGATGAAGTTTGTCCCTCACTCGGGAACACCTCAGTAACCCTTGTGTCATCCAAGGCTTGAGAATAGTTTTCGACCGACNAAAAAGGGAAATTAAGCTGGAGAAATAACTATACCTGTAACAATTAAAAACTGAAGTCAGTTAATTTAAGGTTGGTAGTGCCCTCTCGTGGCAAATATTTGAAGTCATAATTGGAAATTTACAAGATGAAACAATAAATGGCGCTTAAATCTTATCGATTACTTTAATATCTTAAATACTTTATATTAGCAATTAATTATGGAACAATTATGGTACTTAATTAAATAATCAAGAAAATTCAATTTCTATTGAATTAAATATTCAATTAATTTGTTACTATCTAATTACGCTGAATGGCCTTTGCCAGCTAAAACTACGAGGGTTGAAAAATAGCAAGGTGACGTACCTTTTTCCAAAGCACTGAACGGAGCTAGCGACATAAATATCTTGATTAAATAATTAAAGTCCAATAATATACTAAATGAGTCGTAAATTAAAGGATCGGGCGTTTAATTAACTTATGGTGTCTAACTAAAATTAAAATAATAATATCTTGGGACAACTCACACACGGTCATCCGATCCCAAACTAGGCAGAGCCTGTGCTATGGCAACCACACAACTGATAAACATACTTATATATTTCTAAATACATACATATTATAGACAAATTACACCCAGACACAGAACAAATTAGTGAAACAAGGTCTAAGTCAGAATTAAACAGTGTTATAATAGCGACGACGTGTTTGCGTGCCCGTGCGTATCAAGAACCTCATGAAGTCATGATACTTTTGTTTTTGACAGGGTCCTTAGGATATTTTAATAAAACATAATAAAATGGTTTTCTTAAAACAAGAATCAAATTAAATCAAACACTAGCCTATTAATTCGGATGCCGGATTAAACAAATCAAGAATAGGCAAAGGCGTCAGGTTCCGAATATAAGTGGCAAGGATCTTCCATATGACCCCATTGGCTGACGGTACGGTGAACATGTATCTTTCAGCATCAAGATCTTAGGAATATCTATCTGTATGTGGCTGTATGTGTGTTTACTTAAGTAAAGTTATTGAGAAAGTATTTTATATAAATCTTTGACTTTGGCGTTTATATAATCAACTCCCAAGGCTTAAAATATGGAATACAATGTCATTTCAACAATGGGAACTTCAAGAGCTTTTTGTTTAAATTTTGATAATAATGTAGAATTCTGAATACGAAAATGATGGCAAATATTTCTGAAAAAAATCTTCAACTCAACAACTTCAAATATTTTATTCGCTGAAAATTATTCTTAAAATACCTAAATAATTTTTAAAGTGAGTGCGAAACGTCCTTCTGTTTTTAGTTAACTACCGTCGGAACACTCGGAACAGAATGTCCATTCAACAGTGCTGGGCCGTGGGAGAATATTCAAGGTTAAATATGTTAACAAGAAATTGGTACTACCGCTGCCGCAGCGGCTGTAATCTGTGGCGCTACTTGATTCGTTACGACATTCATAATTGCGGCATTGGATGGTCAAAGCTAAGGGCCTGGGTTCAAATTAATCATAATTGTTATTATACTTGTCCATGCCCAAAAGTTGGCTATAAAAGCTAAGAGTGTACTTCCCGAAGGAAAAAACAAACCTCAACTATCGGGTTGAGTTTTTTGCCGCTATTCTGGTACAAACCTGGTTTCCGATCTTGGGGCGCAAATTCTTATTAGTTAATCGAATAATACGTTGAGAATTCAGCCAACGACTGCTCGGGAAATTTGAGACAGTATGTTACCTACTTAAAAATGAGCTACTTAAGTATGAGCTTGGTATCTAAGCCATATATCCACGGTGGATATCGTCAATAATCTTTTAACCTAGATACAAGTAGTTAAGCTTATTCTAAATACAATTTCTTAATTCGAATGCAGCACAACCAATTTTCTTCGAAACCTTTATCAATTCTTTTTTAAGACAGGTTATATTGCATCGGTGCCTTCGTTTACGTCCATCACTCGTTGGTAGCTAATTCATTATGGACGTTTGAAGAGACCTTTGCGTGCTGTTGCGAGTTGCACCACAATTTAAATTAAATATTAGGTCTTACTCGTGTTGTGTAATTTTTTTCGGCTTCTAGAAGGATTTGGTAGCAATTTATGTACATTTGTAAATGTATAATGTATTTTTAAGGGGGGGAAAATAGGCTAGGAAACATTGGTGTGACGACTTTACGGCGCCTGTGGGATATTGAGCTGAGAAAGCAACACACAGGGAAAAAATTGAACTTTTGCCCAACAGTGGGATGACATAGGTTGAAAGAAAAATGCAAGGGATTTTGGATACTGGGTAATTTTCGGTATCCATTCGACGAAAACAGTTGTCATGTGTGTGTAAAATATACCAAAATAATGTACAATACAAACTATCTCGGCATTGCAATTGGTGGCTCCCTGTTTGCGGCTATCATATCTTCTTTATTTAGGATATTGAAAAAGACTGATTTCCGAAACTTTGAGAAGTTGTCAGAGTTTAGCTCCGGTTAAATTTCACAAAGTACAATAATAAAGATATTAAGTTAACTTTGGAAATTCGACCTTTGACTGCCTAATTCCTAGAAATCGACCCATGTGTGTAGTTTATTTTCGCGTGCCTACCTAAAAGAGCCTTTAGTCCTAGGTTTTTATTTTACAAGTACATACCTTGATTTCCACACTATGATTACCTTTGCCGTGGGGTCCAGTCTCTTCCCAAGTAGGTAAATAAAACACGTTAATTTGTAGGTGCTATTTAAAAAATCACGACACAGCTCATCTTGGTTTCCGATTTTGTTTCCTAGAGCTTCTCTCACTAAAAAGTCGTAGGAACTTAATTATGTACCTACCTAGATGCCTGCACGAGCTGATATTTATTTGACCCATTTACCTACAGTTTAAAATATGCTTAAGAGTTCTAAGTCTCACGGCGTCCTTCTGTGACAGTACACTGTTCTCTTATTGCATATTTCTTCAGATTTTATTTAATCCTTCTTTTATCATGGAGTCGCATGTTTCTGGTTTCGCCTTTCCAGCGTTTGTTCTTTCATAAGTACAGGACATAGCCTTCTTAGAAGTGCAATGTTTCATTTGCTCTCAACTAAAAACAAAGGAATTTAAAGTATGGTCCCACACCATGACTCAATAATGGAAGTAACGCATGTACACAAAAGCAGACATGCTGATTAATTACGCAGATAGCAATCAACCACAACGGCTAGTCTTTGAACTCCTACATATTCGCAAGTCGCGTAGATCAAGTGGTTTTGGGTATGCTGTGGCGAACTATTTTAATGTCGGACGTAAGTCATGGAAGAACAGTTTGTTTTTGCAACGAGCTTTTTAAAGATATTTGTTTAACTAGTGAATAAATAAAAAACCGGTAAGAACGGAACGATGTCGATTGCCGTTGAAAACCAAATTAAGTTGCCGTTACCTACGCGATGGGTGACTGACAACAAGTTATTGGTTTGACTACGACTGAATATTTTAACTATGACGTAATAGCGAGTTCGACACTTACAAACAGGTCTGGTCCACATATGCCCAAAACTAGGCGGGATTCCAATAAGAAAGAAAGGCATTTACCCTGGTGTGGGCCTACTCTGGCAAAAAAATAAATAATGGCTAAAAGTGACATTTCATTATGAGACGCATAATTGGAAAATCGTGACGTTTTCGAAAACCTAATTTAAGTAATTAAGTTTTTATAACGAAATTTCTATGTTGAACTAATTATTGAAGACGCAGAAGTATGCTCTTTCTGGTTGTAAGTTAAATATATACGTGATTGGATAAAATAACATGAGCTTTGTCACACTTTGTCAGCGGTAAAAATCCTAAACCCCTGTGACAATGGTGCCTGCGGTAAAACTGGCCGACAAACAAAGATAAAAATTCAATTTATCTATTCAGCACGACCACAATACAACACAAAACAACACCAAAAAGCTACATCAGAGAAAAGTACCCACCACATATACAGATCTATAACACGCTCATTCCTCATCACTTGTACCACAGACTACACAGGATTAGCGGCCTCATTCTTATATTCTCAAGCTTAGTTCGCGAAGGTCCAAGTCCCTCGAATTAGAAGTAAAGTTTCAACCAATTGTTACAATTAAACTTTTGTTGGCACAACTACTTATTTTTGTGTGCCGCGTGATGGCTTGACCGCTTGACCCGCAGACGTCAACCCAGACCTAAATTCGGTTCTGTATAATGAAATAATATTTTTTTGCAGTGGTGTAATGGTGTTATTACTTTTGCAGAGAGGGGATATACTTTCCTATTAAGAAAGCTTCAAGTCCCTTTAGTTTAAAGGTAATCGTGAAGCGTATAAAACTTCTTTATTGGCCGATACCTAATCGTTCCTATATGCGCACTTAACTTTCCATACTGATTATGAACTCGACCAAATTATCGGCCGATGGAAAGTCTGCAGCCTGCAAGAACTTTAAGTAAACTGCTAGCCGTTCAAATACTCATAATTACAAACACAAGTCTTTTTGGATTTATGAGTGATTCAGGAAACTAGATTTGTGAACGTCACGATTTGAATTGATTGAATTTGAAAAGGCCATTTTGAAAATATTTTTTCTTGTCTAGTACCTGTAATAGGGATTTGGTTTATGTTTTTTGACTTTATGATCTAGCTTGATTTTAAAGGAAAAACTACACGGTGCGAGAATTTTTCTCGATAGCAAAAAATACTAAGTTAGGTATATCTTTTGACGATTTTCGCGGATACTTTTTATCCCTGAGAGTATGTTACCATAACGCTAACTTATGATAATTTTCGACATTCACGCGGACGGAACCGCGACCGGTTATTGATGTATAAAAATGGTATGAAATAAAAGACTAAAACTGAATAAAGTACAACGTTTGGAGGACCTACCTGTTGGCAACAAGGGACTCATATGACTGGAAATTAATAGCGGCTGATAACACCGGCAAATTATGATAATACTGGTATCAAATTCTTCTGCGTGAATTTCAGAATTGGGTCAAGAGGAATATAATAATAATATAAATAATGTTTAATCCTACTGAAAATAAATGAAAAGTAAATAAATATTTGTTAGTCCCGACAACTTCACTCTTTCATGATTCTCTCTCTCATGATTTTAATTATTATAAGTCAGTAAAGCCATGTTTGTTACGGTCGCGAAACATATTTTGTTCAACATACAGCCTGACACTAATCGGTAAATTGGAAAAAACGTAAGAAAATTTGAATTTCGCGGGTTACCCTGGCGCTTCCACCTTAAAGAAGGGAAAAAGAAGCATGAAAAAGAAGAAGAAAACGTATTCTCGAAATGTGTGACTGTAAGTTGAACATAACACAACAAAACTCAGGTGGGTATTGTCAAAGTTCATCCGATGACTGATGTATAAAGAAGAATCAAGTAGGCCGTCCGGTTTCTGCTGCACGTCTGCGATGTCATCTGCTTATTTTAATTGTGAAATGTACCCGCCATTTATGTCAGGACCGCATCCACCCCGTTGCCTCAGAGCAGTCTGCCCACTGTATAAGTATCAATATAGTCATAAGCCTTCTCATACCATCAGCGATTTTACCTGTTTGCTGCCTAAAAATGATCAGCTTTTTGTGGTGATTTTCATCAAATTCTCGTTTTAAAGTAATAAAATGTTCTGGTTTCTGTGTTCAAGATTAGAAACTTCTTCGTAACGCATAACGTTATTAAAATCATATAATTTAAGCATTCATTATATGTTTGTGAATTATATTCTTTGGTCTTAAAAAAACTACCGTTTAGGATCTATAACGATTTAAAGTTGGTTAGGTTAGGTTAGATAGACATAGCGATCTTGTGGGGGGAGACAAACACTACACTCCCCCCGCTGACGCGAAGTGGCTCGGAGAGGCTAACCGGCACCAGCCGGGGATTACGGAAGTCGCATACGTTCCCGCGATCCCTGGCGTAGGTGGGAGATGGAACACCGGGGTGGTTTTAGTCAGTATAAGTCTGACAGACTCCTCCGCCCGCCCCAGGGCGGAAGACATACATGAGAATTTCCCCCGACAAAAAAAAAGAAAGCGATCTTAACAATCGGGGCCCATTATTAGGAAGTCGGATTTTTAATGGGTCCCGACTCTTAAAATCGTTATGTTCCGTAATATAATGTTTTCTTTTTGAATGTATCGATCACGAAACTATTTCAATGGTAGGTATAGTTATTCAGTAATATTCAATAACAAAAGTCTCGACTACTGGACTTGCTTGTTTTTTTTTGTTTGGTTTACTTGTTTTCCTTCACTAAAACTTCCAAACAAACGTCGCGACGCGCGAATTCAAATTCTTTCTCGCTCGCACAGCGACTATCTATCTCATTTACACTTCATGAACGGCCGCGCAAGCTTTTCTCATCTCGATTCAAAAATACTTTGAACAAACTCTTCAGCTTTATTATATTAGTATAGTAGTGTAGATAAATTTTGATATTTTCATGAAACTATTGATATGAAACCTACGGAGCAAGCATCCTCGAAGTAGGAATAAGACAGATAGTCGCTGTGCGAGCGAGAAAGTATTCGGATTCGCGCGTAAAACGTTTGTTTACTTAGTCTAGTGAAAGAAAAACTGAATTGACACCTTATAAAATAGATGCATTTTTATATCAAATTCAATGTTTTTTTAATAAAAATTAATAGGTACAATTCACAAGCATTAATAAATGCTTACATTTTGATTTTGACAAAGCTATGCTTTAAGATAGAGACTTAGATCGAAACTTTATTATCGTCAATTTTCGTTGATCATATTTTGGCGATATCGTCTTTTAGCCCTTTTCATCAAAATATTCACATGCAAGCTAACGAGAAAGCATGACGCCTCACTCGAAGTGTGAATGATACAGATAGTCGCTGTGCGAGCGAGAAAGTATTCGACCCGCGAGACGCAGAGTCTAGTAAAAGAATAAAAGAAAAACTCAATTGATAATATTGCTTTGTTTATATTATCATTGGATACATCCGGTTTCTCCACCTTAATACTCGGAACAATATTTATTTTGTTCTATCTTTAAAACGGTTGTTTATAGAGTACAGAAATATGTTAATATAATTTGCGTGCGGGCAACACTGAATCAATTGATGGTTTGAATTAGTTGACGGGGATCCACTATATTTTAATAAATGAATATATATTTTAAAAAATAAATAAATATTCGATTTTTTTAACTTTCCGCGTGGAAGCACGGGAAGAATGTGAAGTGCGCGCGAGGAACTCGATACCAAGACACGCCTTTAGAACTATAAGCGTCTCTTTTGCATCCACGACAAACTATGAAACTCCAGTTATGAAAGAATATCGCGCTTCGCGTAACACAAGGAACTTGTCGTACTACGGCATCCCGGAACTGGAAACGAGCGTACCCTACTCTGTAAATAGAAACGCTCCTCAAAGGAACAGAACCAAGCGGGTGAATCAAACGAGTAAATATGACTTCAAGAGTTTAAAGCTGAGTAACTAGGCGGTTCAGTCACTTAGCACTAATTAAGTAGAGTTGTTGGATCAACTAATTAATGTTTTGGGAGATATGTACGAACACTTTATTTTATGTTATAGCGCCTTGCGCGCTTAACATTAAAATAAACATTACGAGAACTTGATTTATTTGCGAGCCAGCTAGCCGTGACTGGCACAATAGTACACGACATTATCATTGACGATCTTAGATACTGGTGAAGTCTAACCGAGTGCGGTGATGTCACTTCAGAAACTATCGGAGCCTGTAGCAGTCAGACCTCCCAATATGACATTAACTAGGCCAAGAATCTGTCCAATCCGGGTCAGATTTTAGGTCTAGTTAATGTTGTTAATTAGGTCAGTATATTACCCGGCCTTCTCAGTATTGGGTCGGTGTGTTACGAAGCCTTTCAGCACCAGGCGACAGTTGCCGCTAAGCTCTTAAAAACCCCGTCAAACATTGAGCCACCGGCTTTCCAATATGCTTCCAACAGCTTGCGAGCCAATGACTACTGGCTCAAAAGTAATACACTGGCAGGTAAGCTTGGGGTATTCAGCTTGTATTCCTTTGAGCGGAGCGTGTTATCAAAACCGAACCTTTTACAAATTTTGTTTTAATGATGCTGAACTGGCAGAGGTGAAGTTGAAAGCTGGTAACTGTCTCTATAGTTATGTAGATTCCGGAAATAAGTCTTAAAAGTGCCCGCCGCAGCGATAAAGGGTGAATTTCACCAGCGAAGTCAGCGTCTGTGACAATTCCTCAACATTAAAATTACTGTCAGCTCTAAAACGCGCTTAGGTATTTTGATCGCATACAGTTTCGTGGGTTTAAACTAAATGAACTGAAAAAAGTATTTTGTGAGCTCTTTCAAGACTAAAGCCCTTTGCGTTCCAGGACCGCGGTGACTCTTTCAAACAAATTCCGTAATCCTGGTGGGCTCTGCCACTAACGAGCCCCATCTTCTATACTGACGTCTCTTTGAGGCGCGCGTGAAACCCAACGTGCCATCGACCCGGGCCTGGTTGTGATCGGACAGCGAGCTACCCAACGCTCGTCGGCCTTACGAGGCTATGACCTAAATCTGAAAACGTAGTAAATGGTAAATTTTGCGATACAACAGACAGTTTACTCAGCACATTCAAATGATTTCTGATGTACTACAACATATTACATCAGAAATGTTTTGTATGGTGTCGGACGTAAAACAATAGCACCATCCCATCACTTTCCGTGGTGAGTAAGAGGCGACTAAGGGACGCACCAGAGTATAGGCAGCAACATTCTCTGTGTTTCTGTGCACTGCAACAGCTACACTGCGATCGACTAACCCGTCTGCCTCACCCATTGGGGGAGGCCTATGTCCAGCAGTGGACGTCTTTCGGCTGGTATGATAATGATGACATAGTACGAACGTCGGATAAGCGAGTGCACTGTGCCGTTGTTATGAAGTCCATCGATCAAATCATGGTAGAATGACAGTTCACTTCTAATAGCTCCACCAAATTTTCACGGCAACGTGTTTATAAAATAGGTCACCTGAAGATGAAGCTTCTAGTTTGACCTGGTAATGATTTATTATTATATGGAAGACACTGTGCCCCTAATGTATGGCCCAGTTTCCTTCCTGAAAACTTTCTGCTTTTAGCCAGTGATGACTTATACTTACGAAATAATATCAGTGTTTGTCAAAAGTCCAAGATATTTGGATTGATCACGTGACCAACCCATACTTTTAAAATTTTTGTCAATTACCGCTAGGTATAAGAATGTCACTGAATCAAACTGTCATGCATGACTCATGAACACTGAAGACCTTCAAATACCTAAGTGCACCCAAAAAGAGGACTACTTTTATAGACGGCGACTAGTCGGCTATTTGAGTGACGATTAGTAGTCTGTCCCAGCAGTCTCGACATAGTTACCGACCGAATTCGCTCGATAAGTCCTAAGGCCACCCGTACGCACAATCTCGAACGGGATCCACGATCAAAATCAGTTGGCTTATGGCTACTTTTTAAATTATGAATCTGTTTTTTTTTAAAGAATTTACTTTTCTACTGCCTTAGTGGTTTAGTGCTCGTAAGCGCAAATTATCCCTACCTGCGTGTGTATAACTGCACCCTAACTCATCACCGTGACGCTTGTATCACCAGCCAATTAGTACCTGCAACAAGATAACAATACAACAGAAGCCTGCAGCTACTCGTATATCTTCATCTTAGTATGCTAGGAATGCGCCAAACGGAAGCCGGTCAATGTTAATTGTAGACTTCCCCTGCTGCAGAAGGATTGCTGTAATTGGCACGCGTGATAAATGACTTGCTGGGCGTGTGTACTGCGCAGTTTGATCCTGATGCTAATGCATGACCAAGGAGGTTTAGACTAAGGGTACGATTCCGTGCGTCGTGGCTGTCGCGCGCGGCTGATGCGACAATAGTCAGAGTATGAGAATGTATGGCGCCATTTCCGAGTTCTGCGACAGACGCGCGCGGCCGACTTCGCGCGGCTGCGATTGTCCGCGATGCCCGGAATTGTACCTTTAGTGACATTCTATAGCGATTGATAAACCAATCTGCTTAGCCTTCTCCCAACTATGTTAGAGTTGGCCTCCAGTCTGGTTAGATTGGATGCAGCTGAATACCAGTATTTTATATGACCTCTACAACCCATTAACTGGGTAAAACGATACCCCTCGGCAATACTAGTGTCGGATTTCCTGGCTTCTGATTACCCGTAACGACTGTCAAAGATCTATAAATGATGCCTGCCGGGACCATCAGCTTGACGTGCCTTCCGAGGGACGGACGAATCTCATTGTCACTCCTCATCCACGTCCCGAACGCGGCACTACTATTTTACTTTTAGAGACTGGTCTTTATTAGTTTTGCCACTTCATTCGGAAAACTCGACAAAAGTGCCATCCAAGATAAATAAAAAGTTATTCTTAAATAAATCAATAACTTAAAGCAGAAAAATACTGCTTCCATAATGAATTAATTACTAATTGATCCGGGAATTCAACCTCTACTCCTAACCTCTACTTACAGTCACATTTATCTTTAACTAAATGCTCAAGACAATATTAACAAAAACCAAATTGAACCAGATAATTTAGTCTTCAATCAGTATGTCAGTATCTGTGTGAAACCGGATAATATCAAAGCTGTCATAGCTTACGTTACATACAATCTCTGCTGCACCTGTGTGTGTGTGTATGTCAACGAACACGTATTAGTGTGCCTACGCACATACCACTGAGGGCTCTAAAAATGCTGCTTAGAAACTATTACAACGTTAGTTTATTTTTATGATCTTTTGCTAAACCCTATTTTTTTTTTGTTTCAGGTAATAAATAACAAACCCGGTATTGTCAACCTAGGTGCAGTTGATCAAACAAAGCTGAAGTTGAATCACACCGAGTATCAAAAAAAGTTAGCTAACAAGCCCCTAGTTTAAACAAAAGCCTTCACCGAATGCAGAACGTACCTATAGGAAATTCTCTATACGTTTTGTGGAGTGACCCATGTAGCGCGGCATTCGTATCGGCTCGTGTCCAACTTTCAATTAAACAGACTTTTACCTTTGTCCCTGAAACATAGGTCATTACCTACATACATACATAGGCCATGTTCCGGCTGCCTCGGTGGTGCAGCGAGAGCGCCATGTTCTGCGAGGGCCGCGCGCCCGGCTGGCCGGCCCTGCTGAGGAGCCGCTCGGCCGCCGCACGCTCCGCCATACATAGCTCCGCTAACTCCTTGGTGGCCGCGGTGCGAGACTGGGACAACAGCCCTCTTCATCAAAGATGGCTGTCCTATCATACGCCGATAACATGATTCGCGGCGTCTAAATTTTAACTTATTTTTATTTTTATAATTTATTGTTATTTGTGTATTATTTGGATATTAATCTGGCAATTAAACAATTTCATTTCATTTCATTATCAATTACACACACGTGTATAAAATTTCCAGAAAACTCTTCAACAGTAAATGAAAACTCCAATATGAAACAATATTTCCAATATTCCATACGGTCATTAACTCCAATTAGTACTGTTATTGCAACTGGAACAATTTTCAGCATCGTTACACTTTAAAATTAATTTTATTTTGATAGCGAGATGGACGCCTACATTTTAGCTGCCCACGGAGGCATGGGGAACTAATATAAATGTAGGTGGATGAGTACGTTGCACTCGACTCGCGAAAATCCTTGACTTTTCATTCAAAATCATGTCTATTAGACAAAAGTTGACAAACAAATCGCGATTCCTTTATGTGGTACCTAAAATACTTATCATGCATGCATTGCAATGCATGTATATGTCACCGGAAGATTGCGGACTCCGTAAGATTGTAATAAATCTTTATTAGATTACTAGCACTTCGCCCGCAACTTCGTCCGCGCGGATTTAGTAGGTACTCCACAAACTTCAACGCCCGTTCTACCCCCTATAGTTTTGGAAAATTAAGCAAAACGATTTTCTTTCGTTACCCAGCCATTTCTGCTGCTGATTATGTGATCTCTGGATCAGCGCAACTATCCACCCCGTTCAGCGTCAGGGGTTGATTTTGCAGAAATTGTTAGATCTGTTTCAATTATCCCAATTTTAATTTGTTCATACCAATGCCCACGTGAATTGAAGTAGGCAAAAAACTTTATCACCCCTTTTCACCCCTTAAGGGGTTTATTTTCGAAAAATCCGTATTTTTGTTATTCTTATTTTTTATCCAAATAATTAATGCCGTGTTTCAACTTCATCGGATNATCAATTACACACACGTGTATAAAATTTCCAGAAAACTCTTCAACAGTAAATGAAAACTCCAATATGAAACAATATTTCCAATATTCCATACGGTCATTAACTCCAATTAGTACTGTTATTGCAACTGGAACAATTTTCAGCATCGTTACACTTTAAAATTAATTTTATTTTGATAGCGAGATGGACGCCTACATTTTAGCTGCCCACGGAGGCATGGGGAACTAATATAAATGTAGGTGGATGAGTACGTTGCACTCGACTCGCGAAAATCCTTGACTTTTCATTCAAAATCATGTCTATTAGACAAAAGTTGACAAACAAATCGCGATTCCTTTATGTGGTACCTAAAATACTTATCATGCATGCATTGCAATGCATGTATATGTCACCGGAAGATTGCGGACTCCGTAAGATTGTAATAAATCTTTATTAGATTACTAGCACTTCGCCCGCAACTTCGTCCGCGCGGATTTAGTAGGTACTCCACAAACTTCAACGCCCGTTCTACCCCCTATAGTTTTGGAAAATTAAGCAAAACGATTTTCTTTCGTTACCCAGCCATTTCTGCTGCTGATTATGTGATCTCTGGATCAGCGCAACTATCCACCCCGTTCAGCGTCAGGGGTTGATTTTGCAGAAATTGTTAGATCTGTTTCAATTATCCCAATTTTAATTTGTTCATACCAATGCCCACGTGAATTGAAGTAGGCAAAAAACTTTATCACCCCTTTTCACCCCTTAAGGGGTTTATTTTCGAAAAATCCGTATTTTTGTTATTCTTATTTTTTATCCAAATAATTAATGCCGTGTTTCAACTTCATCGGATTTTTCATACTTAGCGCATTTTTACACCCGTCGAACCTTTGAAAAGATAGGTCTGATTTGAATAATTTAAAGTGTTATTTACATGTACATAATAAAACTTAATTATCAAACCATTTAAATGGATAAGGATTAATATTTTGATATCAAAATCATCACTTTTTCTTTACAACTGGGCTTTGATTCTAATTTTAACAAAAAGGGGTAGTTGTGACTTAACGATAATAGTTAGACATATAACCTGGTGGACTTTTTTCTAGCCAACAATGAGTACTTTAATTATGTAGTACATCATTTTTATCTATCATCAATAGTTTTCGCGGCGCATGCGATGAAAGACATTTTATGACAATTTTTTTACACATTGGGTTACATAACTCAAGTTTTAGAAAGGATCCCTAATTCTTTTTGGAATTAAATATAGCCTATGTTACTCGGTGAAGATGTAGCTTTCTAACTGTGAAAGATTTTTTTAAATCGGTACAGTAGTTTTTTAGCCAAATCGTAACAAACAAACAAATCTTTCCTCTTTCTAATATTACTTTAGATTATTTCTCGATATACCTATTATGAAATAATCGTTTTGTTTACAATAAATCCCATACAAATTCAATAGTTTCCAATATATCCGTGTCTTATTTAGAAACTTTTGTTTACAATTTCGCGCGATATTTTACAATCTTACGGCGTTTGCTATTTTCCGTTGACAGATATACTCAAAAAGAAAAGCTAGCGCGCATAATGGTATGCAAGGCCAACCGTTGTAGCAGAAGCACTTGTAAACATCAAATGAATGCAATAAATCGAGCACGTGTCAACAATTTATGTTGCACACGTGCCAGGAGCTTTATTATCGAAATCATAAAATGTGAACTTATTTTATGTTGGATTTTTAAAAGGATCTAAATTTCCAAGATAATTATTAGGTTTCTCTCATGCTATCGATTTCGTTATAGTCCACTATTGTACTATTCAGGGGTACCTACAGCCTGCCTTCTATTCGGATGGTACCGCTGTTATTGTCATCTCGTCTTGACAACCTCGTCTCTTCTAAAGGTTCGGGCTACACGCTCAATCTTGCTTACGCAAAAAGTTTGCGCAAAAACTGCATGGTGTGCTAGCCATTTGGACGGTATACCGTTTTGCCGTCTTAACGCACATGTTTGCTTGCACAAACAAGAACAAGAATTGATGCAAATAAGCGAGCGTGTAGCCATTACTTAACACCATTGAAAATACTATTCAAACATAGAACTACGTTTAAATTGATGTATAAAAAATCACTACCATCAGGTGTATAAAAAAAGTGTAATAAAACTAAAACTAAAGACATTGCTATAGAGTTAGTTTTGTTTGATGATTCCAGTCCAGCCTCCTAGTTTCATGATCTTAAAACCTCCCACCCAAAATCAGCACAAAAAGAAGATCTAATAAAAAAAACAGTAATAACCTAGTTTTTAATTTTCAATTGGTTATTGAGCCGGCAACAAACTCCTAACTAAAAAAAAACAGGAGGCCCAAGTGCAACTTGACCGAGTTACTGAAAAACCCACATTTCCTATTGTTATGCTTACGACCTACATCCGATGTCAAATTGCAATAGACATTTTCCATGTCAATTACATCGAGCCGAAGTACCGATATCCATACAATTCGAGGGACGAAACAGAAATAGGACGAAAAGAATAACCCGTTGCGAACCTCTCTTTACTAGAGTTCAGATTTACGGTTCAGGTCACCTATTAACGCTTTGTGAATTCCTTTACAGTGTTTTCAATTTTCATTTAAAGGCTATAAAATTACCCAATTTCGGAAGTGCAACATCAAAATCAATACTCGAATCTTTTACTGTAATAAACACACATGTGATGTGTCACACACACAAAAAAAAAAATACAATAAAAACTGCACGCCCGTGTATTTTTAGGCCAGAAACACTAAACTAGAATGAATTTGACCTTTCTAAACTTGTCCCGTTAACAAATGCAAGTATTCACGAAACTTTACTCTATTTTTATCTTCAGATTTTGAAATCCATCCCTTTTACACGGTCGTGTGAGTGACGCGCAATTGCCTTCAGGCTAGTAGCGTGACTATGTAGGTGATGTATGTGCTAGGTACCTCACAGTACACCGGCCGATAACGACTTGCACGTGATAAATTATCCTCTAATCACGTTAAAATCGGTTTCATAATATAGGGTTGTATCTCAGCTTAGTTGCATCAAGTTGACAATTTTCATTAGCTGAGTTATGAAACTTATAATGGCTCAATTATGGTACAGGAAAATCCTTGAGAAATCAATTAAATGCAGTAAACAAGTTTCTATGTGTACAAAAACTACTTTTCAGCGTATTCCTATAATAATAATTGGCATTTGAAACAACAGAAAAACTCGACTACACAAGTTTTCAATAAACTTGAATAATCCAATGCCAAGTTCACTCAGAGCCAGCAAAAAATAATCCAAGTCCTAGGCTCCGACCTTGAGTTGTTATAAATCAAGATCCAATAGGATGCAATCAGTTTTTATTTTTACAAATTTAATATCCCGGTAACCTCGTTATTTACAGTTGAATAAACTGGGCTAAACTCAAGTACAAAAGTATTGCAAATCAAACTGCTTGACTAGATTTCACAGTCCAAGAAATCACAATATTTTCCTTGTTTACAAAATAAAATAAAACTTACAACAAAATAAAAACCAACAAGAGTAAAATAAAATAAAGTAAGGAAAAGAGTACAAGAAAATCAAAGTGAATTTTTATTATTCAGTTCAACGTTCTCAAAGCCTGATTCCTTATGAAATCGTTGCTTTGTTTTATATATTTCTTTAGGAAACCTAAGGATTCAGTTGACGCAAAAAAAAAAAATGTTTTCATAAAATCGTCATACTTAATTAATTGGAATACAACAACGTTATTGCGTAATGATGAATCTTTCAAACTGGTTAGTTGATTATTATTGACAATCTTAAAATACAAAGTAACAATACTTAAGTTCCACACACAAATCTCTAGAAACGTCACAGAAAAAAAACTTTTTGTCTCTTTCTCCGAAGATCAAGCGCATCGAATGTGCAGATGGTCACTCTACTAGATGAGCATGACATATGCGTTTAGTCATGACGAATTCATTTTTTTGCCGTCAGACCGTCCGTCCGTCATATGGCCAGCTTAGAAATAATACTCATGGTTCTAAAGATATTCAAAGTTGACGCAAACTCCGCAGCCGAAGTCAACAGTTGTGCTACTATTGCAGGTTGTATAGGCAAACAAACGGCTGGCCTATCGACATGCACTGAACTAGATACAGATGATTAAAATGTATCCTGGCTGAATAAGATATCTCTCCTGAATTGGATAGAAGCAGGTCGTAATCTTGTAGAAGACGGACCGGGTTTTTATGCAGTAGGTTTTAGAGTCGTGACCCACTCGGAAAGATGTTGCCTCTACTGTCTACAACATAAGCCATTATTGATGGTATTCAATGCAATTATTATGTTACACGTTGTAACATAATAATTAATATAAAATACAAAATGTTTTTTGGTTAGCGAAATATTTGCAAACCTAAAAATATTTTATCCTCTTTTAAACGTTTTCTTTTTAAACGTTTTCTTTATTTTTTCATCTTTTCAACTGCACTGAAGTAAAAATTAGTTAAACATTAGTAGTTTTATAAAAAACTTAGCGTACAATGGAAGTGAAATATTATATTCATTTCTATGCTTATAAACTTCGTAACAAAACGCACTCTTGTATTTTCCGAACAGGTGTTATTATTCATATGAAATACCAAGTAATACTTCGAAGGTTTCATGGAATAACATCTTTGTTGTGGAAATATATCAATTTTAGTACTATATATCAATTTGACTACTACTGGGCCGTGGTTTCACTTGCAACCAAGGGCAGCCGCTTTATATATGAACATGAACCAATTATTATTAACAATTATTACCAATGTAATTAACAACTTACATTAGCAACTTACACCACACTTAGTAGTAATGTGTAGAAAAAGATGAATACATGTTAGGTTAGATAAAAGTTCACAACTACACACAACATAAAAGAGTAACAATCAAGTACCTACTACCAAAAATACAGACATCCAAACATTTATATTTTTATATGAGAACGGTTTTAATGGAAAAAAGTGGTTTGTCGTCTCTTTAAAGTTTTTATTTTGAATGCAGGTATTAACTTCGTCAGCAATTTTTGTATGTAGTTTTGCATAATACTCGCTCATGATTAAACACTAAACTAGTACATACCTCAAAGTTTTCGTACTGAGCTAATTAACCTTGGTCTTATTTTTAACTTATGAAAGTATCTTAAGTTGAGAGGAACTTGCGCAATCTCTGTGAACCGTTTCAAACAAAACCACTCACTTTTATTGTTTTTGTATCGAACCTGCGCGGTGATAATAATTATGGAAGACTTTATCATTGATCGGATTCTTTCGATATGAAGCGTTGACATTATCTGGTATTTTATAACGTATAACAGATTAAAAGCAAAACCTGGAAAGGGTCATTGAATTCGTTATAATGAACTACTTTCACTATAGGTCGAAGCCTCAAAAAAATCACCTGTTCAGTACATTTTGTTAAGTTATGCAAACGTATGGGGTAGTTGATTTATTTTACGCGATTTCGAGGTTATTCCCATAGTAAAAGTTATTCATAAGGATGACAAGGACCGTTTTCCAGGTACACGTTGTAAATCTACTTAGTATTTTAATTTAAGCTTAAAAAAGTCATAAAATTTGGATCCCTAAACAAAGTGCATGTGTTTGTGTGACAAAGTATATACTGGTGAATATGAAGGATTTTTATGAAGCCGTTATTTTATGTTCGCATATAATGGCACCGGATTCTTACGAAACCCATGTATATGACGCGTGGATCGATACATGATACAATTACAGGTTTCAAAGAATATTTGTATCGTATTAGACTGTAAAAAATATATGAATAAAAAATAATATACATACACATAAATTAATGTTACCAGCTTTTATTAATTAACTAGTTGCTGCCCGCAGCTCCGCCCGCGTGATTGTCGAAAATTATCCCAAGGGAACATACTCCCGGGATAAAATATAATCCTATGTCCTTTCCCGGGACTCAAACAATCTCTATTCCTAATTTCATCTAAATCGGTCCAGCCGTTTGCGCGGGAAGAAGTAACAAACATACACATACTCACAAACTTTAGCCTTTATAATATTTGTGTGATTAAGTTTGATTATTACTATTAAAAACAAAGAAGAAAAATAAATTTAAAAAAATATTTTTCTTCTTGGTTTGTCTTGTGCGAGTCCCAAATGAGTATTTTTATTTCTTTTCTTTTAATTTAAAATTAAAAAGTATAAGAGGTCCTAGAATTTATTTCTAAAATTCTGAGCAAACTCTGAGAATCGGTTAGATTCTCGGGAAGGCAATGAATTAAGTTAGTGAGGAGTTCTAAAGCAGTTTTGTCGCACATAACCCCATAACATTATTTTTTCTGGAACTCACCACTACATTCACGGAATTTAGAACAAATTCTTCCTGGAAGAGCCTGATTTCAGTTATTTTTCAGTGTCAATTAAGAATTGTTTCCTCTAGCTTCACTGGTAAAGTTATAGCAAACGCGTGCGATTAGGAGTCACCAGTTTGATTCCCGGGCCGAAACTTTTCATTAGGAGCCTAGAAGTTGTATTTTGGCCCGGCCCACATTTAACTACCTATTCCAATAGGCTAACAACATAACTTGCAAAATATTGGTATATCAGATACTTCTGCCCTCCCTTAAAGCCAAACAGTCGTAATATTACGCTAGATCATGTACCTACAGTAAAAAAATAACAATATTAATTCTTGACGTCTATGGAAAAGGTCGATTCGTGCATTGTCTTCAACAGCCATTATGGTAATTTGTATGTTGCTGTTGTGGATTTAGTCATAACAGTGCATTATCGCTTTAAGGCGTCCACACACTTTTTATTTTATTATTACATATATTATATATTGCCAAGGAAGCTTTGCCGTTCTATCTTCTGTAACCCTATAGTTTAGTACTGCAAAGGGCGCCAACTTAATGGAAACATACGTCATGATGACTGGTGAGAAAATGGTGCTGGCTGGATTTTGACACAAATTCGAATTTAGAATGTCGATTGTTTTGGAATAGGAAAACCTTACAGCCGATAATTATAATTAATGAAAAAACCGGACAAGTGCGAGTCAGACTCGCGCACCGAGCTTTCCGATCGAGTAAAGCAAAATATAGCTGGTAAGATTGAAGGACCCGGAGGACACGGTGGAGCATACGGTGGAGGTCTGCCCTGCTTGGGCTGAGCAACGCCGTGTCCTTGTCGAGGCGATCGGCGGCGGTGACCTCTCGCGTCCGGCCCTGGTTGAATACATGGTCCGGAGCGAGGAGGCTTGGGGAGCGGTCACCTCCTTCTGCGAAGCAGTAATGCTAGCGAAGGAGGAGGCGGGCCGCGCGAGGGAAAGGCAAGGCCTTCGCCCCAACCGCCGCAACAGGAGAAGACGCCCCGGGCGTCGGGAGTCGCAGGGCGATCCCCGGCCACCGTAGGCGCGGGCCTGCGGACGGCGAGCATTGGGTGGCTCGCTGTCCGATCACCACCAGGCCCGGGTCGATGGCGCGTTGTGTTTCACGCGCGCCTCAAAGAGATGTCAGCATAAAAGACGGGGCCCGCTAGGGCCAGAGCCTGCCAGGGTTGCGGAATTTGTTCGAAAGAGTCACCGCGGCCCTGGAACGCATAGGGCTTTAGAAGGAACACGGATGGGTTTTAGTCAGTAAGAGTCTGACACGCCCTTCCGCTCCACCCAGAGCGGAAGAAGTCATATGATGATTTCCCATCCTTAAAAAAAAAAAAAAAAAAAAGATTGAAGGACAAACTAAATCAACTTTGTTGTTGAAAAAATGTTCTCCCATACATCAATGTACGTCACGGTCAATTCTTCAATCTAAAATATAAGTTTGCAATCGTAAAAAAATATTTTTTATATGATAAAACGGGAAAATACAGGAAATATCTTCTTGCCAAATTTCATGAATCTTTGTCAACGGGAGGTACCCTATAAATTTTGATTTCCTTGAGAGTGTCGAAATATACGTTTTTTTTTGCGGCATAAACGGCCGTATCTTTTTGTGGTTTCAAAAACTAAAATATAATTTTTATCCGGTAAGCAGGTGACTAAAGGTCAATCTTACTTGGGACCGTAGACTATAATATTGTTTACTTGAAAAACGTGTAAACAACTTGTGCTTCAGCTTTGTGAAAGTTTGTCTATTCAATGTTTGCCAATTTAAAATTAAGCCGCAATCTCAGTATCATCATCATATCAGCCAAAAGACGTCCACTGCTGGACAAAGACCTCCCCCAAGCCACACCAAACGGTACTATACGACTAAACAGTTGTTAGTAGTCTGTGGGCGCCTTTACGAAGTCTAAGCTATAATTGGTGTGTAGTCTTGTCCTATATTTCATACCTTTCTGCCACTATGATATGCAGGGATCGATGGATAATTTGTGTGAGGTATCAATTGACGGTGCCTGGTTTTGTATCATTGTTTGTTCATGTAGTTTAATGGAATAGGTTATTTTAAGTCCTATTTAGTTAACAAAGGTTTCAGAGTAATATCAATAAAAAACAGTTTTTTTTTCCGTTTTAGTGACAGCTTTATAAACTGCCACAAAAATCAAGACCTCAAACATTTTTAATTCAATCATTTGTATGATTGTTGCATCGATGTTGACACATGTTACAGCTACGTACTAAATACGTGATCTGTGCATTATCAAGTCAAAATACCTACATAAAAAATGTACTGTCTCTTTTTAACATTCATTACAAATCGTGTACCACCATTGTCCGTAAGACACGGCTATTATGTTTCAGTCTGTCGAAAGTCTATTTCGACACCGGTCGACTCAATCCACGTAACAAATAAGCAATAAAGCTTTGTACTAACAATTGTAAACAGCAGTCGAATTGAGTAACGCGATTTTTGGGAAAATAATAACCCCAAGGCCGGCTTCTTTCGAATTGAGAAGTTGAAGTAAAGGGTTTTTTGAATACTATAGTGCCTTATGCTTGTAGTTTTGACAACTTATTTTTAATATATAATTCGCAAGCTATCCTAGGTAAAACCCATTTGTGTAGAGACTTAGTATAAAAAGGTAGAAATCGGACGAAACTGTTTTTGTACCTAGTTTTATCTACAAAAGCTCCTTGTTGACCTCTTTCCGATCTTATTTCTTCTTTTATAAGGGTGAAAAGTGGTCGACAGAGAACTTTCTCGGTGCTTCTCAAAAAATCACAAATAAAACCGCCAAACCAACTCCTGCTGGCGTAAAACTTATCTTTTCTTCCGTATAAAACAGTTGCTAAGTTTGAGTTCCTTCTTTTTGCACAAAGACTCTTTACCAAGTCCATGTCTACTAAAATGAAAATCAATACACCTTCGTTTTACATATTTAAAAAGATTCCACTTGCCACATGCACGAAGAAATGTGTTAATCAAATATAAAATATTCATCCTCCCTTCAGTCATACTGTCCATCATTTAACTTTTTTTACAAAATGATTAGGTAAGGTTAGGTTAGGTCATCAGTGTGTCGAGGTGGGAAAGCTGTTTGAGCGGATAGTCTCAGCCCGCCTCGTCAGCCACTTGTGCGGAGAGGAGCCGGACCTGGCCGAATGCCAGTACGGCTTTCGGCAAGGGCGCTCCACTGTCACGGCGATATCGCGAGTGAGAGTCCTGGCGGAGGAAGCAGTGTCGCGGGGCGGTGTGTTGTTGGCGGTGTCCTTGGACATCTCCAACGCCTTCAACACCCTGCCCTGGAGTTGTATTCGGGAGGCACTGCGTTTTCATCGAGTGCCTCCCTACCTCCGCCGCGTCGTCGGGGCTTATTTGGCGGAAAGGTGTGTCACCTATCTGGGACGTGATGGCAGATACCAGCGCCCCATGTCGTGCGGTGTTCCGCAGGGTTCGGTCTTGGGCCCGCTCCTGTGGAACATCGGGTACGACTGGGTGCTGAGGGGCGAGCTCCGGCCGGGAGTGCAGCTGGTGTGTTACGCTGACGACACACTGGTCACTGCCCGGGGGAGCTCGCACAGGGAGGCAGCGTTGCTGGCGACGGCTGCGGTCTCACAGGTGGTGAGCCGCATACGGCGCCTCGGCCTGGAGGTGGCCCTCAACAAGTCGGAGGCCAT
>NDFZ01005407.1:113358-163377 GCA_002192655.3 Mamestra configurata
GGCATACGCTTGCAGAGTGTGCAGCTTGGGAGGAGCCGCGCCGTGCCCTCATCTCTGTTGTAGGCGGTGACCTCTCGCTGCCGGCCGTAGTCCATGCTATGGTCGGCGGTGAGGAGTCCTGGGACGCGGTGGTCTCCTTCTGCGAGACAGTTATCGCGCAGAAGGAGGCTGCGGAAAGGGAGAGGGAGATCACAACCGCTCTCCCTGCCCGCAGCAGGCGCATCGGGCGTCGGAGGAGGGCATACGCTGCCCTCTTCCGGCCCCCCTAACTGGGTCCAGGGGCGGCGGAGTTCGGGATGTTCGTCGCCCCCCATTCATCTGGACCCGAGGTGGATGCGCGTGGTGTTCCCGTGCGCCCCTCTTTGACGTAGCGAGGGGAGTCAAACACCTCACTCCCCTCGCCGACGCGAGGTGGCCCGCAGCGGTGGGCCGGCACCAGCCGGGGATTGCGGAAGTCGCATACGTTCCCGCGATCCCCGGCGTAGGTGGGAAATGGAACACCGGGGTGGTTTTAGTCAGTAAGAGTCTGACAGACCCCTCCACCCGCCCCAGGGTGGAGGATTTCCATGAGGATTTCCCCCCGAAATCAAAAAAAAAAAAGGTCATCAGTGTGTCATTTTCCCACTAGAATCTGTCAGTAATATGGCAAATGCCAATTTGTGGACTAAAAAGCGTCACATATATTTAAGCTGTGGTATACCTAAGTACGAGACGGAAGTGATGCCCCTATTATTAGTGTATTAAATATTCTGACAGAATATTCTATGATGGACTGCTATTATGCACTTACATAATATTTCGACGTTGTTACTGAAGAACCAACCAACTAAAGGATATATTTCATACTTTTTGCTTTTGTCTTTCAATATACTGTGTGTAGACTGGGTTTTTTACAGACAAGTTTTATTTTAAATTGTAAACCTGTAGCGGTCTTTCTTTAAATTTAGTTTGGTTACTAACTAGATGAGAATATACCTTCTATAGGCGAAAACAAGCGGATTGTGGACATTGTCCTCATGTCAGTCGAAACAGGTTTACAGACTATGTCCATGTCACCGAAAAATTGCAAACGCCGCCGTAAGAGAAATTGTAAAGTGATTTTTCTTAATAAGAGACGAATATATTAGAAACAATAGATTTTGGGAAGGATTTATTGTATACAAAATGATTTTTTTAAATCTAAAAAAAAAATATTAAAATCTTACGAAGTCTGCTATTTTCCGGTGACATCCACATCCGACCGGCCCTGTGCGTCTCTCATTCAGCAGCTTCCCGTCACGTTCACCAGGTCTTTGGTCGATTTTGGTCACCGTAGCGTTTCAATTTCTTGGATAATGGAAATAGGAAACAAGCTGGTTATTCGAGATCTCGATCTATTCATTCGAATTCGAGCCTGGACACACTAGTTAAATCAATCAACGCACGTTCCCACCGAATATCCAGGAAACGACAATAGGTACATGCAATGCTATCAATTTGTACTAACGTATGGTGTTGTTCCTGCGAAATATTCGAACCCATACACGTCCAAAATCCGGATATTACACCACGTAGAAATGAAAACCTGAATAGGTATATATGTATCGGAAAGCATATTTTCCAGATTGACGAAAAGTACAGAATGGCTTTCCTTTATCTAATGTTTGGGATAGACCCGTGACATTTCAGTTGCTTATACTAATTCTAAAGATCTTGTACTTTTTCACAATCTTTATCGCTGATGGAACTTGACATAATCCTGGGCTCAAGTCTCGACATAGAAACCGATCGATCGGTGTCATCGAAATGCAAGTAACTGACAAAAAAAAGGAGGGTCTCAAGTCGACTAGTATATTTTCATATTGCTTAGCTTTTTGCAAAGTAGTCCAATTTTGATGATTCTTATTTTATGGGATATTATTATTAATATTATTATAATTAATATTAGTATACACACACATTTCAATTTACTTATATCTGTTTCATTGGCGCAGACACAATATGATTTAAAAAAAAAAAAAATTTTTTTAATTCCTTTTTTTTTTCCTACGGTTTAATGTTTTACAGGGAAACTTTTTAAATTCACTGATAATTGAAAAATAACCACGATATGCCTTTGCCTCCAGCATAGCGATACGCTACATATGACCTTTGATTGATGGAAACAGTTAAATAGTAAGTAGGCGCTGCTGCAGGCCCTTTTTATTTTAAGCGCTTCATCGTATTCAGGCGATCAATAAGTTCAAGACCAATCAAGACCTTGATCGCCTGAATAACGTAACTGTAATAGACAAGGACTTGCATCGTTTATGCTGTGGCACCAAGAATGTTTTAATTGTATTATGTAAAACGTATATGTAACTGTGTCCTTGAATAAAGTTTCATCAATAAAGTTTCTTGATGTAAAGGCTCCCGCAGACTGGCGCATCACACCATTCGGTCTTATAGTAAGACCGACTGGAGCGATGCGCCAGAGCAGATTTAGAACTAAATCATTCTAAAAAAGCGTCGTTACATTGTTGCGTTTACTGCCTGCGCCTTAACTAACAAAACCTGTATGTTTTGGTTTTGTCAGCTATGACGCACTTATAGGACATTTACTGGTGCTAAGAGACATGCAACTGGGTAGGTAGGCTGTGATCTTAATTAACTTACTAGGTAGTGTACTTTATTGTTTCCACTTATCAATTTAATTAAAAGAAAAAACCAGCCAAGTGCGTGTCGGACCACGCACTGTGTAGGGTTCCGCAGTTACCCGTCTCCTTAACCATGCCAGAAAAATAGTCAAAAGTACTTAACTATTATTACATTACAAAGTTACAAATGCACTTGGTTTTATCTAAGTAATTTTCTATGGAATTATTAGGAATTTTGTACTTACCCAGTTCCATTTTATAAGTTGGTCGAGTATTACTCATTAACTCGTCAATCCTGGGTAGTGGTGATAGTTTTCCTTTTAAATTCGTTAAATATGCAACTACTATTTTTTTTTTTACGTCTCTAAAAAAACCGTTTAGCTGGTAGAGGGGCGAACTTGATTCTTACAAAAAATTGCAATTTAATGTTTAATATTTCGCAAACGAATCCTTGGATAAAAAATGGTTTTAGCAAACCCGCAATGTTTTTAAAGGCCTATCTAACGACACCCCACATCACGGGGAAGACGATACAAAAATCATCGCCACTTTACATGTAGGGTAAAAAAACGTATTTCATGATTTTATTTTACCACTTCGTCGGCGTGATATGAATATATATTGTATATCCATACCAAATTTCAACTTTCTACCGCTAATCGACTCTGAGCTAAACCGCAGAAGGACAGACAGACAGTCAGAAGGTCGTGGCGAAACTATAAGGGTTCCTTGTTGACTACGGAACAATAAAAAATCAGTAAAAATATATGATTCTATTTAACGACCTATATTTTCTATACCTCTCCCTATCCGCCTGCCAATGAAGCTGAGCAGAAGTCCAGAAGACCAAGCTAGGTTTTATAACAGTAGATAAGCCGCACGTATTGGTAACAAAACTGCTATAAACTGACCTCGTGTCCATAAAAACACTGAACTAAACTGGGCCAGCTAAGGTTTGCCACTGGGGGCCACTGAAATGCAGCCTATCGTTCCTACTTTCATGTGTCCCAATTGATTTTAATAAAATCCGGCCTTGTAGGTACAAGACTTAAACAGCAAACAATGTTGACCAGCGCACGAGTCAATTTTGAACAGTAAAGTAATCAATTTCACAATAACCTCGTTTGGCTTATGGGAGAACACACACAATAGTGTCTCACAATGGCTCACAATGGTCAATAGTACTATAAATAAGCCCGAACACGTGTTGTTCAATAACATTTATTTATATTTTATGGCAAATTCATCATTCGAAATAAGAAATTCATAAGCATCATATTTTGAACATTCTATTGGGCTCCTGTAGCCAATACACCACACATCATGCAAGAAGCCTATGACACTGAGGGTCAGTGTAGCTTTCAACCAGTAAAAGAATTTTCGAAATGGAATTATAAGTTTCAAAGATTACCTCCTAAAAACATAACTTTACCGTTATATCCTTATAAAACATGTCGAAATTGTGAAATGGGCGGCATTGCCGAGGCCAGCCCAGGAAGCTGTGGCTAGATGATTTGAACACACACCCCACCACGAAACCTGGTTTAAGGTGGCGCAACAAAATAGTGTTTGGTGTTGGCCTTTGCCCAGCTGTGGGACAATTTAGGCTATTAAAAAAATCAAGTCACGTACTAGTAGAATATTGTATTTAACAATCGTAAAATCCGAAGTTAAATCGCTGTGATTTAACTTCGGATTAATTCATCATTCAAAGCTTCCGGCTGAGTCATCCCGTTCAGCATCAAGACTAAGCATCACTCATTACTCAAATAAAATGGACCACACAAACCTAGTATTTGTTCAGTGAGGGTCAACGTTGTCGTAAACCCATAGCCCATGGTACAAAAAACCTGCGCCCGCGGCCCGAGAGGCTGTAAATCTGTCGGCGAAGCATCTTTGACGACATCTGGTGAGCAGGCAACGTGCGCAGGAGCACAGGCGTCGCATGCGATAGCTTTGTCTCGGACTGTCTTGAATGTCGATGCTTTTTTGACTATGAGTATTTTTTTTCTTTTGTTTTATTGTAACAAATAGTATATGAAGAAGGTAGTCGTCATTTTGTGGTCGAAATACGACAGTGATATAAAAATAAAATTTGCAAAACTTATCATTCTGTTCCGTTCCGTTCAAATCTATCTATATATATAAATATATCTATCTACCTAATACCTTTGAGCGAGCAATTCTTGGATATATGTATATATATAGGATTTGAATTTCGGAAACGGCTCCAACGATTTTCATGAAATTTAGAATGCGTTTCGAATGCGGTTTCGGGGGCGATAAATCGATCTAGCTAGGTTTAATTTTTAGAAAACGTTTACCAAAAAAAACGAGCAAATCTCATTCATTCATGTACCTACTATAAAATAATAATAATCCATTTATTTCAGAAATAATTCCATATTAATACACATTTGTTAGTAGAATTGCTACTTATAAAACTATGTTAGAATACAAATACAGGAATACAAATATAAAGATATTGGTAACATAATAACTTAACAACTATGTTAGTAGACATTTACAGTATTTACAGGAGCATGTAACTGACTCAAGTACCAGATTAAAGGACAATCCAGTGTGTTGGCAATGACACTCAGGTGGCTGTTGGTGCTGGCTCTGGCTCTGGTTGACGATGCTCGCGTGCGCCTGATCGCAGCGAAGCTGTCAATCTGGGCATCCGCGAACATCCCCGAAGCACTACAGAAGCGTGGCAGCCCTAACAGCATCCTGAATACATTATTGTACTGGACTCTTAGAGCGTTCTTTTTGAGTGAAGCTAGTCCAAAGGCTACACGTGTAAAATACTTGACAGTATGCTTTAAAAAGTGTTATTTTAACATAGCCCGTGCAACGCGAGAACCTTCGGATCAACATATTACATCTTACCGCCAACGCTATCCGCTCTCAGTACAAACAAACATATGAAGACATTTAAAATATTAAAAAAGATTAGCCTACCGGTACCGGGAACAGGGCCTAAGCTACCGATGATCAAGGCTCTAGAGAGAAGACCTCCTTACATTACACTCCGTGTCCAGAAGTACTGCTGACTCACGAGAGCCTCCTAAAGTGTTGTTCGAGGGAGACTCTACCAACACTAAGCTATTAAGCCAATGGCTGACATGACTATCGGTTCAATAATTGCTAAGTCAACATCCCACATGTCAACAAACTCCCAAGCCAAGTCAAGATACTTGACCATAATATTAACTTCAATTACTCACGCTCCTCCGTGCGTGCAAGACTTTCGATTCTACATACGGTTTTGAGTCAAAAAGTGAACAACATAGTTTTTCGTAGTTACGTCAATTACAGTCTATCAAAAGTTTCAATAATGAATTGATTGAAACAGGACCGCAAAAGTTCAATTTGTAGCTAACTTCACACCAGTGAAAACTAGATAACACATTCGCACGGGTTACTAACGCCATCTTTGAGCGGGTAGAAAACACGGTAGAGTTAATATGAGGGAACGAAACGGTAGCTGACTACCGTTTCGTTCCCTCATAAATATTAACTCTACCGTATTACGAATTTTACTTTATTCAGAATTTAGTTGGTTATAATATAATTATCTATGGAACACTAAGTATTAACTTTGACTTCATCTATTATGTTCAAGTTAGATACCGTAAAAACATTGAACAAATAAGATATCAATGATATCATATTTACGTGATCAGAGTTAACTATATCGCTGCATCCAGCTATAACTTTCACTTATGCGTTGAAGATGTTTAAAAGACTAACTGAGCTGTCATTATCATTAAAACCAATCTTCTAGTAACGTAAAAACTAAGTGCTAGAAGGTTGGAGTAACGTTTTAACTTGAGAACACTTCGAACGTTTGTGGTCGTACTTACATACACACACACATAACAATATCTATAAACCCACGCCTGTTTCCAGTACGGGGAAAGCAGAACCTACACGACGGCGGAACCTTCCTTCTTTTACTTCTAGATTACTTCTTTTCCTCCCTTTTTGTTAGTACTAAATCCTTTCCTCTGATGTTCTTTTCTGGTTAATTTCGTAGCGGGGATCAAGACAAGTTGAATTGTTTCGTCGTCGAGTGTTATTGGTTCGGCGTTTTTGTGGTGGTCGCCACTTTAAGAGTTGAAGTGATAAGATCAAGATCTCATCCAAGAAAAAACTATGGGCAAATTGATATGAGACTCCTTTTATATGGCAATTCAAGTGTATAGTTAGAAGAGTTTAAAACCTATACTTAATTTTTTTTTTATAACGTAACCAAACCTATTAAATTAACATTCATAATGAATATAATGATCCACGTATGAAACCAATATAAAACAACATGAACTTGAACCTTTAAAAACTACATCAGAAATTTGTTTTCAAACGAAATGCAGATCATATTTGAATAACATTTTCATGAAACCAATTACACATTCTACAAATAAAATTGTGTTCTCGGAAAATACGAAATATGTTTGTTCGCAATATTGATATGACCGTGAAAATATGATATTGAAAACCGGTGTTTATCAGAGCACACGTGTACAGGTTTTTAAAATTTGAGGAATCGTTTTAAGTTTATTTTGGGCTTGAATTCGCTCGAAATTTATCATTTAATTAGTTTTGTTATCATGTCGAAACGATACAAAGTAGGTAGAATATATTATATTAAGTAAGAAAAACAGTTTATTTGCGCTTAGCATGATGCATACCGTTTAAAAAACGAGTACAAACTAAATGAAGAAGTTATGCGATTAGGAGATATTATGCGCTGCATAGAATGCGTCCCATGACGTCTCGAACCAGCTGGTACGCGTACATTTCACCACCTCTTTATATCCAAAGCACACATTTATTTAACTAAATAACAAATATAAGCTCTAAAGTTATCGATCTCTTAATAACTTACGTACAAGAGCTGGCTCGTATAACCAATTATAAATCAGTTCTGTCCCAAAACTCTGCTGTTGCTTGGTAGCCCTACCTGTGCAGTAGTCGGGAAATGGGGTTTTGTAAACGGCCTATGGTGACGTCATCAGTGTCAATGACAAGCAGTGTTGCTTTAGTTTAAAATGGATCTCTATTGACGGATTAATTTATGACCGATGGCCGAAATCTCAACAATACCGGCCATTGTTTTAAAAAGAAACAATGGCTAGAAATTGCCAGTTATGTTCCAAATTTTTCGTTTCGCTTTGTAATGGAACAAATTGAAAAAAAACTAGATATGTTATTATGGTAAGCAAAATCGATGCTGTTATATTTCTTAGAATTTTAGTTGGTTTGAAAAATTAAGCACAATCATATGGCTTAGCTTCAAAAACATTAAATATTACTTTTTGCCCTCCTACCTCAATCTCTTCTTACATTTTAGATACAGACTCCCAAAGATTAAGATTTTTTTCAAATGATTTTTTCCTATTAAACGCGGCTGTATGAGCGTATTTTTTTTTTAGTTTTTCTTATCTCCTTGAAGACACTTGTTTGCCCCCGAATACGTTTTAAAACAAGCCAGACATGTCCACTTTTGTTTTCATAACCGCCTCAACCCAGATGTCGTTTCTTTAGATAAACTGGTAAGATGGTGATTGGTCTTGCCTTTCTATTTAGGTTACCTGTGTTCCGTTGGTGTACCGACTTACGAACGACGAACTTAAGAAGTTTCAAGAAAACAGTTATACGTTTTGAATGTTTAGCACTACTATAGTTAAAATATTAACTATAGTTTAGTTTTTATAGCTAATCTTCTGTAAGATCTAATTGAACACTACACCTACCAGGAAAACATGGCACACAAGGAGGTCTAACATACTCTGTAGTGGGTTTACGGAACGGAGGGCCGGATACAAATTTTGGAGTTAAGAAAGTGTCAAACCCTAGGTTCTTTAATTTCAAAGTTTAACAGGTTTTGATATTGGGGATATGGCTGCTGATAATAATGATAAATGCTGCACGTATAAATTAATCATCTTTTATATTTCAAGGGCTTACGGTCAGTCGTGTAAATTAAATTAAGTTATTTAAAATAGTGGACATGTTATATCACTACGGACACATTCGCAATGGTGGTGGTGGGTAGTGTCACGGGTTCAAATCGATAGTATTACGTGCGATATCTGTTTGCAAACAGGGTTTCAGGAGAATTTGTGGAAAACGAGGCTTATTACATCAAATATTATTACCGTAAATACAGCTATTGGTAAGCCACAAGCTTAACATTATTTCATGTAAAAGCTCGGCTACCTGAGTCCTTTTTGTTGCTACGGTGGATAAAACTAATTTAGAGATAAAATTCGTTAGGTACGTTAATAACTCTATTCAATTTAAATGCTTAAGTTTGTAAGACAGATAGTAATTACATATATGTATTTTAACAAATAAAGAATGCAAATTACTCGTACAGTTTCGCAACTCGAAGGCTAACAGACCATAGCAACTAAGAAACTATTTATCACCATTCAACTAACATTAAGTATGTGTAAGTAGCAATTATATTTCACTAAGCGAGAAAAAATAACAATAAAACGATATCCTGTTAATTATAACAACATAATATTATGTTGTGGGAAAATATTACAATGGGCCGCCATCTTGGACTTATCCTTGACTTAACTAAGAACTTGTTAACTTAATCACATGTATGTGTTTACAATAGAAGTGTGGCATTAGTATCTCCTTGTGGTAGCAATGTGAGAGAGAATATGCCAGACAAATCCTTCTTTTGTTCAGGGTTTTGTGAAAGGCAACTAAGGCTTAACACTTCTTAATAACTTTAGTATCAAAGTCTCATCATCATCTGCCTAGCCTTTTCTCAACTTTATTGGGGTCGTCTGCCAGCCAAACCGGATTCAGCTGAATGCCAGTATTTTACGAGGAACGGCTGCCTACCAGCCCCCCACAACCCATTGACTGGGTAACACGGTACTCTTTGGCAAGACTGGTGTCAGAGTTTCTGGCTTCTGACTATCCGTAACGACTGCCAAAGATCTACAAATGACAGTTGGGACCAACGGCTTAACGTGCTTTCCGAGGCACAGTGAAGTCTCGGTATGTTAGGATGGTCACCCATCCATAGGTAGACAAACCTCGGCAAGCGATGCTTACCCTTGAAGATGGACCCATGCGGCCACTGTAGTATCAAAGTCTAAGTTCGAATAAACAGACAGGTATCAATTTTATTTCCTAAACAATTCCTGGTATACAATTACAAAGAGTTTACAAATAAACCTTCAATAACGAACTCTTGTGTAAAATTTCAAAATTCTAGACCCAGCGACCAGGCTGTGCATTGTCTGCCAGTGATTTTATAATTTTGATTTGTTCTTTACAATTGCGTTCCATACAAACGAAAACATGGTGTTTATTAATATAGATTTACTATTCCGACTTTATTTTAAACTAGCTGTTGCCCTCGACTTCGTACGTGCATATCCTGTTTTTCCCCGCTTCCGTAGGAATTTCCCGTTTCCGTTCCACATTCATGAGGAATGCTATGGGCTATAAGCCTCATGGATGTGGCTATCATTTACAAAAATAATTTTCAAAATGGTTCAGAAGATACTCCTTGGATCTTCTGAACCGACCCCCTACATCCTCTCAAACTCACAAACTTTACCTCTTTATAATATTATATAATATAGGTATATACATATAGTATAGATAAAAGTTTAACCATAATTATCTCCATTGACAGCTTTGATCACCGTTACAGCCGTTGAGGAGGTGTGAACATGTACCGACAATATGCTAACACCATAAGTTTTTGCTCAAAATGCGAAGGTGGGAATTTTGCAAGTTAATTAGATAGTCCCATTATACCATTGTTAATTGTAACTGTTACTAAAAGGTGCTCGACCTGCCAATGATTCAAGTAGAATGTGCGTGTCATCTCAGTACATAGGTAATACGTTAGCAATAGACTTATAGGTAACTCAAAAGAGCGTTAATTAATCTTTGATGTGTTAAAAATGCTAATTTGGGATAATTTTCTACACCTCTCTTACAATGGTTTCGTTTGCCTAAATGTACATAGTTAATATTCACTGTATAGGTACCTTAGTATCGCTAAAATCAAATACTTAGTATTATTTTATTAGGGCTTAAAAGACTGCAGGATATTTATACCATTACTAGCGGTCCTGACAGACGTTGTCCTGTCCGAACGTTTGCTTTGTGTACGACGAAAAATTATAGAAATCGATTGCAGCGCCATCTACCGGATCCAATTGTGAATCTAAAACATTTTCGAATCCCCTTGAACACACAAAAAATGTCATCAACATCGGTCCAGCCGTTTAGGAGGAGTTCAGTGACATAAACACGTACACAAGAAATATATATATATATTAAGATTAGTTTACCAACTGTAAAATTGGGTTTTAACTTTTGTGTAGGTACGAGAACTTACCTACTTTAAAAAAATACAAACAATTATTTTCTTTTATTTATAAATCACAAAAATAGTAACCAAAACAGAGTAAAAACTCATCGTAATTAACATCCGTAAAGTTTCAAACGAGCAGTATCATTTCCAAGCCTGAATCCTGAATTCGGGGCACCCAGCGCCGTCTATTGACGCAGATTTTATTATAGTTCAGTATTTAGTATACATGTGTGTGTTTGTCCATATCGAGGCCGTACTTACTAGCTCGGGAACACAAATTTTGAAACATCTCATTTTTTTATTTAATGCTCAGCATTTTCGGAGAATTTCTGTAATAACTTCAAAACTATTTATTTTAATATTATGAATAAATGTATTAACTCGCACAGTAAACCCTTTCATTTGAATATACATATCATAAATGAAAGGGCGGTACAGTTTAAAAAAATAACATAGGTAACGGATTCCGTGTTCGTATCACAGAAGTGATTGAATTTCAACTGAATCGGTCCAGAAAGTTCGAAGGAAATTGGCTGTGTCATACGGTAGAAATGACACCCAGACAGAAAGACACACGAGTGATCCGTGCTCCAGTTTCCCATACGGACGTTCGGAACCTAAAACAGGAAATTTTCGAGAGACGACCCAATTGCTTTCCAGCACAAACGCCGTAATAATTTCGAAATATAGTTGGAAGAAATCGCAGCAGTTTCAAACTACAACTTAATTTGCAGTACAGCGTAGTAGTTAGTTTGTTCATGGAAACGGTTCGCCTCTTATAGTCAGAAATAGATTTCACATATATTTCCTTTGTGTCATACTGACCCATTTACATATTATATTGGTTTAAGGTAAAGTAGTTTGTTTGTAAGCTCTTTGTACACGTTATTAGCGGTTTATTTTTGCTGTACTATTTGCACTGGGAATTGCGAAGAAATCGATGCTACACAAACGTTGCCGTAGTTTTGCTTGGAAATTATCTTATGTTAGGTTTGTTGTGATCAAACTTTAGGACTAAGAAAAATAGAGTCAATAAGATTTTTGACACAGTAACTATGACTTTTTTGGGTGTTAAGGATTAGTGTAGCATTCTATCACAGAAATAGTTTAAGTAATCGGAAGTGTACTTCCGGAGATTACCTTCCTCCTTAAAACAAACAATAAATTGTATCTTTTTAGGGTTCCCTATCTCAGTCGGCAGAAACGGAATCCTTATAGGATCACTTTGTTGGCCGTCTGTTTGTCTGTCTGGCTGTCAAGAACCTTTATCTAAAGAACGCGTGGAGGAATCAATCTGAAATTGATATCAAATACTCAGGTCTAATACTCCTTGGAGCAGTGAAAAATACAAGCTTCTAAGTCAACGCAACGCTTCTAAGTTAAGGCCGTTTACGCTCTGTTTATGGCGCATTTTTGACGCTCGCAAAGAAAAAACCTATAGGGTACTTCCCGTTAACGTAGAGTCATAAAATTTGGCAAGAAAATAGATCTCACAGTAAAAGTACAGGAAAAAGTCAGAAAATTGGGAATTTGTGATTTTATCATTTAAAAATATTTTTTTGCGATTACAAAACTTATATTTTCGGTTGAAGAATTGACCGTGACGTACATTGATGTATGGGAGAAAATATTTCAACAACAAAGTTAAGTTTGCCCTTCAATCTTACCTGCTATATTTTTGTCAGAGTAATGACAGTGCTTTCATAGTTTTATAAACTTCCGTAGGTAATGAGTAAAGTACTCGGAAAAAATCAAGACTCGATCGGAACCCTCGGTGCGCTAGTCTGACTCGCACTTGTCCGGCTTTTTTATAATAGTTTTGATTTTATTATTATAAGCCCATAGTATCCCACTGCAGAGTAAAGGCCTCCCTCCCTTCTTTTTTTCATTGTGTGTCTATCTTGCGTAATCTGAGCTCAATCCGAGGCGAGCAGCTCGTCTCGTCGTCTCCTTTTGGGTCTACTGCGTCAACGGTTCCTGATGTTTTCGACCCAATCTGTGGCCACTTTCGCTCAGTTCTCTAGTGGCATGTGGCAAATATGACCTGCCCAGTTCCATTCTAATATGGCAGTTGTCTTTCCTTTTTCTGCGATTTGAGTTTTAGTGTTTTAGTTTTTATGACAATAGTAAAAGATGATGAATAAAACAAAATACTAAGAAACACCTAGCAACAAACTGTCTATGCACTCTAAATAAATATACCACACACTATTACTTTCATATAGATGCACACAACAATCAGATGGCACCAGCTGATTAAGATTCAACACAAGACGTCACCTAGTAAACTACTTATAAGTAGGCCGTTGACCTACCTACTAGTTGTAAAACTACAATCTGTAGGAGTACTATAAATTTACTTTGTTTAGAAATATGATGTTATGTGTTTGCCCCTTTAAGATGTTTTACAGCAGTCATTTCAGTTTAGTAAATCTGTTATTAATTTATTATGTAAGATTGTGGCAAAGCCTAATAGGCATTCTAAGCATAATGCAACTGAAGTAAGCTTAGTATTTTCTGTGTTAATTACATTGAAAACCGTTTATTATGGCTCCGGTTATATTGACCAACCGTTTACTATGAAGTAAATACAGTGCGAAGTTTGGTTTTCATAAAAGTTCTTTATAAAAACTTCAGATATAATGACTTCGCTTATGGATATCTCACTTATTACCCTTATTACACTTATTATGACCTATGTTTAAGAAACTATGTTCAGTTATAGTGAGTGATAGATTCCTAACACCGTCACCGGTTTTCGTGATCATTCCCACCCCTTTCCCTGCGACGACATTTTTTGCAATTTGAATAGTTTCTAATTACACTAAATTTCTAACAAAAATAGAAAGTTGTGTAGTTAGCTAAAGACTATGCTTTGTATGACGTTCGCTTAGTATGACGTGTTTTTGACTTCCCTTCAATGTCATTTTATGCGGATGCTACTGTATTACTTTCCCAATAATAAATCCAGTCTCAGGTTGGTCACGAGATCATTAGGAGCTTTCGTGGGTCCACTCGATAAGCTGCCAGTCATGTCATGCACTTATCAATGACAGTTTTTAACGGCATTCAGTTGCCTGAAAGATTGACAACCGGACTAATTTAGAATAACTGCGTCCATAACTAATTGGGTTGGGGACTTCGAGAAGATATCTTCAATTTGGAAACTAATATTTGCACCTTTTTAGACTTTACGGACAACAACTTACAATCACATACAAGTCTATGAATCAAAGCGAATAAGTTTCACTTTCATTATCATCAACACATTAGCCGAAAGACCTCCACTGCTGGGCATAGGTCTCCCCCAAGTGTCGCCCAACAATCGGTCCTTTGCGTCTTGCATCCATCGGCTACCCGCGGCCCTCACCAGGTCATCGAATCACCTTTTGGGAGGCCTTCCAACCTCCTTCCAGTTTCACTTTATAAAAATTTTTTTTTTGATCACTCCAACCTGCCTAGCCTTTTCCCAACTATGTTGGGGTCGGGTTCCAGTCTACCAGGATGCTGCTACCTAATATCATTAAACCTAAATGGAGCAACTGCATACATGACCTCCTTAACCCAGTAACTGAGTAACACAATATCCTTTGGTAAGATTGGTGTTAGAATTCTTGGCTTCTGACTACCCGTAGCGACTGTCAAATATGTTCAAATGGCAGCTGGCACCAACGGCTTAACGTGCTTTCCGAGACACGGAGGAAGCTTGATATGTTATGGATGGTCACACATCCACGGTCCAATCTCGGTAAGCGTAACTTAACTTAAAAATTCGACACGGGCGGTTTTTGTTATTTAGCCACGACCTCCTTTTTTATGTTAACACATAATAATGATACAATTACGGTTTACAGTGATTATGCTATAATTCTAACAGTAACCATATTTTAATTTACTAACCACTTCTAATCTGGAAATTCTGAGGGACAGAGTGGTGATTTCATTTCTAGATCCGAGTTGCTGGGCTAGTGGATCAGCTTCCTAGAACTCTCGAGTTCCTGGACGTCGTACGGTGTGACACTAATATACGAGTGTCGTGCGACGCTCGTGGCTTACTGGCCCAGCGTGCGCCCGCGCCGGCTAACTACTGCACACACATACTTGACCGTAGTTGGTGGTCCAAGTAATGGGTGGTAGTGTGTGGGCTGAAAAATATAGATAGGTAGTGGTGATGATTTCTTGTATGTTTTAGGAGCTACTTGTTTTGAATCGTAGACATATGGGTATTAAATTTGTTGCATCTTGTAGATTCTCCCACAAAATATATATAACTGGGAGCTAGGTGTTTTTTTAGTAAAAACACTTGTTTTGTATATTACGTCGATTATAAAAACAAAAATAAATCTTCGTAATCATAGGTACATTCTAGGTATCCTAAATAATTACTGGATAGTCAGTAGTATTCACACAGTCAAGCCACATTGGTTAGCTACCAGTGCCAAATAGAAAGAGGAAAACCATTACAATCGTAAATCAGAGAAATCCACACGTTTAGAGATTAGAAAAGCTAATGAGAGAAAGCTTTGCTTCAACGTGTACTATGTGTATATAGTAGAGAGATACTTCATTTTTTATTTTATTTTATTTATTTAAGGAAAAACAAACAGTAGCACAATAACAACTACTCATAATATCTTAAATATTACATTTAAACAATTATGCTACCCACTACGTTCTCCACAGATTACAATAAAAAGTATTTAAAAACTAGCTTTTGACACAGATACAGTATCTATAAAACGGTCATTCTGGATTTTAATTTAGAGATATATATTTATATAAAAGAAAAAATATATTTAAAGTATGTTTGTGTGCGTACGTTATTAATCATTACCCACGTTGTATAGTATTTTGCTGATCTTTTAGAGTTGCTTGGATTTGCCTCTTGAATCCATTTTTACTAAGAAAAAGAATGTCGATCGAATTAAACTCATTATTATATGTCTCAACCAAACGGTGAAGTGGTGAACGCGAGCCAGCGTTAGATTTACAAAGGCTAGTAGCAAATAGACGTCGAGTGCGTACCTCACGTACATGAACTGTTCGAGGAACCAGGTAACACAGACTCCTAACTAAGTCCGGACAATCAAAATGATTGCGGCACACATTGAACAGAGTCATGACTTCCAGAAGTTTCCGTCTTGACTTTAAGGTAAGAAGATCATACTTTTTAAGTAGTAAGTGGTATGACATTTTTTTCTTAAAACATCTAAAATTCATTGCACGAAGGTATTTACGTTGTACCAGTTCTAATCTATCAATATATTTTACGTAAAAAGGGTTCCAAATAGGTACTGCAAACTCTGAGGCCTTATTATAGATTTGTATAAGTGCAGAAAGGTGGAAGGTCGACGGAAATCCCTGGAAGATCTCATGACAAAACCAAACATTTGGTAGGCCTTATTTACAATTTTTTCTATGTAAACATCTAGATGGAGCTTCGAATCCAGCAGAACACCAAGATCGCGGAGAAAACTTACTTTAGTAATTGGCGTATTGGCAAGACGATAATCGAACTCAGTTATATTTTTCTTTTTGGTAAATGTAATAACATGGCACTTTAGAAGACTAAGGTAAAGCTTATTGGAAGAGCAGTAGTTAGAGAAACGGTCTAAATCCTGCTGGAAGTTAAAAAAATCGGCTTTATCAGAAATATTTTAATGGACTTTTAAATCGTCCGCGTAGAAAAGTAATTTTGAATTTTGAAAACAGTCTTTTATGTCATTAATGTATAAAATAAATAATAAAGGGCCTAAAATGGAACCTTGTTGTACACCGGAGGTGACCCGAAAAGAACCAGATTCAAAGCCATTAACAACCACCTTTTGTGTTCTGTTAGTTATGTAAGATATAAACCAACGTAAAAGGTCCCCTCTGATTCCATTGTAAGCAATTTTATTAAGAAGTAGTGTATGGTCAAGTTTATCGAAAGCCTTCTGAAAATCTGTGTAAACGGCATCAATCTGCTGTCTATTATCGAGACTTTCAAACAGTTGAGACGTGAAAATGAGGAGATTGCTAATGCATGATCTGTCCTTAACAAAGCCATGTTGTTCTTTTATTAAAACACTGCGAATGGCAGGATATAATTTATTATGTACCAGTCTCTCAAATAGTTTGGAAAAAGCAGATAGTATAGAGATAGGTCGATAGGTCGCTACGTCATTCTTGGAGCCACTCTTATGAACTGGTACAATATTTGCATGTTTCCAAACTTCGGGGAAAATACCACATGATAGACATTTATTAAATAATATAAGTAAAGGATAGCATAATGTATCACAAGTATTTTTCAGAAAAACTGAAGGAATCCCATCAGGACCAGAACCCTTGGTTGAATCAAGTGATTTTAATCCTTTATGTACTTCATCAAGAGACAATTGCAGTTTGCATAGGGAGACATCGTGGTCAACATCACTAGATGGTGGTTCCCAAGAGTTATAGTNACTTCATCAAGAGACAGTTGCAGTTTGCATAGGGAGACATCGTGGTCAAAATCACTAGATGGTGGTTCCCAAGAGTTATAGTTAAATGTTGAGGGCTCATATGCAGACTGGTAAAATGTAGCAAACAGGTTGCATGTAGTAATAGGATCATTAGATGAAACTTGATTGTGATGAACCGTGGATGGGATTTTATTTAAAGATTTACGGCTAGCAACGTATGTCCAAAATGTCTTAGTATTAGTAGCAACACTGTCTTCAATTGCGTTAATATATTTACTATAGCAAATGTCGGCTACTTTTTTAATTTTTTTCCTATTACTCGAGAACACTTCATAGTCACATAAGTTCCCATACTTCTTCCACCTAACCCAGGCTTGAGTTTTCTTTTTATAGGTATGTATGAGAGATTTGGAAAACCAATTGGGGAAATTAACATTTTTTGGCCGACATGTGGGTGTGTGCGATTTTATAATTTCATAAAGTTTTTCATAAAATGTAAAAACAGATCCATTAGGTGTTGAGTGATCAAGTAAGACATTCCAATCCACGTCACTCATATCAGTATTTATTTTGTTAAAGATAGCTTTGTGATAATTTAGTTTGCTCTCAGCAGTACATTTAGGAATATGTGTGGGGTGAGAGAAAGAAATTTGTGCATAGAAGGCTGGATGATAGGTGTCAATAGGTAAAAGAGGGACATCAGGAGAAAATGTGACTGTATGGGTATTACAAAAAAATAAGTCTAAGATGCGTCCGCCAGAATTGAAAAAGTGGTTATATTGTTTCATAACATGTTGTGAGCAGAAATTTGATAAAAAACGAGTTATATTTGTCAGTTTGTTGTTCGCAGCATATTCCATATATGACAACTTTTTTACCCAAGCAAGTGAGGGCAAATTAAAGTCACCTGCCAAAATAATATTTTCTACGAAAGAGTCATCGCACAACACCGACAGAGAGTTAAGAAAAGTCAAGTATGTATGTATCATCAACAGCATTGGGGGAATGTAAGTAGCACAAATTAAATGATATTTGTTGTTTTTCGCGGGAACTTTAACTATCACATGCTCAGGCAAGGTTAACGGAGGCAAAAATGAAATACAGGAGGGATTTAATTCTTTAGATTTGGCTATAAGGACACCACCGCCATCCTTTTTGTTGGTGAGTAAACGGTTGCGATCGCATCTAAACACTAAATAGCGTTGATCAATAAATTCATTATCAGATATGTCTAGCGTCAACCAGGTCTCGGTCAAGATAATGACGTCATATGCATGCGCCATAATATTCAAATATAGGGTATTCAGTTTGGTCCTGATTCCTCGACAGTTTTGATAATATATGGATAATATATGGATATATACATATTATATATATGCGATATACTTCATGCCAACAAATTGTGAGAACATTACTATAAGTTTCTACTTGAAATGGACTTTGACTCGTCATGTTGAAGAGGTCGTCTCTGCCGGATGTCAGATGAGCTGTGAGCTAAAAGAACACTCAGCGACATCACGGCAGACCAAGACGATGGACAGATGGACTTACCTCTTATCAGAATAACTGGCCCGCAACGGTAGAGGACAGACGTGCATGAAAAGGGAGACGGAGGCTTTGCTCAAGAGAGGGACTTATAGGCCAATAAGATTAGATTAGATAATGAAAAAGATAGTTCCCCTAAAGGCAAAAAAAAAACAAGGCGTCAAAAACCGCTATAACTTAATAACAACACCACACTGTAAAGTAGGACACACACGTCTCCGCATATAGGTATTTACGGCTAGAACAATCACACCGTTATCCGGTATGTCGGTCGTGGCCCTTGCGTCGCTTCTTGAATAAAAATCGACCGTTCAAGTGTGAACATGCCTGTATTGACTTAGATTTAGTCAAGATATAGGCAACAACTATGCGACACCGAGTTTTTAATGAAGTACATAAGCTTCATTAGATGGTTCTACATTATGCCTAGCCTTTTCCCAACTATGATGCAGAGCGAATGCCTATCTGACCCCCAAAACCTGGGTAACACGGTACCCCTTGGCAATACAGCTGTCAGATTTTTCTGGCTTCTGACCATCCGTAACGACTGTCAAAGTTCTTCAAGTGGCAGCCAGGACCAACGGCTTAACGTGCTTTCTAAGGCGCGGCAGAGCCTCGGTATGCAGTCGATGGTCGCCATTCATACACCGACCTCGGCAAGCGTCGCTTAACTTAACCTCAAAGAACGACTCGTGCGTGCAGCTGTTATAATTGACATTAAATTTTCTATGAAAATGCTGTGTATAGTTGTTGCGTTGATGCGTCCTTGATACGTATCCCGCTGCTTTCATTGAATAATAATAAATTTGATCCATAACTCTACTTAGTAAAATTTTATATATTAACTTATGATTTGAGACAATATATTGTGACTCATGGAATGGATTACTAAGACTTAAAGGGATCCATAGTGGTAACCCGCGAAATTCAAATTTTCTTGTGCTTTTTCAAGTTACAACCTGACACTGACCTGCAAATTGCAAAAATCACAAGAAAATTTGGATTTCGCGGGCTACCACTCCGCGATCACCTTAAGTGATACTTTGCAAAACAGCTTAAGCATGAAAGACCACCTTCAACTAAGTCGACATGATAACGGAAAAACCGCCGATAAATATCAAGCGTTAACCGTCAATTTCACAATTTGAGTTGAAGGACATAACTTGGATTTTCTGGAAACCTAACTCTTTGAAGTTGCAGATCCCTTAGTAGTCCTGAGTTGAGCTTCACGATAACTGACAAATGCTTGCACTGACTGGACAAGTCCACTCAAAACTGTATGGTACTTTTCTTAAAAGACCATCTCAGGCTCCAAACTCCATGGTTCTCATGTGACGTATTGTGATTGTGTGAACTATGTAGGTCGCTGTACGTCGGCTTCATTTCATGATGTCTGGCAGTTTGATTACTTTATGCGGCCTACCCAAATGTCCTTACGTTATCGGACACTATAGGCACAGTAAACAACTGATAGATAACAACTAATAATAATATTACTGTTTTATTTAATTAAAAAAAACTGGGATTTTTAACCAAAGAATATGAAAACCTGTGAGATTAAGTTGGCCTTAGATTTATGGCAAGTACATTCTTTTATTGCTAATACAAAAACTTTTTTACTAAATAAATACACACACAAATTCGGAAGTCGGTGTTTTTGATTGGTCAAATTATTCTCGTCGAATCATTGAGCTCCTTAAAGTTCTAAGTTTGAGCTGTCCGATGTTTATCTACGAAATTGTGAATAGGCTCGAAACGTAAAAAATCGTAATAACTCCATAAAAAATGTCATGGTTATCGAAATGGGTAACTACGGAACCACTACTGTGCGTCGCCTGACACGCATTTGACCGGTTTTTTATATACTCATATGGTCCATGTTCCCTATAATTTACGTTGCTAGATGTTAATACTAAATACGGCAATTACGTCCATTATGAATATTAGACCTTGAAATTGTAGTTTGCAAAATAACATCTCATTTCAAAAGTAATGCTAGCTGTCAGAATTCTGTTTAACATTATGTTTGCATTTCCACCAAAATAGCGAACTAATTTGTATCAGTAAATTGTACGCTTACAACCCGTCATCTGCCTTTAGAATTAATTACATTTGGACAGTATCAAATGTATGTAGTTATGATTTTACGATAGATTGAATCTGCGGTCGCAACACAACATAACATAACATACCTCTTAAAGACTAAGTGTCATTAAGAGGTATGCCCGATTTCTAAGTTTTTTATCGGTCGTTTATCTGTCTACTTATTAACGCTATTGGTTGGTTAGTGGTTAATGGACCGATAAAGTACCTCAGAAAATAATATTGTAATGAAGACACTGCGCAAAACTGGTGTCATTACACCGCACGTTCCTAGAGGAAGAGTGTTGGAAGTCTACCCTCGTTTACGTTATCGACAACGCGCAGCGTAACACGACGCCGCCGCGCCGTCACTTCGTCTATCTTAATAGTTTAGTACCTGGATGACCAAATGAAACCTAGCTAGATCGATTTATCGCACCCAAAACCCCTGCATACTAAATTTCATGAAAATCGTTGGAGCCGTTTCCGAGATTCAGATACATATATGTCACCGGGAAATAGCAAACGCCGTAAGATTGTAAAATATCGCGTGAAATTGTAAACATTTTTTTCTAAATAAGACACGGATGTGTTGGAAACTATTGAATTTGGATGGGATTGATTGTATACAAAACGATTTATTAATAATATATCGAGAAATTATAATCTTATAAAGATTTATTACAATCTTACGGAGTCTGCACGTTTCCGGTGACATATATACATACATATAAACAAAGATTGCTCGTATAAAGGTATTAGATATTTTATGTGTATTAGTATTTTTTTTTTGTATTAGTGTATTGAATTTTGTATGGGACACAGTTGCCTGAAATAAAAAATAAATAACGCAAAATACGACATTTGAATCTCCGCATCTCCAGAAATAAATCTAAAATTAAGAATCCCATGTACCGGACGCACCTCATTTCGTAACAGCGTTAGGTTCGTAACAGAGGTATGCACTGTTAGGTAGCTAATGCTATTCGACCACGCTGCCAAACTTCGACAGCCGGCATGCTGACGAAGTGCCGATATCACGCTTTGTCGCCGGCCGCGGCGGTGTCTTGTTGTCGGCGTACCTTCATCACAATCTCCGCCTATACGTGAGCCTTGTAAAGTTAGCAGGCAACCGCTCAATTAGAACTAAACGACGATATGCGTTGTAAACCATATTATGGCCTCAATGGCTGATAATGATACAAAGTCGGAAAATGAGCCATACCAACTTAAGAATCAAATCCTTTTTCAATGGTACAGACGCCAGCACATCAAGCTACCCAAAACTGTTTATTTTTCCCAATCAAGCTTGGACCTAATGTCGCAGTGATAAAGTTGAAAACCTATTAAAGAAATTTAACAGATTATTGTAGCTTGATGTGCTGCCATCTGTACAATGAAAATAGAATGAATTAGTAAGCACAAACAAAAGCCCAGGTTTTTATATTATTAAAATATTGAACTTTCAGCACTAAAATAGATGACAAATACCTATGGAATTTAATCCGCTGTAGTTTTTACCAAACAATTATGTAAATGTTGAACACCTCCTCAAGGACAAAAATACAGCGAATTCAACTCTTATTTGCTTCTATACAATTATGCCAGCTGGTAACCACAAGTATCGTGTACCAAAATAATATTAAAATTAAAAAAAATGCGGAACGTAAAACCAAAACCCTACATATTTCTGCCGATAATACATAATTCAGAGCACTAATTGCTTCTTTTATGTCACTGGAAGTATGTCTGCTTCAACATATTACTTGAAAACCAATTAAATTGGAGGCCATTAATAAAGTAATTATAGGGTTTGTTTATTTATGCATTATCCCATCCGATAGTTAAATCATTAAATTACTTCTAAACCGGACTCCTTTGACATTAAGTTTTAAATGTCAACGATGATGTTTGCCCGTGTCCAACTGACTTGGCCTATACAACCAAGCACAGATTTCCTGTCCACTTAACTAAAAGTTAATAACAGGAAAACGTTTATTCCTCTTAATGAAGTCACACTCTTAGAACCTCTAATATTTCTAGATACACACTGGTCTCTGCCAGCTCTGCAACTGAAACTGGTCACACTGCCAACTCTTCATAAATGAAGTTTCGTAATAAACACATTTAATCACGCCTTTTCCCAAGTGGCAGGCAGAAACTACAAAAAGTCTCCTGCACAATCCACATTGTGTAGATAATCTTTTCCGGAACCTCAAAATAAATACGTGAAATTGATTCAATTGTCAAAGTTTGAAACTTTGACAGTTGAATCAATTTGACTCGATAGATAACAGAATTCACTCAACCGCCAGTTCAACGTAATAAAATTTCAACAAACGAGAAAGCAGTGCAAGGCAATCGGCATATTTATGCTTAAAACTGCCAGGACCAGGCAGAGATATAATTACCACCAAGTGCGGTTCACTGCATCCTGCAATCGATTGACGTTGCTATGTATAGCCCCGGACCCCATCCTTCCGTAGCATTGCAATTAATGACGTCACCCATTCATTAACTAATCATAATAACGTTCTTTTAATAACTCCGCGATAGGACAAGCAGTACCGGTTGAATGTAGAATGTAATCTCCGATAGGATATAGCGAACTGTGTAGCAGGCACGGTTCATTGATAAGACCTAATTTGGTTCGTGAATAGAAATTTGGAGCGAGAATAGCAGGAGCGGATCGCAGACTAACCTACACACTGAGTTGTAAATTGACGTTCGGAAGATATTAAACACAAAGGAATCCCATAGATTAGCAATCGACAATCAAACAATGTGATAGCAAAAAAAAAGTATTGGTACCGTCGACTCGAGCCGACCCCCTTTTGATCCGTCCAATGCGCCACGGTAAGTACGTGACTGAGGCGACATGGTTACGGAGGCTACAACTCATGAGATGGTGGCGGTTGTCGGAAGCGCTGGTGTAAGAGAAAAGCGACACAGAACTTAGCCACTACCGGAAAAGTTCTATCACTCAAGGTTCCGTACCTTTTCCGGTAGTGGCTTCTGTCTATCAAAAACAACGGTAACGCACATGATGAAATCATCAGTCAAAAGACTACCTTAGTTGTGTTAGCCTACCCCAAGAATCGACACAAAGGCTGACCAACGGACCAAAATGTATAACAGACTATAAACATTCGAATACGGTCAGACCCCTTAATAATAATATGAACCAGCCTGTGCCTTGCTGTCCTCCCGAAATGACGCCGCTAAGCCGAGGTCCGTACCCCACAGGGGGTGCCCTTAGCCGGCGGACATTTCGTTTGTAGTCGTTTTTAGCCCTGGCTGGGGGCCTTAAATTCATTTGAGGTCACCTCAGGATAGTCCGGTTAAACAGTGACCAGCCTTATCGTGCTGAACTGCAAGTGACCATGTCTAAAAAAAAAAACAGGTCGGTCAGACCAAAATCTTGGATAGGTATACCTCGAGAAACGACGTGAAAATAAATGCTCATGAATAATTTTCCATTTTCCGCTGTAGTTCGATCACTTATGCCACTTAATATAGTTTATACAGCATTATACTACGGTACGCTTGAAAATTGGATACAAATTATGAATGTCATCGGTAGTCGCGTACTGTTGGACTATATTTTTTGTACCAGCACAGTGCACGTCGCGAAACGAATTTTTTTTTCGTAGTTCGAAACAGTTCTAGTTTATAAACTGTGGTTCAAATGTTTGAATTAATTCTGGTCAGTTTTTCCGGAATTTTATAGAGGTAGTTTTCACTTTTGACCCGCATAGAAATATAGGAAATGAAACCATTCCACATTTTCAATGCGCAATACCGGGAAAAGAGTAAAACCAGCAAATATTCTGCTAAAATGTACATATTGACAATGCTGAGCTGGACAGTTTCTGGAAACCGACATTATGGGTACTAGATTTATTTAAATACCTACCGTTCGGGTCTATGTTGAAACCAAAACGTAATTTATCGGCTGAAACCTGTCGTACCGCGACGAGTGCCGGCTATTGATAAAAACAAGAAAACAGTATCAATATGTAACAGTTCTTACATAACGCACGTTTGCATGCGCATCCAAATTTGGTCGCTTTTATTATTTTCCTCGCGTTACGTTGAATGATCCGTACCGAGGCTCGGTTATCTAACACTAGGCCTGTCCAAACCTTGTTGGATACATGTCGCACATTGTACAGGACGACGCGCGCCGGCGATGTTGCGATCCTTTGTTTGCGACGCTCTCCGCTCGCCTCGCATCCCCATTACGTCACCACCTAGGCAGGTTTCTTAGTTTATCGGCGTGCTGAAGAAAGACGACTTACTCGTACATACCTTCGGTATATAGGCCTTCGTACCGAGGACGCAAAAGTACGGATCCGGTCGTACTTTTAATATTAATTGCTAAGTTAATTGGCCTTAATAATAATGTTGTAAGTCAAAATGAAAATTTCAGTTTGATTAATTGATGCATTTTGGTTTGTTTATTAATATATTATAGTCCTATGAAATTAGCGAATTTTGTGAATTCTAAACTTCTTCATTTTAGTGAATTAAGTTTCTTCACACTGACATTTATTGAATGTAATCGGCCGACTAAACGAGAGGGGCTACTGTACCAGTTATGTCCTAACAACCTCTTCACTGACTATTCAGGTTCACGTGGATATGATTCTGTTTTAGATATCTTGTTACCGATTGGTAAGTAGGTACCATCTTCCTTCAACAAGGCTGGGTCAAAGACGAAAGTGCTCTTTTGTAGATGACAATTGGTCCGGATACTAGCTTTCTCGATTCGAGAAACCGGACGCGGGGTAAAAGGTATTGGTTCAAGACATTTACAATGATTCCTGTTACTATTTGCAACGTGAGCGACTACTCAGTTCCAGAAATACATATTTTCTATCGCTGATAGGAAATCTTTTGTGTGGAGAAGTCTTGTCCGTTGAACGGAATTGGCTCCCTTTTACATGCCAGCTTCCGCCAGTAGCCAACCGGGATAAAAATATGCTATTTACATGAACAGTAACATACAGGCTGAATGTCAGTGTTCATTTTGTATTTATAGAAAATAGAACCACATATACTTATAAATAGTATGTATTTTTTAAAGGATGGGAAATCATCAAATGACTCTCTATTTTATTACTGCTTCGCGGAAGGAGGTGAAGGATTCCAATACCGTTTCAGGGATTGAACCAGGCCCGAAATAAAATATGTATAGAACTTATAACTTTATCTTCCGAAGAAAACTACTTTAATGATTTGTCAAGGAGGCCTAAACTAAGTTGTCAAACATACTCTCACCGATAAAGATTGTCAAAAATGCCAAAATGTCTGGCATAAAGCCGTAGCCAAGGCGCACAATCTTATTTGCACCATTTCTTGTTTGTGCAAACAAACATGTGCGTTAAGACGGCAAAACGGTATACCGTATAATGGTTAGCACACCATGCAGTTTTTGCGCCAATTGTTTGCACAAACTGTTTGCGTAAGCAAGATGAGAGAGCGTGTATCCGAACCTTTTATATGCGCTCTCGAATTGTCATGGGAATATCCCGAACGTTTTAAACATTATATAGAACGTCACTTTGTCTATAGCCCTAAAAAAATCTTACAAGTTTACACTAAAGTATAAAGTTCTATATTGTGCAATTGTTGTATTGCTCTTTAACCAGTACATTTTATTGATTCTAAATGCGCAATATTGCGTAAATAGCATATACATACATCAGGTACCTACATTTTACGAAACCTGGTCGCTTAAGATCTTAAAATTGGCTAATAAGTGAGAGGTCTGTCTGTACCCATCTCATGCTAGCAATAGCATCTATTACTCCAACTGACCCGAACCTCGGCTCTAGTTTAAAGCGGTAGGTAACCGTTAAAACTTCTGGTCATTATGGATCGCGTTTTAAATGTGGAAATCAATTTCACAGTTACTATTTATAACATTTACTAAAATGTTCAGATCATCGAGTAATTTTATAACATTGATGTTTCAATACTTTAAACTTCATTCAACTTTTTTTATATCTGAAAGCGTAGGTAATAACGAAATAAAAATAAAGAAATTGCTGCAGCAATTTCTTGGAGTGTTTTACCACCATTTCCCCGTACAGGTCAGTAAAGTTTCATTTCTAGGTCCTAATGTCCTCCCGTCCCGTACTCACACGCTGTTTATTTGTCTCGGTCTATAGATGGAATTCGTCCTTAAAAGTAATCATCTAATGATTGACATGCGCACCTGCTGGACCATTTTAGTCATTTGCTTAGCAGGCAGTAGTGTATTCTTAAACTCCTACTATTATTATTTGTTACCGTGTATTCGTGTACAATAGATAGAGGATTCGATCCCGGATCTCGGGAACCCGGGATCTCGGTCATATTTTAGTCCCGAAATTTTCGGGATTAAATTTAATGAATCCCGGGATTTTCGGGATTGATATTTTTTTTAATGTCTATAAAATGTGCGTGAAACGAAATGCACTTACCTTGATTTGACGTTTTGACAGCCATCTTGTTTACACAGCTGATTTCATATGTTTTTGCTACCGACCGGTACCGTATTATGTACTTATTTACAGAAGTGCCTAGTTTGTTTATTTTATAAGAGGAAAGTATAATTTTGTTTAACCGCCTTTTTGAAGATTTCAAACTAAACTATTCTATGTCCTCACAAGAGTAAAAGGTAAATAAAAAAATAATTTTAATCTTATGCTGTTTTCTTTGTTACCACTTTCCATTATCAATACAATCCTGGGAATATCTCGGGATCCCGCGACTAGAATACTGTAGATAATCCCGAAATCCCGGGATTAGAAAAATCGACCGGGATCGATTCCTCTAACAATAGATTACTGCGACAAAATGGAGTTGGTACAGCGTGCAATATATTCCCAAGACATTCCAAAGTTTTAAATACTAATCTGCTCAGTTAGTAATCATTTTGTTGTATGCGCGAGTCTGGTTGTCTTTCCTTATATGTAATTGTTTCTTCAAAACAGCACACAGACTTTCACAATTGGACGTACTTGTACTAATTTCGCACGACAACTACTCTTCCTATCCATCCAAATTAGTTTAAACTGCTTTTACAATTACATAAAGCCCATTATAATTTACGTTTTAAATTGCCTGCTGGCCGTTAGAACATTATTTAAGTATGTTTCCTAGAACGATCGTGTAAAGCCGCCGTTACCCGCGTTTCTAAATAATGGCTGCTGCGCGCACGCAAGAGTCGCCATCTTGAATGGATCTTCAGTTGTATCCAACAATTATTGTGAAGTGATAATTGTGTAATTATGGCTATCAATCAAGTAAGTGCATTGAGGTGTTAGGAAAAAAATCTTGAGTCAATCATAATTATTGATAAATTTATTGTTAACTTGTCAAGCTTGAACAATTGTATAATTATTGGCCTATATCTCCTTCTTTCTATTCAAGAAGATCTGTTTAAATCTTGAAGAAATTCAAGATGTGAACAGATCTTCTTACGTAAAATAGTGGCACGGCAACTAGCCTATTAGTAAAAGTAACAAAAACCTCAGACATGTAAATAAATAAATATTAGGTAGGCACACAATACACCTATCACAAAATATAGATATCAATTCGCCATTATGTCATGCTTTCTCATGTCTTTGACCGCACGCCTTTTTACTCATACGTACGTATTTCGTGTTTAGCCGTACAAGACAACACTACTATTTTTGTTGAAGCGGTGACATCACTATAAAGAGTAACATAACTACACTAGTTGCATAACGTATCCATTATTCATAGAACATAAACTTTGACTTTCGCTGTGTGGAAGCAAAAGTGTAGAGCGTGTCATCGCGGGTAAATTTGTACTTATATTTATATGGGTAGCGTTTGATATCCTTTGGTAGCCTATGATATCCTTTAGTAGCCTTTGGTATCAAAATACATGACAATCAATATTGACAAAGGAGTCAACGTCAATTCGCGGAATTTTATATTGGATGCAGTTGACGAGATAATCGTCTATTATCTACGTTAATACAGATTTGACAGACGCTTGCACAAATTGTGTTGGTATTATATGGTTAATTTCCTGATAAACGCGTGGAACCCTTGATCATATATAGCTGTCCCACGCAACTTCGTCTGCGCCACATTTTTCATGAATGCTCGGCTCCTATTGGCCGTAGCGTGATGTTATATAGCCTAAAGCCTCCCTCAATAAATATGCTTCCCAACACTAAAAAATGTTTACAATTCTATTTATTTTTCTAATAAATAGTCAAGAATAATTGATCGAGTGGTAAAAGATCAATTATATTATCGACCGCCGAGAGTAGAAAATTAAATACTAATATCGCTATTAAAAAATAGGGGTTGGTGATAGAAGGGTGAAAATTTAGGGTTGTATGTATTTTTAATGCCACATTATAAAAAAAAAAAATTGTCCAAAACTTAAAAAAAAAAATGTTAGCGGTGGACAACCCTTATCCCTTAGGGGTATGAAAAATAGATAGTAGCCGATTCTCAGACAGTTTCATTTTAATTTGGCAGCTATGTCGCCCTCATCTGCGATTTGTCTTTTGAAACGAAGCAAACTGTTCCTTATACGGCCTGTAATTCGGACTCCGAGGATGCTTCGTTCCATTGCTCAGTGATGTGTAATAACTCGCTTACTTATTCATATCAATTCCACAGAATTAATGGTCATCATCATCATATCAGCCGAAAGACGTCCACTGCTGGACATAGGCCTCCCCCAAGGGGGACGAGTTTAATTTTGCAATAGTAACTATCTATCAATTCTTTTAATCGTAGTCCTAATTTTGTTGAAAATGGTAGACCTTACCAGAGAAAGCGAAGGATTTTAAGGCCAAAACACGTAGCGATATTGGAAATAAATGCAAACAAAACTTACGCCTGGTTGGATCAGAGATGGATATCTATGACCCAAACAGGCGTAAATTAACCTTGAAGATTAATATTGGATCGTCTAGGTCCCTGCTAATTTACTTAAGTACATCGGAGTAAACCCTCTTATACATGTGTTTGTGATAAGTGGTACCTACAACATTACTAAGTGGTACAAATGCAATTATTGTTGATCAAATTAGTTGTGTGCATCAGTGGGTAAGTGGGCACGTGTGACCTATAAACGTAAGGACTAAATCACAGTAATGAACCACACGTGTACTAAGGTAGGTACAGTTCGTACCTTTTGTTTTTGACAATGTGGTTTCGGAAGTTGCGTCTTAAGTCTCAAAAAATGTTGTTATTTACGTTTTCATGAATACTAGTCGAAATACAAGTGAACAGCCTGGCGCTATGAGTTAATGACCTACAGTGCGGCAGTCGCCTTGAGTCAAATAAAGCAGGGATATGTTCGCGACTGGTCATCCCTTAGTTGCCACTGACTCATTTTAATATTTGATACTGTAAATTGTTTTTTCTTTCTTTACATTGTTCGCATATATAACAACATGACTAATGTAACCAGGATTTTTGTAAATATGAAATGTTTTAAAAGAGTGTCCGTGGAGGTTTTGCACGTTCTTCTCCAAAGAGATCTACGCTTTGGAACGTGTAAATAGCTTCATGTTTTTGACGGACTGACTTTGACAATTCAAAAGTAACTGTTAATGGTTTATTTGAAATAAATGCTTTGACTTTGACACGCTGATTCAGAAGTACCGGGGTGAATAGAAATGCAGTGGTGAATAAAAACGAAACTTTTATTGGGATTTTCACATAAATACCATATCAATTGTTTCTCACAAAGCGTCCATTTAAATATAAAATAATTGTTAAAAATTAATTGTTCATTGCTGCAAACAATATTTAAATAACGTGAAAATTCCAATCAAAGTTTCGTTTTTATTTGCCCCGTCATTTCTATCCACCCCATTTTACCCGGTACCTGGTGCATACGAATCTTGTCACACTAACGATCGGCCAGCACGATCATCCCCTCCCCCCCGTACGACGCGCACACGAAGCTTTCCGCACCATAAACCGAAAAAATCACGTGATTAATGATAACCATCCAAATTAACAACAATACTGCATACATCCTTTCACGTTTAATTTTATTACATTAGTACCTAAGTAGAAGGAGGTAGAATAATCCTGCCAACCTAAACTTGAAATCTAATAAAGATATGATATAATAGTGTAAAGATAGGTGCACTCACTGTTCCTTTCAGGGCATATGGGGTCTCAGATCCATAAACTTCCGAACTCTGGGTTGCTACAACAAGTATCGTAATAGAAAATCCCAGCATCTCTTTTTGCACGACCTGTGACTCGGACCCAGGAACCTACGCTTGCGACCACGAGGCAACGGGTCTGTCGAATACTCATTTATAAATAGAAATAGGACAAGTGTAAGTACTTACTTACCCATTATGCCGTTTTTTAGTGAGCCTGTATCGTCCCACTGCTGGGCAAAGGCCCAATCTAAAGGCCAATCCGTCAGGAATGAGTACAAATCGTCACGACAGTGTTTTTTTTAGACCTGTCTTGGTTGCGACGTCCGTCATCAGGCACGCACAGTGTGACGATCTTGGCCCATCTATCCTCGTGCATCCTGTAAATGTGGCCCAATTCCGCTTTGGTCTCGCCGATTTGTCTCCAATATCGGCGATGCCTGTCTTGGAGCGTATACATGTGTAACGGATTCGGTCGGTCCGTTTGATCTGCAGAATGCTACTCTTCATCGCTCTTTGGCAAACCTTAAGTTTCGACTTCTGAGCCTCAGTCAAAGACCACGTCCATTATGCCTACCGCTGTTTATATCAACTGCGACCTATAAAGCGTATTGCGGCTTGCGCAAGATTCCACCTTGAACTAAAGCAGGTTTAAGCCCTACTCGTTCCAGATATGTAGTTCCTTATAACCATCAATTATTAACTACCACTGTTGGGGCAGCATTAGTCGTAGATTAAGAATGTAACGCACATCCGCTTCCAATTCAAAAGGTTAAAAGTCCAATTTAGACGAGATCAGTCAGATTTAGGGCCGAGATTAATTTGGCAAGCCACCCCTAGATTTTACTGGAGACTACTGTACTTGCCATCGAACGCCACCTACTACGATGCTTTCAGAAATCAATGCAACGTGATTAATACCATAACTGAAATCCGAAACAGATGCATTCAGATCTCGTCCCAAAGCCCCTACATTGTTTGTGCATTGATATCCCGCTCACGCAACCCTTTATTGAATGTTGTACGTAATGTACAGGTATTAACACAAAGCGAAGCGTTTGATTGACGTAGTCGTGTACAGTCGGTGTAAGGAATAAGATGGAGTCTTAATGTTAAGAGTTACTACCTGGCAAGCGTGCTCCATCGTTGACACACATGATCGTTTTCCATCGCGTGAGATTATGCTCAAAAGGGAGTCTATCAATAAATATAAACAAAAAACAAAGGAACTCGTTAGGATGTAACGTAATTCTACGAAACGGTACTGTAAGCCATAGTTCATCACGGTGGAGCATACGGTGGAGGTCTACCCTGCTTGGGCGGAGCACCGCCGTGTCCTCATCGAGGCGATCAGCGGCGGCGACCTCTCGCGTCCGGCCCTGGTTAAATCCATGGTCCGGAGCGAGGAAGCTTGGGAAGCGGTCACCTCTTTCTGCAAAGCAGTAATGCTAGCGAAGGAGGAGGCGGGCCGCGCGAGGGAGAGATAAGGCCTTCGCCCCAACCGCCACTACAGAAGAAGACGCCCCAGGCGTCGGGAGTCGCAGGGCGATCCCCGGCCTGAGGCCGGCCGAACAGGCCTGAGGACGGCGAGCATTGGGTGGCTCGCTGTCCAGTCACAACCAGGCCCGGGTCGATGGCGCGTTGTGTTCCACGCGCGCGTCAAAGAGATGTCAGCATAGGAGACAGGCCTTTCCTGCCAGGCTCTGGCCTGCCAGGGTTGCGGAATTTGTTCGAAGGAGTCACCGCGGCCCTGGAACGCAAAGGGCTTTAGAAGGAACACGGATGGGTTCTAGTCAGTAAGAGTCTGACACGCCCTTCCGCTCCACCCAGAGCGGAAGAAGTCATTTTATAATTTCCCATCCATAAAAAGCCGTAGTTCTAGTTTCATATTACTGCTAGAATATTAGATGTGGGATTATGGACAGGTGGAGGCACCTGTCCATAATCCCACATGTTGTAATCAAGCACCATTGACTTTCAAAGATTGATAGGTAAAACAATTTTCAACGGTGAGAAAGAAGCATTACTGATTTTATGAGAAAATTCAATTAAGATATACAGATCCAGTTCTGCAAGCACTCTGGCGCTACACGTGCTCCTTAAATCTATCTAGGACACAAAGTTTCGCAATTTAATACAATGAAGGCTACTTTAAGCTGCACAAATGGAAACCGAAGCCTAGCAGATTATCTTTCCAATTAAGGCAGTTTTAAACTCTGCAATGAAAATAGTCCGAAGCCGACCTAACACGTGGAAAGTGGTAAGAAAATATCTAAAGTTCACGTTTCTTACTCAGAATTCTTCGAACCGCTAATTAGAAAACTGGACTTTAAAATTAATTTGCCTCCATCAGTTTATTGTTACAAATTGCAAACGTAAAGTTCAGGTACTTGAGGCGGGAACCATTGTTTCGGTTGGCTTTCAAGTACACACGTGCGAGAACCAACATGCATCGCTTTGCTGACATTTGCTTAATTGACCCGTCTTAATTGTCCTCTCTGACTGTGCTTTCCAGTTCACTGGTTCTAATATAATAGGTGGATCTGTTGGTGACTGCAGCAGGTATGCATAGCACAATATCAAGCTAAATGACGTCGACGATGACAAGCTAGGAGTGTGAGACATATGAACATATATGCACATTATAAGTACAATTGTGTCATGTATTACCTGCTTTAAAGGTTAAACTCAAATCAAATCAAAAGTCATTTATTCAAATTAGGCTGAGTGCCAGCACTTTTTGTACGTCATAGTTCTATAAAAAGACAGTCCCCTAAAACGCCTGCCCGTCACCACGTCCTAGTGTTTTACGTGAAGACTGTGTATTGAAAAATATCTAGGGTAAATTTAACTATTTTTAATACGACGGCCTGGAAGGTACACTTACACTCCTTATTTCATTATGAAGCCAACGGTTATTTCTGGATGCAAGTTCTCCGAATCCAATTAGGCATGATAAATTCCAATTCGTTACACTGTAGGTTCACGTGTGTGTGTGTTTTTTTTTCCCCGTAAAAGTTCCATCTGAGCTGCCATATCCCTGTCAATTAGCTCTCTCAGCATCCATATGCGGATCTATTGATTACATCGCTCTCGGGTTTTCTCCCGTATCAGTATTACATTCAGTTCACTTATTACCTAACAATCGCATCCGTGAAGACGTTACGATATAAATCGCGTTACATTGCGCTACTAGTAAGCCATCAGTTCCAATTACCTGGAACATTAGCAGCAATGTATCACGCATGTAACGATATAATTTAACTAGTCTGAATTGTAAAAATCTATGGAGTACGTGATTGTGGCTTCCGCGTTTCTTTTTGCATGGCATTAGTGCATTTACGAGCGTTCTGTAAGATATTTCTGTAGTTCCGTAACTCTTGCTTCTTTAAATCTAGACTTTAGGTGGTAACGATAAGATTTAATATTGAATACGTTTTGTTTTATTAAAAATATGTTTAAATGTAATGCCTATTACATTAGTGTGGCCTCGTGTCGGTAGCGGAACAGCGATAGTGAGGCCTTCCTATAGGTCGTTGTATGACCCTTGTATGGTTTGAGACCTTAGAGAAGTCTCAAGTTGATGGATTAGTCTTTTATTTTGTTGCACTGAATTAATTATTTTATTCACTACGTTCAGCTGTTACATTTTCCTGTATTGATTTGCCACGTTTGTGCAGCTCAGATGCTTGGTTTGGTTGCTACCGCACCTTTCATATTTTTTTTCATCCTGCTTTTCAGTCACTTTTTACTGCTAATCAGTCAACTGTGAAAAGCGACGCTCTACTTATTTGGACAGTATTTAAGGGAGATAATTAGTATCTAGGTACTAAACTGCAAATTACACAACAGATAAATACAGATTATATAGACAAAAAAACGATAAATAAAATAAAAACAAAGTAATTCTAAAAATTCCCTTCGTTGTTTTATTTATCATTAATTTACATATCGTTTCGCTTGACGAAACACAATATAATCATGTTTTTTTTCTTATATTCTAATTTTTATTATTATAAGATTATTCATTAGTTGTACATAATAATATGATGATGAGATATGGTCTAGTGGTTGCAAGTACTACTACTGCGGTCATGTTTTGTTTATTTAGTTAATCTTTATGTACAGTAGTGGTAAATAGGCGGACATAATGCAACAACGCATAACCTGCTACAGAAGCTTTGGGTCGATAACAAGACACTGTGGCCGGTGTCGATAAATAATATTAAAAATGGAAATTTATTTCGTAAAGATAACGTGTACCTATATAGTGAAATAATCGGTGAGTTTGCCTTATCCAGTGATACTGATTTGGTTTGCTAAAGGGCATTCCCAGTAGCAGCCGAGAGTTTAACTAAAGCCGGTAACAACTGTCTATTGACAAATTGGCAACACAAATATTTGTTCACTGAGAATTGCGATTGCTCAACCGTACCGTCCATCGTGCCGTATTTGTTAGGTACTGTATATTAAATTGTCCCTTTCAGTAGTACCCAGCTTAAATCTCCTCTCTGTTATTTCCAGGTGACCGACGTTGTGGGCACCCTGCCGTGCCGCCGAACGCCAGGGTATCGCTCCCAGCAGGAGATATAGCACCAGGCACGATCGCCACATATGAGTGCGATGAGGGGTATGAACTGTTCGGGGCTCATCAGAGGGAATGCACACTGAGAGGGGACTGGACTGCTGACGTTCCTTTCTGTGGTAAGACTCCCAAGAATTACCAGAATCTTTTAGTCCTACACAAGCCTCCTTTTACATTCTGGCTTCCTAGTACGCGGACCCGGGTGCACGGTAGCGTATGAATGGCCATACCTATGCCAATATATGTACAACGCGTAACAAAATAAATGCAGTACCTGAAAAGGGGTCATTGTACTCATCGTTATGATGAATGAAATGAAAATTAATGTAAGTACTGAACAGCTGATTCGTGCGATTTCGGGGAAGGTCATAGTAAAAGCTGTTCATAGTGATGTGTACAATGACCCTTTTCAGCTATTGCGTATATTATGTTACTTGTTGTATATAGCACAATACGAACATACTCGTTGGTCCGAAAGCTTTCAAAGTAGTAGTTCCTCAGTTGTGGAAACGAGCTTAAGGCTCCTAACAAGTGCGACACGACAAAGTGAAGAAAATTGCTACCTATTAAAAAGTTGATCGCATTGTCGCGTCACGCTAATTTCGTTCAAATTCAGATCTTATGTTCATAATCATTAAGCCCAAAACATCCCACATTCTAGGCACAAACGTAGCCTTCAGGAAGCCAGCAAACCAGTCGACGACAGTCCGAGGTGGTGCCGCCGCCAACGGCAACGACGGCGAGAAGACCACGGAACATGATGGGAAGCGGTGCACGGAGACGCAGCGGGAGGCTTCACCCTGGTGGCAGGTAGATCTGCTCAGGCACTACGCCGTCAAAGTTGTCAGGGTCACCACACGAGGATGCTGTGGTAAGTTGACACTTATTTTACCGTAGGTCCAACCTGATGGGACGATATGACGGGAGCTTAGTTTACTCGCTTCGCTCGCTCACACTAGCTCCCGTCATATCATTCGAACCTAACCTATCCGTGTCGGGGTGCCCTAAGCTCCCTGTGCCTTATGTTCTGTTACTTGGCTAGGCCAGTCATTAAATGATATAATACCGCAAAGAGTTAGACTCGCATGCAAAAATCTCATGCAACTAGTGCCGTGCAAATCGACGTTGACCGAATTTGCCTTAGTCGCTTCTAGGAAACCCCGAAAGAGATTATTTTACTTTCGACATTTGACTATAAAATGAGGCCGAAACAGGAACCTATCTCGGGGTTTGCCGAAAGGCGTTGGTCAAACCTAGGATAAACGAGTCATTCCGCGAAGAGACTGCATATCGACCTTTGACTGTTACACTATGTACATTATGCTCACTCCACCGTCTATGCACATTGTACATAAACGGTAGAGGGAGCAAACTAAAGAACTTAGTTTTCCCACTCTACCGTCTATTCGTGGTTCAATGGTTAACAATGGTTTACATCTATGAATCGATGGTTATTTGGTAAAAGATCGCAAATATTTCTTCTGAGCCATTCATGCGACAGTTTGATAGTTTCGCCTTTAATGAAGTTTCAATTTACTATAAATTGTTGTCCCTCTGCCAGGCAAAGGCTTCCTTCCATTCCTTCCATTGTTCGCGGTCTGCTCCACTTCTTGCCAATTCCCAAGGACGACGTCCAAGTATCCCGCCCATCTCCTTCGTGGTCTGCAAACCCCGTCTCGTGACTTCAGGGCGCAAATCTGTGGTGCACTGGCCCACCGCTCGATACTTATGCAGCCAGTTTGTGAGCCCAACTGTATTTTGGAGCGCAGCGTAGTGTTTCTAACGCGGTCCATATAGGTCAGTTAACACAGTTCTCCATTCAGGTAAAATAATGAACGAATTAAAGCAAGAGTGCAAACAGCATACATTCGTAAATAACTTCATTAAGGCTCCGCACATATCAAAATACGTTCATTATTTCAGTCGGCTGAATTTACTGTCTTCCAATTTTAGCTTAAACTTCTAAAATAAGGTTGAAATATGAACTGACGTAAACTATTTTAGTGCAATTTTACGAAAATAGCAAGCATTATTTATAACGTGAGGAGCAAAGCTTTTGATGGAAATATCTGGAAAATAAACGGAAAGTGCATATACGTCACAGGCTTGCAAGCCGGTCTTATTCGATTGACATCAAGATCAAGAGAACAGTAAGTTCTCTGATTTACGAACTCTCTATATATGTAGTTAAATAGTTTAGAAATCCACCAAAGGCTTACTCTCCATTTCAATCAATTTTTGAAGACCAGAAACCTTATCTTCCTGAGATGATTTTATCCGAAAAGTTCTAAGAAAGTTTTCGCCACACAGACCTAGTTCTAATCCCTGACAATCTCAGATGTAAGAATTAAGCTATCCATTGGGCTTCATAGAAGTAATGACATTTTGCTTTAATAAATAATTGGTAGCGGTCATTGCCCCGTCTACTCTAAGTGACGGAGCCGAATGTTTTGTAAAACTTACCCAACGTTGCAGTTATTGGTAATTAAATAGACAATTTGCGTGAAAGTTGCCGTTATGACACACAAATAATACCGAGGAAATCAGCGTAAAAGAAACATGTTTTATGAATTTATCGTCACGGTTTAAATATGCATTGAATGGGCTACTATGTAGACTCCCATCTTTCTAAGCAATCAACCATATTATGAACAAATATAAAGCTGATATTACTACTCATTTCTTATCTTATCTTTGATACTTTTGATTCAACTGATGTTTTTATTTATCAGGTCATCAGCCACTTCAGGACCTAGAAATTAGAGTGGGCAACAGCAGCACTGACTTGCAACGGAACCCCCTATGCGCCTGGTTTCCTGGTACCATCGGTAAGTTTTACTTTTTACTGGTGAATGTAGAACTCAGAGGACATTTAAAACTAACTTGTTCACGTTGGTTGTGGATCGATGTGTGAAGAAGCTAAATGAAATGTCAAATCTTTTAATCATCGGTTGGTAAACTAAGATTCCGATCGCGATTTTCCTACATAATTATGCCTGATCTCAAGTAAAATAAGTAGTGTGGCACTATTTTTGTTTTTCTGAGCATTGCGGCGATTTTCCGTTGTCATGTGACTTGACCTAAGATTTGAGCTGTCCTAAGCATTTATACTTTTCTCCAAGACAGTTAGTTAGTCATTTCATGAATTCAGAACTACGAGTATTGATTGATGGCCTTAATTATACAGAACCATTATCTTAACATACAAATCTGGAGCAAATAGCTATCATAATAAGGCATGATTAATAAAAATAAAATATTATTATATTCCTAACAGAGGCTGTTGTTTACTTTATTATGCACGCTTAATAAAGATTATTACAATAGAGAGCTGAATCTGGGTCAGATTTCTATAATATAATCCCTTGACGAAGAAATGCTGGTGCTATTGTTCAGCTAGTTTTCTTCTATTCACAAAAGTTGTTTTGAAATTCTTAATTCCATTAGAATAAGATTTAAATTGCATTTTCTTAGACCTGACTTATTATCTTAAAAGCGAAAATTATCGAGTTTATGCAGATATATCGCACCCCCGGTGCGACACTGTCACTTTTGCAAAACAGCAATTTTTAGGAGGAGCATTTAACACTTTGACATCTCAAAAAATAATGATTTTCAAGATTTAGACAAAATGAATATCTTATACTACAACGTCATACTATGTGTACTACGAAAGTAACGTTATCGCACCAAGTAATGGGGTGCTTTAGGACAGTTATTACATATTTTACTCATTATTGCAATTTTTGCATAAGTGACAGTGTCGCACCGGGGCCCCCGTGTGAAATATGTAAGCCATATTAATAGCCTGGATTTAGCCGTTTCGTTAAAAAACAAACAATTTCGTATAAAATACTCCTACTCTAAAATACTTCAGCTAATTCAGCTCGATTGCTTTTTAATTCTTGTAATCTCAAAAAAATACACGTCTCCCACTTGATCAGAGTGCCAATTCTTCTCATTTTAAGCAATGTTCGCATTCGCAATCTAGAAAATTTTTTTGGAAATTGAGGCTTTTTTGACAGATTACGACTGAGATGCGAACGTTGCTTAAAATGAGTAACATTGGCACTAGTTCACCATTTATTTATGTACTTCACCATTACAAAATTGAAACTAAATATAAAAACAAATGAGGTTAGCAAAGGGGTCCACGCACGGTCTTGCCCCATCGGCCTTATTTCAATATTTAAATAGAGTATGCAGTTCAGTGTTTACAAGATCCACAGTTCACTTGTATTGATGTTCTCTCAAGTCGGTCATGGTGAACTGTTTACGATGTGAAAGATTTATAAAGTGTTCGTGGGGATTGGTCCATTTTCATGGGTATCACTTCTCGATATATAACTTGCATTTGTATGAGTCATCTGAAATTGCTACTACTGCAGTTTTTCTGGAGTTATCTGGTTACACATTTTTTAAGTATGTTTATCACTTCTAGGGGTCCGTAGCAACAAGGAACCCTTATAGTTTTGCCATGTCCGTTTTTCTGTCTGTCCGTCCGCGGTTTAGCTCAGAGACTTTTAGCGCTAGAAAAAAATTTGGTATGGGTATACATATTAATCACGCCGACAAAGTGGTGAAATAAAATATTGAAATATGTTTTTTCTACGGTAGCCCGCTCACCTATACGTAAAGTGGCGATGATTTTTTTTATCGTCTTTCCCATAGTGTGAGGTATCGTTAGATAGGTCATTCAAAATATTTAGGGTTTGCTGAAACCATTTTTAAAGAGCACATTTTTGTTAGAGTCAAGTCTCTACCAGCTAAACGGTTGTCTTTGGAGACGTAAACAAATTCATAGCAGTAGCATATATGATAAATTTAGAGAAAACTATCACCGCAACCTAGGCTTAACGAGTTTATGAGTATAATAGTCGATCAACTTATAAAAAAGAACTGGGTATGTAAAAAAATCCTAATAATTCCATAGAAAATTACTTAAAACCAAGTGCATTTGTAACTTTGTAATGTAATAATAGTTAAGTACTTTTTACAATTTTTCTGGCATGGAGACGGGTAACTACGGAACCCTACACTGTGCATGGTCCGACACGCACTTGGGCGGTTTTTAGGGTTCCGTACCCAAAAAACGGGACCCTATAACTAAGACTCCGCTGTCTGTCTGTCCGTCTGTCTATTACTAATCATCTCTTATCATGTTGTACCTTATGAACCGTGATAGTTAGACAGTTGAAATTTTCACAGATGATGTATTTCTGTTGCCGATATAATAACAAATACTAAAAAATAGAATTAAATAAATATTTAAAGGGGCTCCCATAAAACAAACGTGATTGTTTTTCCGTTTTTATAGATAATGGTACGGAACCCTTCGTGCGCGAGTCCGACTCTCACATGGCCGGTTTTTTTCTTTTAAAATTTAATTTATTATTAAACCGGAGACAGACAGCAACTACAAAAATACAAAAAACGACAACGAATCAATTATAAAATCTGATCCTGCCATTTGCGAAAACACTTTGGCAAAAATACCTATAAAAATGATCATTCTGTAGATTGTTCAACAGCCAACAGACACAATCATACATACCTGACGTAATACACAGCTACTCCATTCATTCACGATCAGGCTTGTGGGGTTATGGCATCCGCCACCCTAGTGTATAACAACTCTACACATACACTTATATGTCTGTCTGGGATTGATCGAGCTCGTTGACCCCTTGACATGTCTTTGTCGTTCGCGCGAAATTGTAAACTATTTTTTCTTAATAAGACACGGATATATTGGAAACTATTGCATTTGGATGGGATTTATTGTGTACAAAACCATTTTTAGGGTTCCAAAGCTCTATATGGAAAAAGGATCACTCGGCCGTCTGTCCGTCTGTCTGTCTGTCAGTCGAGTCGAGTCGATTTTCCTCCGAATCTACTGGACCGATTTAGTTGAAATTTAGTACACATATAACCTTCTATGACTCAAACACGGATCCGTAACAAAAATAAAAAAAAAATGAAAATAGGGTCACGTTTTGTGGGAAAATTAGAAAAATTAAAAAAGTGGTTATTGTTATACAAGGCTACAAAGATGTTTTTGGCGCGAGTAGTTGTATTGAATCCTAAGCGTAGCAAGGGTTTCAAAGGTACGAGACCTACGTAGAATAACTTTTCACCTCACCACAGCAAGGAAAAATGCTAGGTGCAAGAAAAACAGCATACCAATTAGTGATCATTTATTTTAAAATTTAACATTTTACAATTGCTACAATTAGTAATATTGAAAGTTATTTTTTTTATTTTATGCTTGTGTTTGTCACTTGTGTATTGGCGAATTTGCGGAAAATTGTTCAATTTTATTGGTTTCCACTGTGAATGATGGAGACTGATGGATTGGCAGGCGATTGATAACTATTTTCTATCATGCTGTCTTTAGAAGTTGAAGGACGAGTCCAAGGATCTGGGCAAGACTGTTTTAAAGTTATACTTCGGACGATTCCCTTGCATATTTTTGATCTCTCAGAGTCCTCTATCCTTCTGCCACGGTACTGGGCTGTAAGCCGCCGTGACGATTAAGCGTGGTCAGATCAGCGCTTGGATCTGCCAAAAGTGTGGTTGACGTCCTCCTAAAACAATGCCCGATGTATTGCTCTGGTTCCTGTAGTCCAAAGAACGTGGCAATTTTATGTGGCGAACCACCAATTATAGTACTTCCCATAGGCTGTCTAACACACACTATCCTTTGCGATATTGCGAAAAAAAACGATCGATTGGTGTATTATCAGGGCGCAAAGCTTGATATTTGTGTACAATTTTGATATATTCGTCACGAATGACGAAATTCCTATCAATATTGGTCTTCGTGTGATAATCAACAGCAACTTTTCTGGATGCTTCTCAATGTTATTCGTAGTAAAGGTACAAATCCGTGCATCGCGGCCGATCGCAGCAGCGCGCGATCTATCTATCGCGGCTGATGTGACAATAGTCATAGTATGAAATTGTATGACATCGCTTCCGAAGTCGGCTTCGCGCGTCTGTCGCAGACCTCGGAAACGGCGATAGACCGAGCGTGGCTGCAATGCATGGCATTGTACCTGAGTTCATTGGTCCGGCACGCCCCACTTATGCCAATAGTGAGGACAACCTGTAACGCAAAGGAAGAAAATTTTCACATAAAAGTACCTATATACTTTAATCAAAGATACTTAAAAAATCGAAATACTTACTTTTGTAGCAAGAAATTCGGAGTGGGGCGCTTCGTTGAGAAACTGCTCAATGTTAGCTGCTACTCAAAGGTAGTGAAAATCTTAGATTAACTTTTTCTTTAAAAACGCCAATAGTTTTGAATATTTTTCTATGGGTATATCACCTTTGTTTTGTTCGTGGCTTTTAGCAGAATAAATAAAGATTAAATGCTCCAAAGTGTGCTTGATTTCCTTGTTTTAGATAGTTCAATGAAGTGTGCAAATATAAGATAGCATTAGAGTCTCCGAAAACGTTTTTAGAATGTTTCCATGCATTGAACAAATTATACGTTCGGGTACACCATGACCTGGATGAGGCCATAGGTTACCTTTTAACCTGGTATTAATTTCTGGTGCGATAGGAATCGACTTACACTTGGCAAAAGTTGGTTTTCCATAACAATTCTATCAATCTGGACTGGCCTGTTGGTCGAGTGGTTAGTGAACCTGACTGCTAAACCGGAGGTCGTGGGTTCGATTCCCACCCAGGACAAATCTTTGTGTGATGAGCATGATCATTTGTTCTGTGTCTGGGTGTAATTAGTCTATAATATGTATGTATTTAGAAATATATAAGTATGTTTATCAGTTGTCTGGTTGCCATAGCACAGGCTCTGCCTAGTTTGGGATTGGATGACCGTGTGTGAGTTGTCCCAAGATACAACAATTATTTCGTTTATTCATTTTTTTTTCCTTATTTCATACATTTTTAAATATTTCTTAAAAACACAAAAATAAAAAACATTTAAAAATATAAAAATAGTAGCCCACCGGTATCGGGAACAGGGTCCAAGCTACCGGCGGTCAGGGCTCAAGAGAGAGGAACCTCCTAACAATACGAGCCGTGTCCAGAAGTACCGCTTTCTGAATCAGGCCCTTGATCCAGCTGCCTAACGAGAGCCTCCTGAGGTGCTGGTCGAGGCTCGTGGCTATTAAGCCATTGGCTGACACAACTATCGGTACAATGATTGCTGAGTCCACATCCCACATGTCGACAACCTCGCGAGCCAAGTCAATATATTTGATTTGCTTATCTTTCTCGGCTTTCACGAGGTTCTCGTCATGCGGAACGGTTATGTCTACAATCATTGCACGCCTCTCGATTCGGTCCACCACCACTATATCAGGCTTATTGGCAACAATAGTCCTGTCAGTGATGATGGACCGATCCCAGTACAATGTGATATTGCCATTATCGAGAACTGGGTCGGGCGCATACCTGTAGTACGGCACCTCCGATTCCACAAGAGAGTATTTCAGAGCAAGTTGCTGATGGATAATCCTGGCTACAAGGTTGTGCCTATGCAAGTATTCTCCGTTAGCTAGACGAGAACAACCAGAGACAATGTGGCGAATCGATTCTCCCGGACGGTGACATGCCCGACATATGTCAACCGTGCCGTCCTTCACAATAAATCTCCGGTAGTTATTCGTCATGATAACTTCGTCCATAATTGCACAGACAAAACCTTCGGTTTCTCCAAAGAGATCACCGAATCGCAACCAGGCTACGGACGCTAATTGATCTACGTCGGGCCCATGTAGGGCCCGGTAATAGCGTCCGTGAAGTTCCTTACTCTGCCATACAGCCCTGCGATCGTTAGTGTCTAGCACCGCAGGTTTGCGCCAGTTCTCATTTGCCAAATTTCTCATTATTATTATTATTATAATCCCAAAGTATTGATTAATAGTTCACTTTTGCATCTGGAGTAAAATATGAACAAAACACTTTATGCTAAGTCATTATATGTGCCCGAGAAAGACAAACAGGAGTACCTAGCGCCAATTATTAGAGCATTCTGAATTCCATTGCGCATGCCGCATGCTCTGATTGCACCCCATCTTGAATAGTCGCGACTCCTCAAACATGATTTATGAGTAACAATGATCTGAAATAGAAGGATAGAGTGGTTGGAGTGTGAGTAAACCATCAATAAGGGTTGTTTCTTTACCCATCTTATTGGTCCAACATCTGCGCATGGCAAATGAACATGACATCCAGCCAGATAGGGCGTTACATGTTTGTATATAATCCGTGAAATTTTCTCTTTTCCTAATCTTATATCTACTGTTTACTGTGAGATGAAGAATAGCGGTAAAATACAATAAATGATAACTTACAAAACACAATATGAATATAACTATTCCACTCACCACAAAATCCGATTAATTCTAGTTTGACTATTTTTTATTTACTAAAATTAACAATTAAGATCGTCTACAATATTAAAAATATTTAATACTTTTTAGGTAGGTTTAAATAGTTGGTTATCATTAAAGCTGCTTTGGTTTTATATGATAATAATGACAAATTAAATGTTTGGTAAATTGGATATAAATAAGATTTTTACACATCTGATCTATGGTATCATTCAGCATTAGTGCACAAATTATTTAAAAAAAACCTTTGATGAGGATTGGGGTCGTCCACATGGTTTCTCTAATTTCACGGACGTAGGGCACATGCGCGACGCCGTGCGGTGCCGCGCGCGGCGCGCGTCAAGTCGAGTCGGCGACGAGCTAGCGTCGCGTCCGCCAGAATAGGTTTATCCCAGACCCCGAATGGTTGGCTTGGGATAATACTATTTACATAAAATCTATTTATTAATATTAAAATACATACATACATTCGTTTATTTTTTAGTAGAATAATTTATGATAGATTGTTCCTGGCAAAATGAAGAGGTTTTCAATAAAGTGACATTTTGGAATTCGTTTTTTTGAGTTGTATAATAATTGATTTTGCTATCGATTTGGGTTGTTGTGATCGGTTTACTGTAAAAGATAACTGAATGTTTGTGATTTATGATATTTGTGATACACGTGAGGTTCGGTGTGTGAAATTATAATATTATACTCTTCTTATGTGTACCTAAGCCCACTAGTGTTAGCGGGCTCGCTATTTAGTTAACCCGCTCTGCTCTTTTGTGCCAAGAGTCAGCACGCTACGCTCTCTGTATCATAGGAGCTCTCCTTTAGCCCAATGATAGTCAAAGCTCATCCATCCAGAGGAGTCTCTTTACTGAGTCTATAGCCGTTGAGACCTCGTTATGGTCACGCATAGCTGTACTATGACAAGTTGATAACATTATGGTTTTTCTATACATTTTTAAAATTTCCGATAGTGTCTGAGCTTTTGTTTCGCTTAAAATATGACTTTTAAGTTTGTTGCATTGCTTATGAATTTATGATGTCCTTCTTGGGTTGCTTTATATTTGCAAGCTGTTTTGGCGCTGATATGAGAAGAAATGTAACCTTTATAGTTTTAATAAATTTCTTCATAGTTTCCGTCTTTCCGATACTGCCGTAGCAATAGTCTTTGTTCGGAATGCTCGTAGTAGGAAATTTGGGGTTTTAGTCAGTTGGATGCCCATTCATGAGGACAATCCCTTTATTGTTTTATTTCCTTATGTTTAATTCTTTCATCATTCCTTTTAAAGAATACATATTCTATTTCTTATTAGTTTTCTCCGATTGAGATATTTTTCAATAGTACCAATTTTTTTTTTTATATAATTTCTTATTCCTCTTTAGATCCTAGTAAGTGACGTAAGCTTGGGCATGTTCCCACTCCATCGCAGTAACTTTTGTGAATTTTTCTTATTTAAAACTGCGAAATAAGACTTAGTTTGTGTTAGACTACTCAATTATACGATTTAAACAGTATATTTGTTTTTTGTTTAAATCGTATAATTGAGTAGTCTTATTCGAATTACGACTTGTCGTGACTCAATCAAACCTGTCCCATGCCCTCTTACCCCCCGCCCTACACTTTGAACCTTTGTTTGTGTTCAGCCTATGGTTAATCGGGAGTATAATACTTTTTTAACTCTTCCCTACCTACACTTCCTATACTTCCAAATTTCATGGTTTTTGGGGTCAAAATAACGAATATGGAGTCAAACATCAAACACAAGATGGTGCTGCCAGAAATTTCGTGTAGGATGTCCTTTTCTTGGTTTTAAGAATCAACGATCGAGGGAATGAAGAAAATATCCAAAAATTGCGTCGTTGTTGGCCTTTTTTTAGTTTTCAAATTGAAATCCCAGGTGGTACCTACGAAAATTTCCTGATATGTGTCTATTTTATAGTATTCGAGGTAAAAATTTGAGATACTCCGATGAAAGTTTGAAAAATTTCGGCATTAGTGTATTTTTAGCGTAAATAATTAAGATTCATAATTTGATTGATGAATTGACTTTAAGTTTATTACGATGTAAAATTAACGTTGAAACAGCATTTTACTATTCCTTTTATTGTAATTTAAATGTTTCAATACTTAACCTAAAAACTTAAACGTGCACGTGGGAGGGGCGAACCCTATAAATACGGCCGTATTCGCACTGTCGGCGTTCGAGCATCATCTAAGCGCTGGTTTCCAGGGTGGATCGATGACGGGTGCCTTGTTCTTCGACATAGCGAAAGCATTCGACAAAGTCTGGCACAATGGCTTAATTTACAAGCTCGTACCAACTCGGCGTGCCAGACCGTCTCGTGCTCATCTTGCGAGATTTTTTGTCGAACCGCACCTTTCACTACTGCATCGAGGGTGCACTCTCGTCCCCTCACCCCATCCGAGCAGGAGTCCCCCAGGGCTCAGTGCTATCCCCCCTAATCTTTACGCTGTTCACCAGCGATATCCCCAAAAGTAAAAAGGCGCAGTTGGCCCTATTTGCCGACGACACCGCCATTTACTACACCGGTCGCGAACCTGACGCTATAGCTCGCACTCTCCAAACATCTGCAAATATCTTGGGCAGATGGTTCAGCAGATGGAGAATCGAGGTTAACCCCGACAAGAGTCAGGCGGTTCTCTTTACGAAACCGCGACACAAACCCCCGCGCCCTCGTCCGATAACCATGTATCATGGGCGTGCAGTAGGCTACAGTAAGGGTAGGCCAGCCCATACATAAAGCAAAAAAAAAACTCACCACATTATTCAGCGTTGAAATCACGATACTGACGATACGAATTTTCGTCCACTTTGAAAGAGGTCGAAAATATTATTTTGGGCATTATGCTGGCCTACCTTTACTGTAGCCTACTGCACGCGCATGCCATGTATGGCTAGCTGATCCCCTGGGAGAAGCAAGCTAAATACCTGGGGGTCTTCCTGGACAACCACCTCACCTTCGCTGAGCACATAAGGAAGGCCCGTTCTCGCGCCGCCTTTGCTCAGGGAAGGATTCATTACATCACGACCGCCCGTAGCAAATTGTCACTGAAATGCAAATTGCGACTCTTCACTGCGGTTATCCGTCCCATCATGACGTACGCTTGCGCCGTCTTTGCAAACGCAAAGCCTCGTCATCTCCACAGGATGCAGACGGTCCAAAACCGTTTCCTGCACAAAATAACGGGTGCCCCCAGACTCTACATGTAGATCTCAAATTGGCCACCATACAGCAGTTCATGATACGCATAGCCAAACATTTCTTCAACACAGCTGTAAAACACCGTAACCCCCTTATCGCATCGGCCGCCCGATACGAACCCTCCTGCATCTCCAAGGTACGCCGACCGAGGCATACCCTCGTCACGCCCGACGACTTTACCACTCTCCTCCAAGAAAGTCGCAAAGAGACCAGCACTCTTCGCAAACCACGACCGCCGTCCTTCCGCCCTCGCCGCCGAGGCCGCTGCAACTTCCCCGTTAAAATCCGCCCCGAACCTTACTCGAGCCAGCCCGCGCCGCTGAGCCTGTAGTCTTAAATTCGGCCCTTAATAATAATTCTAGTTCGATCCAGCCCGCCCCTAGCTGTCCTCCCTCCAGCGACGCCCTAAGCCGAGGCCCAAACTCCACAGGGGATGCCTTTAGCGTGTAGTAGCTTAGTTTGTTAGTTTTTTATAAGCCCTGGCTGGAGGCTTTAATATTATATTAAGGCCACCACAGGCAAGCCCGGTTAAGCAGTCGACAACCTTATAGGTTGAACTACTGACGCCACTCACAAAAAAAAAATACGTTCGAGCATTCACGCTTGAGCCGCTGAACAGTACGGACCTTTCTGTGACGTCATTACGCTGTTCGTTGAATAAACGAAGTTTGAAACAAGTTGTGAAGTTTTCTTTTGAAAAACCAAAAATGAGTGATCGTGATGACATTTGTGACGTCAGCTATGATGACGTCACACTTTTTAAAAACGCCACGGAGGTTCTTTCTCCGTTATATCCTATCCCTTGTTTGTCCTCTGCATGTATTTGTTTTTTCTCACCTCTTAAACCTGTAGAACCTCATGACGAAATTGTTACAAATTTTCATAGGATCTGTCTCAGATTTTTATGTTAACTGTATATCCATTATTAGCGACCCCAAAAAACATGAAAAGAGCACCCAATACATTTTTTTGGCAAATGTTCGTCGGAGCTACCCTAAATTAAAATTTTGGCCCAATATGTCTTATTAGCAACCCCAAAATCCAGGAAAAGAATACCTACACATAACGAAATTTAAGTCGACACAATCTTAGATTTTGAATCCGTACTCGTTATTTCTGTTCCCGAAAACCATGAGTAGGACACATATGCAATTTGTTGTAGATTTTCGTCGGCGCCATCTAAGATTTTTTTATTACCGACCCCGAAATCCACTCCGTACAGAATTCGCGCCACTTTCGCGCCACTGACCTTTGCGCAAATGTCTTTCGTGCAAAATTCCATTCGTGCAAGTGTATAAATTAAAGTGGCAAAGGGATCCTACCGGATCCCACTTACAAAAAGTCTTTCTTGTGTATCGGATCCCTTTAACACCCCTTTTCATTATACTAATTAAACTATTTCCCACTGTTTTTTGGATGGGACCCTGACAGGCACTGGCCCTAGTGGCCCCGACTCCTATGCTGATATAATTATCTTTGAGGCGCGGCTGGAACACAACGCGCCGTCGACCCGGGCCTGGTTCTGATCGGACGGCGAGCCACTCAACGCTAACCGTCCGCAGGCCCGTGCCTATGGTGGCCGGGAATTGCCCTGCGGCTCCCAACGCCCGGGTCACATTCTTCTTTTG